>JANZLD010000002.1:38223056-38259680 GCA_026413575.1 Erythroxylum carthagenense
CATTTGTGTCATTTAGAATTATGTGTAAATTTGTATTTCCGCAAGATTAGTACTGTTATTGCTGAGTGCCCCAATTGATTAATGTTGTATTGTAATTTGATCACCGAAATAGTGTTTTGTTAAAAATGATTTCGTATTAGAACGGGCCTAAATTATTTACTGACATTTACGCACTCGATGGGTTTTCAAAAAAAAAAAAAAAAAAATGTATTACCGAGTTTTAAACTGCATTGACTGCTCTAGCATACCACCCTCGCGGGTCGCGGGCTCGGATTTCACAGACGATGTCGGGTTCGGGTCTCGTGGGAGTGGGATGCTACATTAGGAATCTTCACAACCCAATTAATCAACAACATAATTGCATGACAAATAATCAATCAGTTAAGTATTTAGGGGGATTCGAAGCCTAAGTACTAATCATCTGATATTGGTAATTAATTAAGTGTCATCAATCCTTTGCTTTGTAATGCTTGTGTACTTTAATTGTTAAATTTTAGTTTTCTTAATTAAAATTATAATCAATTTATAGGCTAGATAATAAAACAACATTAATTACTAGTACTTACCATCTTCATGGGATCAACCAGTACTTATTGGTACGCCGTGCACTTGCGGTTAATTAATATTGACTATTCCGCTTTAGGTCAATCAAGTTTTTGGTGCTGTTACCAGGGATGGTGATATTAGGAACACTTTAGTTTTGTTAATCTAGTCATTACTTTTATTTATTTGTTTTGTTTAACTTGTTTGCTTTATTTTACATGATTTTGTTTGTTTAATCGCTCTATTTTATTTGTTTTTATTTATGTTATTTGATTTTTTTTGTTAGTTAAGGGGTTTCTTTAGTTTTATATTTAGACTCTAGGTTAGTTTATGATCCAGAGTAACACTGAGAACTTACTTGACATAGATCATGAGATAGAAAGAATTGTGCGTAGGAATCATTAAAGAACAAACCCTAGGGAGGAACTAGATTGTCGAATTGAGGACTTGGAAAGTCACGTAGATATTGAGGGATTGTACAACATAGTAGACCAACCACGGATGATGTTCAATTATGATAGGCTAGACTTAAATGGCACGGAATCCAATATTGTGAGACCAACTGTACGAAGAAATAATTTTGAGTTTAAGTCGAACATCAATCAGATGATGCAACAATTAGTTTAGCTTGATGGACTCTGAGATGAAGATCCTAACATGTACATCTCTAACTTCTTAGAGATATGCAACACTTTCAAAATAAATGAAGCAAATGATGATGCCATCAAATTACATCTATTTCCTTTCTCTGTGAGAGGAAAAGCAAAGCAGTGGCTTAATTCTATGCCACGTTTGTCACTAACCACCTGGGATCAAATGGTAGAAATATTTTTACTGTAGTATTGTCCTCCTGCGAAGACTGTGAAGCTGAGGAACAACATCTCTTCTCACTCCTAAACTGAAGGGGAATCATTATTCGACACTTGGGAGAGGTTTAAGGAGATGCTTCGATGATGCCCACATCTTGGATAACTTATATGGATGCAAATCCAAACATTCTACAATGGAATAAGTCAAAACACTAGACAATCTATTAATGTAGTAGTTGGGGGGACATTTAATAATAAGACACCTGAAGCTGCCCAAAAATTCATCGTGGATATGGCCATGAACAACTATCAATCGTGCTCAGCTAGAGCACGAAACATTAGTAGGCCACTGGGAGTTTATGAAGTACATGCAATAATAAGACTATTAAGTCAAGTGGAAGCCATAAGCAACAAGATAGACAATATTGCTATAGCTCTATAAGAAAGAGTGATGCAGTGTGAGTTGTGTGGGTTAGATCACCTAGGATAAGATTGTGAATCTGATCAAACCAAACATGTAGATTACTTGGTAACACTTCAAGAACCTGAAATAATCCCTATAGCAAAATGTATAACCTGAGATGGAGGAACCAGCTTAACTTTTCATGGGGGGAATCAAGGACAACAAAAGAATAACCCTCCATTAGGATTTAAGGCACAGACATCACAACCAAAGACCTCGAATACGGATGAGATAATACTGGGATTTATCTAAGACTTACGAGAGAGATGCCAGAGACACCAAACATTTATACATAACCTAGAGGTGCAATTTGACTTATTGATAACAATAATAGCAAAAAGGCCAAATGAGAATATCCTTAATCCCACAGAACCGGCCTCTAACGAGCATATGAGGGCTGTAACACTGAGAAGCGTAAAAGAGCTACAAATAAATAATAGACTACATAGTGAGGAGGAGGATCAAGAGGAGAGTCAAGAAAAGAATAAAGATGATGAAATTCCTCCTAAAGTAAAGGCATTTCAGCCTACCAAACCATATCCAACAAGGATAAAAAAGGACCAAATGAATGAGCAATTCGAGAAGTTCCTTGAGTTCTTCAAACAACTTCACATTAATATACCTCTTGTCGAAGCTTTAGCATAAATACCTGATTATGTGAAATTTCTAAAAGAGTTATTATCAAATAGGAAGAATTTAAAGGAACTAGCCACAGTGCAGTTAAGTAAGGAATGTTCAATAATCTTGCAAAACAATTTACCAGTGAAGCTTAAAGATTGAGGGAGTCTTACTATCCCTTGTATTATTAATGATCTGTTGGTAAAGAAAGCTTTAGCCTATTAAGGGGCTAGCATAAATTTTATGTTGTATAAGTTATTCAAAAAGCTAGGATTAGGATAATCTAAACCTAATAGAATGAGCATTCAATTAGTTGATTGATCTATTAAATATCTTAAGGGGATTGTTGAGGATGTATTAGTCAAGGTTAGTAGGTTCATCTTCCCAATTGATTTGTCATTCTTGATATAGACAATGATGTGGAAGTACCTTTAATCTCAGGACATCCATTCCTAGCTACAACTAAAGCCATCATAGATGCTAGTGATGGTAAACGAGTTCTTAAGATAGGAGAAGAAGAGGTAACTTTCAGAATTCCTGATGCAATGAGACGTGCTCTTGAATGTGATGAATCTTGTTATTTTATAGATGTCAATGATTCTATAACTCCAGAATTTATGTAGGAAATTATATATAATGATAAGCAAGATGTGTCTGAGACTTATGATAAGGATGAAAATGAAGATAAGGAGCACTTCATGAGATCGAAGAAAGTGGAAGAGATAAATAGGAGTACAGACACAAGATTAAAACCCTCTATTGAAGAACCTCCAAAATTAGAGTTGAAAACACTTCTTAAACATTTGGAATATGCGTTTCTTGAGAAAAATTCAAAGCTACCAATGATTATCATAGCAACTCTAGAAGTGGAGCAGAAGAAAAAGCTATTGAATGTGTTAAGGAAGCAAAAAAAGGCAATTGTATAGAAGATCTCAAATATTAGAGGAATCAATCCTGCCGTTTGCACACACACAATTTTAATGTAGGAGGAATCAAACTAATGGTACAACCTTAAAGAAAGTTGAATCCAAATATGAAGGATATAGTTAAGGCAGAAGTAATTAAACTCCTACATGCTAGAGTAATTTACCCCATTTCTAATAGTCCTTGGGTGAGTCCTGTGTAGGTCATAACAAAGAAAGGAGGAACGACAGTTGTTCCCTATAAAAAGGATGAGTTGATCTCTACAAGAATTGTCACTGGATGGAGAATATGCATCGACTATGTAAAGTTAAAAAATGCAACTAAAAAGATCACTTCCTTTTTCCCTTTATAGATCAAATGGTGGAACATTTGGCAGGACATACATACTACTACTTCTTAAACGGACTTTCAAGTTATCCCCAAATTTTAATTGCTCTAGAAGATAAAGAGAAAATAATTTTCACAAGACATTTACTTATAGAAGATCAAGAGAAAACAATTTTCACATTATCGTCTACCTTATTATCATATTCATAAATTCAAATGATAATTTGATAAATAAGGATATTTTATTTTATATCATTAATACTACTTATTCAAAAAATTAAATTGATTATTACAAATTTATTTTATGTTATAATAAATTAGCAAAACGATAGTCAACCCAATAGCTACTCTAGTAGCTACGATAGTTATAACAAAAATTGAGAAAATATTTCCTTTTAATGGATGATTATTAAAAAGTTAGAAAATGTCACTAATTAATATTAACTGCATTCTATATAAGTTCAAGACATATAAGGGCTCCAACTATGCTTCTACTCGTGATCAATCCATAGATGAGAAAATAAATAGGCACTCAAAAAAAGAACATGTTAGAGACATGATCAATCAAATCCTTATTAATTTTGATTTATTTTAATAAAAAATTTAATTAAACATCCACAAATTGGATAGACTAGAACTAGAATTTCATAAAAACAAATGAAAGAAATATATTGAAAATAAATCAAATGAAAGAACATAAATAATCTTCAAATCAATTTAAAATAAAATGGATGTGATAAAATAGAACTAAGTTTAATTTAAATTAAGATTGACAATTTTAAAGATTTATTATTGATGAAGCACTACAATTGTAATTATCAAAGCAACTAAAAGAATTATTAAAATAAACTCATATAGAAGAAAATTTTTCTTGATTAATGAATTTCAATTTGTTAAACATTACCTATCAATTCTTGCTATAGAATCCGGTTTGCTCTTACAGTTTAAATAATACCGTAACCAATCGTATCTGGAATACTAGTAATGAGATAAAAAATAAATGTATAAACTAAAGAAGTAACTCTATTTGCAACAATTAAAAGATTTAAATCTTTGTAATATTCTAAATCATTTATAAACATCACAGTGAATATAATTGAAACATTTATAGCTCCCACATAAATAAGGAGCTATGCAACACTTATAACATGAGAGTTTGATAAAATATAAAAGAAGGATATACAAACAAAAGTCAATGCTAATAAAAAAACATAATAAATTAAGTTAATAAATAATATTACTCCTAAGCCCCCTAATATTAGACTAACTCTAAAATAGACTAAAGGATAATCATGTATTAGTCCAGGCAAATCTACTATGTATAAAATAAGAAATAAAAAATTGAATTACTTTTAATAACTTTATTGATCAGACCAAGAAAAACTTAGTTATATTATATACATAATTGAATTACACTTAAATTACTAAAAATCTTCGGCTAATTTCATTCATTTTTGGAAAAGGAGACATCAACATTAAAAAGATTAATTTAGAACAATTATGAATGAAATTATAGATATATTAATAGATTTAAATTTTAAATTAGGAAAATTAGGGTGGGATATGATTCTCATCAATCAAATTGCTTTAGGTCGTTTGATGTAAAAATATTTTCGTAAGGATATTGAATCATTCTGGGTAAATAATTTGCATAGGATTAGGTGATCTTGAAACTTTGTACCTTACAATTTTTATAGTTTGTTGACTATACTTTATGAGACCAATTAGCATAGGGAACATATTGTTAATAGTTATAAAACTTTTATATTTGGTTTTTTCTCTTGATTGATACAAGCCATGAATATATATAATAGTCCCTTATTTATAATAATAAGAGTTCATACGAGGTTTTTAATAATAAATTATTAGGAGAAATAGGTAAAAGAAATTATCGTCCAAGATTTAATAGTTGGTCCATTTGTAGTCTAGGTAAAGTCCATCTTATTGCGATAGGAATTAATAAGAGTAAAAAGGTTTTAATCAATGTAACAAAAATATCAATTGTTATTTAAAAAATGTCACTTATTTTCCCTCTATTTATTTCAAAAAGCTCAATATACATAATAAAGATATTTCAATTTCCATGTAAACAACTGTTATAAATAATGAAGAAACTAACAAATTTAAATAAGAAAAAATATAAAATAAACCAAAATTTGACACCTTAATATTCAATTTAATAACTTGATTCTTCTTCTACTTTTTTTTAAACCAAAAGGTGATATCTCACCTCTTATTAGAAAAGAAATTTTAAAAAATGAATCCTACAAATTGATCCCATAAATATCGCCCCTAAAAACTATATTTTAATTGTTCCTTAACTATATTAAATGTACTTGAACTATTGTATAATCTTAGTCAATAATAAAATCACTACCCACTTTTCTATTAAAGAACTAAATATGACATTTTCACCTCCTATGGCTCCTCGGAGGTCATAAAATATCTAAAGACTAGATTGTATTTTTATTTTGGATTTTTCTGTCATAGAGAGGATCAAAATTCATCGATTATCCCCAAATTCAACTAGTGGATTCTTTTTGTTATAATATTAACATTATAGAAACAATACTTCTAAATTGAACTTATCCTTTAAGAATTACCACTTTTATTTTCTTTAATAACTTAAATCCCTCAATAAAATACATCTTATAGAAATACCAATTCATACTTCATCTCATGGTTTCTAATTATGAAAAAAAGGCATTCCCTCGCCCTAGTTTATGAAATCTAATACAAATTTGATCTCTATGACTATGGATATTAGAAATAAAAAATAAGATAAAAAAGACAAAGTGAATGGATAATAAATAAAGAGAAAGGGTTATTTCATTCATGATAGTTATTTCTTTAAACAGTGGTTGATAGTATACTTTAGATCGAAATTTGAGCAATATTGCCCCTAATTGTTTCCACTAACTTTTTGTCCCAATTTATATTCTTTTCATAAAACTTCGAATTTAAAAGAAAATTAAATTTATTTATGTTTTCTAATTAAAATTTAAAAATTATATATTAATATCCAATATTTAAAAACTTTTTGAATAAATTAAAGAAACTATATTATTAATATGTTGCACATCTTAGTCTTCCTATTCATCCACTCATTCTATTCTTTCTTAATCATTTGGTAACCTTAGAGTAATTCATATAAATAAGTGATAGTAAAAACTCAATAAGAGTATGAGACTTACTTTTTGAACCTACTTTAAGTTAGGATGATTAATTAACGAATCTTGATGCACCATATCTAGTTGTCTTCTGTTTATATCTATTTTACTTACTCTTGTACACAAGAAAAGAGTCTCCATTTTTTTTAATGCACATTTAGAATCTTTTTCATTTTAATTACCATCTAATTAAATTCATCAACCTAAAAGGAGAATAAAAATGAAGATATCCTATCCAACCCATTTTGACTTATTTTATATCATCATTCTAAGTGAAAATAGGTAAAACTTATTGTTTTAATGAATCATAAATAAAGCTAGGGATAATATATAGAGAGTTATTCATAACTAATAGATTAAGCAGCAACTCATAGACTACCTACAAATGAATATTTATTACTTGATTCATATCCTGACATAAGAAGTCTAAGTCTAATAGATGCAATGCTTGAAATGAAAATCCATAAAAAATTAATATTTATATCAACTAAAATTATGCAGTAGCTAAAAGGAATTACTGAATAGTTTAATAGAGTTGATATGACTACTATCAATAGCTCGATACTGAAAGAATAGTTGTCACCTTTAGATGGAAAATGTCTCTCTTTGAAAATTAAATTTCTTCCATTTCCTAAAGCTTAAGGGCTCTTTGGAAATAACCTCTCTACCATTTAAGGGTAAAGTTGATACTATTGGACCTTCCCAGACCATACATTTAAGTTGGAATCTCATTGGGTGTTGTTATTCTTTTTGTTGTTGCTAAAGTTTAATAACTCCCAAAAGATCGACATATTTTGATCTAATATATTGTTGTATCCCTATAAATATTTCTACTTCTGTCCACATAATTACTAATATACCTATTATAACTCCCAATATAAGAGTAAAAATATGTACAAACATCTCTAGAATTAATTCCATAGATCCTATTTGAATTTAAGAATTCCATTTTGGAAAAAGAATTCATACTCTGTACCTTTTTTATATTAATTACTTTTATTGTATTAAGTATCATTTTAACTATCAACTTCACTTGTAATGATATCTATGATACCTAATATTATCCAATTTCAAATTAATAGAACCTAAAAGACTAATTTTCTATTACTAAATTGCCTTATCAGAAAAACTCCTAACTCCCTTTTGGGGCTTCAACCATCATATGAAGTTCTTGTTTTGGTAATTCAAAAATAGGCAAAAGTTTTTGGCTAATGAACCAATATTTAAAATCCTGCCACTCTTTATTGCTTTCTCAAATAAAATGTTCATTTTTTAAATTTCCATAAGCTTAGCCCCAAATTCATTTCACAACTTGTTGAATAATTTTAGTTGACTCTATCATTTCATCAATTTGAACTAGATAATAAGCTAATGAATTGCCTTTTTTTGCTATTGGATTTTCCTAATGAAAATCTTTGTAACACAATGATCAACTTTACAAATATCTCACTGTCCTGTAGAAGCTTATAGAATTAGTACATATAACCCCCTATTTATTGCTTCATCCACACCAATAATACCTACTCTTCAACTCTTTTTTTTTTAAAATAGGATTTTGTGTAATAAGTTTTTTATATTCAACAAAAAATATTTAAAATCATCATAGAAATCTAAAAATTTATCTATTTGACCATGAGGTAAATCAGTAGTTATTCCTTTGATAAGAAAATCATTATATATCATTCTCATATTGGTGGCAACTTTGAATAAATCAAATGATAATTCTCTTTTTATAAAATTATAGAAGAAAGGTCTTTTCCAATATCTACTATAAAAGGGCCAAGCCATAACAAATGACAAGCTATACAATTTGACTCCAATATAATTACGCTAATATAATTGGATCTTTTTGGTACTTGAATATTTCTCAAGAAATCTAGTCTGTTTATTATTATTACCTTTGTAAACATTTTTAGCTAAATAATCCTAACTTGTTACATAAGGTACATATTATATAATTGTTCGATTTTCTAAAATTTGTTTACTCCTCTATAGAAATAACCTAATATTGGTTCACAATCAAATACTTATGTATTATCTAGGGTTAAGATAAGTTATAGAATGCCATGCATTCACTACAACCGAAACTGCATTTGACTAAAAAAAATATCGCTAAAAGTAGAAAAATCGTCAATAATGACATTTAGCGACGATTTATATTCGTCATAAAAATCATCACAAAATTTTCGTAGCAAAAGACTATAGGCGACATTTTTTGTTAATCATCGCTAATAGTTTTTTTCTAGCTTTTTCTTCTAGCTTTATCTTTATAGAAAAAAAAACTATTAGCGATGTTTCGAGAAATCATCGCTAATACCTTTTGGCTATACTTAGTTTTCATAGCCAAAGGTTTTTATTTATGTTTATAAAAATATAGCCAAAAAGTTTTACTTACGATTTTTAAAATGTAGCTAAATATTTTAAGCTATGTTTTGTAAAATGTAGTCAAATTTTTAATATACATTTTAACAAAATATTATACCATGTTAATTATAATTATTTGTGACATTTTTAATCCATATTATTGTATATAATATTTAGATTTTTTTGTTAATTTATTATACAAAAATAATTGATAATTTGAAGTATAACATATAAAAAGTAAAATATTATTAAATTATACCAACAAAAAGAATATTCTTCGTATACAAGATTTTAATTACGACCTTAACAATTCTTATAGATAAAATAATAAATACAGAGACCAATTTACAAATTATAAATGCTGAGATTATAAAAAATTACAATGTAACTATGACGACTAGTTATGTGGCACTAATTATTTGTTACAACAATGCATCATAATTATTCGTTTGTAGTTTGGATTCATGCATTTGATCTCTTCTCATGTTGGATTCAACCAGCAGACCACATATCAATGACTGTATTATATTATGTAGCCCCAATTATAAGTTCAAGTGCCCTACAATATCATGAACATATATAAGAAATGTTGGGTTATCCTGACACCTAAAATAGATAAATAAACACAAATCAGTTTCTCTTTATGTAGGCAAAACATTAACACTTTTTGAAGTAAAAAGGAAGTAACCATAACAGCATCTTTGCACTCCCAAAATCACATATCTTTAGCTGATGAGTTGGAGGATTGACCTATAAAATGAATCAAAGCCTTAAGAAATCAATGGAACCAGATTTCCAAGTAAAGAAGAGTTGTTTTAAGCTTTTTTCACAACTGATGACTATCATTTATCATATCTACCACTTACAATACTAGCCTCCATATCCTACAAAATTCATAATGAGACACTTGATGCAATTAACAAAGAGAAACAAAAATCAATCTAATTCATATTCCTACCATAATAAAAAATCCTACCAAATCTGGTAATGTTGAGTTATTTAACATACATAGTTGAACAAACCAACCTTCTAATCATAATTATTGGTCTTGTCATCTCTGATTCTCAACCTTGTCCCTCTTTGTCCTAAAATCTCCCCTTATGGAACAACAAAATTGTTAAAAACAAGATCATTATCAAGTTCGCAAAAATCACATCAACAATAATTTGACAATGAACATGAGCACCAATGCCATAAATATGATCTCCTTCTCCTGTTGTTACCTTGCAACTAGGCCACTTCTGTTATTTACATTTATTAGTAAGGATACAATATATTACAAACATATAACCAATTTCTTAACTAGTTTAACAAAATCAAACCTCAAAGCTAACGACGAACCAATTGTCTTGCACTGTGCCACTTTGTTGTTGTTGTAGATTAGAAGACAGAAATCACTCACTCAGAATTTTTTTTTTTTGGTGAACAGCTAAAGTTCAAATGCTAGATATTGATCCACCTTTAGCTGTTAAAACGACAAAAGAAGACGACAAGATTGATCTCCTCAACCTCACTTTAACAAACACATCCAAAAGGATATCATTTTGGTTAATTATAAAACACGTTTAGTAAAATAAAAACAAGAATTTTGTTAAATTTTAAAATTTTTACTTCATTGATATAATTATTTTAAGCCATTACATATTACTATAGATTTATAAAGTAAATAAACTAATTAAATTTTTGAATAATTAAGATGGTCTTTTAATTTTTTAAACCCTCTTTTTTGGATTACCCTTATTAAAAAGCTCAACACAAAAGGTAAATATTTTTGTCAATAATGTAATAAATGAGAAATATTTAGTAATTTAACAAAAATTAAATAAAATATCCTTAAAAGAACAAATTAGAATCATCATATTTTTCGTAAGCTTTAAGATATTATTATCCATAAAAAAGGAAAAAAAAACTAAGCATAAGCTAAAGGCAAGCAAGAAACACCATCATACAAGAACATCTTATTGATAAGGATATCTATTATCTGATACTTGATAAGGATGGATCTCATCTAATATTATTTGTTGTAATCTCTATCTGTTATAATTGTTTATCCTTATCTCTATCGATTGTATTTATATATATTGTATAGAAGTTTGCTATAAATAACAATCTCTTCATAGCTGATATTGTTCTTATATGGTATCAAAGCCAAGGTAAAGCCTAATAGCTCTCTTACTCTTATTTTTTTTAAATTTCACCATGTTAACAAACCCACACCAAACTATTGTTTCTTCTGGTACACCTTCACTACTGATGTCCTCTTTACCAAATACTCTTACCCAACTACCTATCAAACTTAACTCCACGAATTATTTATCGTGGCAAGCTTAACTCATGCCTTTACTTCACAGCTATGATTTGGTCAAACATGTCGATAGGACTGTAATAGGCCCTTCACGTACCTTTGACAATGATCTGCCCAATCTTGATTTTTTATCTTGATTTGGATGGGACCAGTTTGTCTTTAGCTGGATTATTGCCCCTATTTCCGAAAGTCTTAGTCCTCAAGTTATTGGTGCTTCAATTGCACGACAAGCATGGCAGAAACTGTCTTCCACTTATGCATCTGGTTCTAAAGCATAAATTAAAACCATTAAGTCCAACTTTTATAGGCTGAAAAAGGACAACACAGAGACTATTGCTACCTATACTCAACGTGCCAAGGCAATGTATGACCAGCTGTTTGTATTACAAAGTCCTGTCTCTGAAGATTATCTTGTTCAAGTTATCACAAATGGCGTTGGTCCTATCTATCGTCCATTTGTTCGGTCTCTTGAAAACAGACTTGATGTTGTTTCATTTGATGATCTATATGGTCTCCTCCTCAGTGAAGAGGCTTCACTTGTCATTGATTTATTGTAGCGCCCCTTACCCTAGTGTACATACTAGGATGCCCAGAGGAAATTCCATCACATAATCTATGATAATGGCACACTACGTTCATTCATAACATTTAATTAGCATGGCTTCATTTTTCTTTGTTCTCTTATAAGCATCATTAAGAAATTCACAATATTTTAATACACCAAATTTCCTCATTTTAATTCATAAAAACCAAAGTTCTACAAGATGTCTTTCAACATTTCCTATAAGTACATCATCATAACCTAAGACAAAAATTTACTACAGGAAAGAGGAAAATACACAAAATCTATCTAGCTTGCCCAAAACCCAACTGACCGACCTTTGAGTCATGACTTCTCTTCCCAAAACACAAATCTACATGGCTGGTAGAGTCTTTCAGTAGCTAGAGTCGTCTCTTGGTCCTGAAAAGTTAACATTGCAATTTTGGTCAGTTTTGTGAACTCAATGAGGTAACCATCATCGATAGTTCACTCAATTCATACATCACATCAATACATGTAACAATTTATTCACATCATTGCGTAATTGATCACACATAACCTTATCACTTAAGCATAGGCAACTTCGCATTTCAATCAATCAAACATACTTAACAAAATGCATATGGAATGCTCATGTGACTTTTTTCAAATTATTACATTGTTATGACTGAGTACCTAAATTGTCCTGTATCCATTATGGATACCGAGCTCATTTATACTGTCCCTTATCTGTTGGAGATACAGGACTCATTTTACATAGCGACCCTTTGACTCTTAATCACATTTGGAACTCTAAGCTTGGTTTCAGTGGCTACTCAAGTCATAACTCCCATTTTTTGATTATGTATTCATATATGGAATGCATCTATCAATATCAATCATGTCATGAAACATTTAGTTCGTCACATCCACTTACAAATAGCACTTCAATATCTCATTCTCATATCGCAATCATATAACATTCTGTCCAGAAACCAACACAACCAAATCACATTCATCCAAATAATTCAAACAGAATAAAAACAAACAATCAATCGAGAGAACTGTCTAGGTTACTCACAGTTTGCTCCAGAAGCTATTGCCTCGAAGTCTCGGCAATGTCTGGAAGACGGGGCTCTATATGTTCCTCTATATCATGCAAAACATACACATATCACAATTTGCACAATTTTAAGTGTTTAATAATGCACATGTATGCAATGAAATATGTATCATGCATCATGACAATCCCGGGTATTTTTCTATTATCCTCGACATATAATTCATTCTATCTCAAAACTCACCTAAGTATAATTTATAATTAAGTTTATACCTTAATAAATCCATTGAAATCAAAATTCATAACTTATTGAATCACTTTCAGATTTTTCCAAAACTGAGTTCTGAGTCTATTATTCTTATACTGCTTAATTTCTATCCAAAAATTGGAAGTCTTAGAGACTATATCCCAATTTGGCTTCTTCATGTAATTTGTATCCCTATTTCTCTACTTTACTCTAAATCAAAAATCATCTCATTTGGATGAGTAAAGGTCAAGATATAACCAAAATACCCAAACATGTTTAGTGAAATCACACCAATTCATAATGTTCCAATAGATTCCCTCAGTTTCTTTCAACCAAACTTTTCCAAATAAATTCATAATGCTAAAATTTTTCATAGACAGATATAACAATGTGTTAGGAATCTATGGGTTCAAGAATCACTTCATTTGGAGGTCACATGGTGAAGTTATGGCCAAATTAATCAAACATGATTATATCCTCATTCCTATTGTACCTATTTTAGGAAAATTGGAATAAATTTCACTAGAGATGTCGGATTAAGGTCATCTTAGGATGGTTTAGAAGAAGAATTATAGATCTACAACTTTGATAAAGATTCTAAAAGGAAATTATGTCATTTTGAAACACACGGCCGTGTGAAATCACACGGGTAGCCCGTGTTTCTTTCGGGTTAGATTGTGTTTTTTTCATTAGGAACACACAGGCAGTGTGATTCTAAACGACCTGACTTTGTAACCTTTGGGTTTACTAAATTTTTCTTCTCCAAAACCCCTTCAATGGATCCTACACCCATTCTAACCTCACTTCCACTCATAATCTTCCCAAGTTCACCTCTTCTAATGCAATTTATCACTCCATAACCATTCAAACACCAACTATATTTTCTTCACTCTCAATTCTCAACTCATTTAATTCATCATCTCAATGGATAAATTCTTCAAAGATACTCAATTTTAACTCATCATCCTCTATGCACATTTCATATTCCCCACTTGATCATAAGCACCCAAGATATAACACATTCCCATATACCCAAAACATAACACAACATAAACATTCATCTACAACTTTTGTTGCACCCAGTTCCTAATTTCATGTCAAAATTTGAGACTCTTAAAGATAGAATTTAAATTCAATATCTTCATAAGAAATGCAACCATGTGAATTTTGTTTAATGCAAACTAAGAATCATCCTAATCGAAAAACTATATAAGAAGTTATGGCTAAAAGACTGAAGCATACTCAAAGATTATATTGCTGTAACATTTTCACGCTCAACTACCAAATTTTGTTTCAAAATCTTATTCTAACACAACTCATATCAAGATCACCCTTTCTACCTCATCATGCCTCATTCTCAACTCCATTTCAATTCCAAAATATTCTCAAATCAATTCATGACCTATATTTGATTATTAACTAAAAATAGAACACATACATTTTCCCATTCATAATTAATTTTCTACACTCATCCTAACACCACTATATGGATCATCCAACTTCCAAAACATCTCTATAATAAATCATGGGTCATTAAGGATCATTCACAATTACAAAAACATGGCACTACATATATTTTTCACCATCCATGTCACACACACACAACTCACAAAATCAAGTCATCAATACCATATTTCTCATCATTTTAGTTTCATTTTAACAATACCCATAACATTTAAAACATAACTTACTTGGTTTCACTTCAGATTCTTCAAAAACAACACTAGCCCTAGCTCCCAAGCCTCACACGTTCATCATCTTCTTGAAGGAGGTAAGGATAAGTTTTCTTGTGGCAATGAGGAAGAAGATAGCAAATATGCTAGTAACAAATGAAGGTAAGTGTGATCTTCAAAGTTGAGGCGGTAGAGATTGAAGAAAATGAAAATGATGTAGAAGGAGAAGAGAACCACGAAGAGGAAGATGGGGAGAGCAAAAAAAAGAACACCTAGTGGACTTTGAAATGAAAAGCATCGTGGGAGAGTAACAAAAAGGGGCTTTAAATGTTTTAATAGACATAAGACATTGTTTGGTAAGTGACACATGTCCAATTCTTATAACTTAAATCCAATTTCTATTCTAATTGTCTCCTAATTTTCAATGACACTTGCCAATAAATCCTAAAGTCATTTATCAAAATTTCTATTGCCATTTGACAGTAAATTCTATTACCATTTATTATTTGTTTTGCCACTTGACATTTTTTCTGGTCCAAAAATTGCTCCCAATTTTTCAGAAATTTTCTTAAAATTATCCAAAAATTCTAAATCAACAATTACACTCTTCAAATAAATTTTCAATACAAACAAACCACAATTCTCAATAATAATCACATTTATGAACAATTATACCCGGAATGTCAATGAATATATGCACAATCATTTTCATGTGCAAAGATTCTATATTTATGTGCATGAGCATATCACATAATGCATGAGCATGAAATGCACTTCTAATCTCTGAGTGAATCTCTCACATTTACTATTTTAGTCTTAACATAGGTAACAGGATGTTACATTCATCCATTTTTGATATTGTACCAACAATGCTTTTTGCATCTGGTACTTCAAAAGGACCACGCGGTGGTCATGGTGGCCGTTCATCTCGTGGTGGCACTCGTAGCAATTACACTCCTTGCTTATCAACTGATTATGGTCATTTGACCTGTCATAATTGCAATGGTCTTGCTCACATTGCTCCTCAATGCCCTTCACCAAAACTTCAACGTAATACCAATAATTTACAACCCAAGCCTTCTACTAACCTAGCTATCTCTACGTGCCAATCAACTACTTCCTGGATCTTGGACACTAGTGCCACTCATCACCTCAGCCCTGATCTAGAAAATTTAACTATCCACAATCCTTACACTAATGGTGATGAGATCATGTTTGGAAACGGTAAAACACTCCCAATCACTCATGTTGGAAGCTCTCTCTATCAAAATGACTCTCTTAATTTTTCTTTACATGATTTATTGCGTGTTCCTATTGCATGTAATAATCTTTTGTCTGTTTCAACTTTTACTCGTACTAATGATGTTTCCATTAAATTTTTTCCTCACCATTTTGACATCAAGGATATCCGCACGAAGGAGTTACTTATCAGCAGACCGACTAATAATGGCTTGTATTCCATGCTACTTCAACCAATTTCTCCTTCTTTGCTTCCTAAGGCAGCAAATTTAGCCAGTCTTTCTCTTTGGCATTCTCATTTAGGACATGTAAATTTGCGTTGTATTCGTCAAGCTTTCATTCAAGCTAAAACTTTAGTGTCTTCCAATAAAATATCGGGCCTTTGTCATGTATGCTCATGCATGCTCGATTAGTAAGAGTCATAAGTTACCTCTTTGTCAATCTAGTTACAAAGCTAATGGTCCTTTAGATTTGATTTGTTCTTATTTGTGGGGCCCTTCTCCTATTGTTAAGTCTTTATCTTCTATCAATCTTCATCGCAACATGACTCTACTGCATAATGTTTTGGACATGACAGAATGCAAATAAGGGACAAGGTTTTGAATCGTCAATTTAAAACATTGACACCAATGACATATTATAAATGAAAAGTTTAAGTTACAAAGAATATGATTAAGATAATACGTTTTCTTTTCCAGTGACCAATCCATATTAATTTTGCCATGAAAAGATAAATTGCATCATTTATAATGAAGTAAGATCAATTGAAAATAATTTTAATGTATTTTTAAGTTGAAATTAAAATTAATATTTAGTTGAGACATTTGAAGATTACTTGTATGAAATTTAACTAAATGTTCAGAGTTAATGGAATTGCATATCACAATTCACTCAAAAAGAAACATTTCAAATGATGCTCAAATTATCTTTCGTATGCACAGAACCGACTTTGCTATTTGATTCTCACTTCATTTTCTAATCTATTCTTATTAGTTCTAGCTCTTAGAAGTGAAAGAGGGAAAAGTTCACAATTTTTAAAATTTTAAAGGATGAATTGGGTTTAGAAATATAGCAATGCTTTTCTATAAAATATCTAAGTAGTGGTTTTAGATAGATTTTACTATGAGAAAGAAGCTTAATTAAAACTATTGACACCATAATTTTGAACGATGTCTAACAATAAAACAAAGTTTTCAAAAGTGAAATTGCTAAAAGAAAAGAAATTGATGCGTGTTAGATAAATTATGAATGATTTGGATAAAAATCTTCTAACATTGAAGTCTGATACGCCAATAGAATAGACTTAGAAATTCAATGAGGTTGACATATTATTTGCCATAATTAGTGTTACAGTGTGGAAGGAAAGGAACATGAACAAATTAATAAAATAGACTAAGAATGAGAAAGAAATGGTGTACCCTTGACCATCATACTATATGGCAGCCCATTCCATATGGGATTAACTATAAACCACCCAACTGAAAAAGAAAATGCTTCCTTAGGAAGGACGGAACAAAATATCCTATCCCCACCACTACGAATTATCAATTCCAAGTGATCAAACAATAAACTATAATTTAACAAAGACAAAAAAAAATAAAAAAATCGGAGCAACCGTCTCTTAATTAGCGTGTTAGAGTATGTGCGAGTGTTTCAGTATTATTGTTAGAGTAGTTGTTACTGTCCGGATGATCAGAGGAACACAACGAGAAAATCTCTTCCAAGGTTCCGTTTATGCAATCCATGGAGATGCCATGAGGTTTTGCTGCTGATGGCTTTATATTTATCTGTGGGAAGTCTTCCAGCTCTAATGGTGGATACGGAACTTGATATTCCAATTGCATGTTCGATGATGACGATGAATAGCTTAGAATTGACATCTCCATGTCCTGCATCACACCCCGTAACCATCATTATAATTACATTAGATATAACTACATGCATATATTGGGAGAGCCATTTTCCTTGAAAACAGTGACAATTTAATTTTGTTGATGTATAGTTATGGAATAAAGGAAGTGAGGAAAATCAGGAAGAAAGATGATGGAACTTTGAAATGAAATGATGGTTTCTGAGTCAGTCAAAAGAAGTCATAGAAAACGGTGAAAAAGAAACCCAACTCGAGTCAGTCTAGTCTTAAGACAGATAGATTGAGAACACTTTTTTTAGAAGAAATTGAAACTTTGGGAAAAGATCGATGGAGACTTGTTCATGGTTTCCAACTTTTGATTCTTTGCTTTAAATTAAGATTAAAGGAGAACTTAAAAGGGACTTCTTCTCTATGGACCATGGCCAACCTAATTTTGCTCCAACGGGCTTTCTATTAAATTTGCGTTCCTTCTGTGAACTAAGCCATGAGTAGATAAATAGATACCGGGAGGATACTGAACTTATGGAATCATTATTTCTATAGGAATGCAAAATCTACAATGCTGTAGTTAGTTATGTAGCGGAGGTGATCAAGCTTTGAACAACAAAAGAATGATTAATTTCAGAAATATAATTATATCTTAAAGTGAATACAATATGTTACATATGTTGTCATCTTATTATTAGTTATTCATCATTGTATAACATTTCTATGGTATGGGTATTTAATCTCTGCTCGAGTCATTACAAAATAGTGATTAACGTAGAACAGCGCATGAAAAACGAATTGACTAGGTCATATTAGCATTAATTTGGAGAGTTTTTATGAGAAAGCAACACCAATATTCAAGATGATGTTGGAGAGGGAACGTACCTGGTGAAGTAGATTCTGTGAGAAGTGGTCAACAGCCATGGAGTAGATGTTAGGTGAAGTACTGTTTGCTTCATCGGAGGCGGAGGCAAATGCATAACTAAACCCACTTTCGTCAACTGCTTGATGAGTGACATCAGAGGATGATGTATATTCACACATCATTTTGTTACTGTTGTCATTATTATTGTTATGATAATAATCATCATTACCCCCAATGTCATCGTTAGAATCTCTTCCTTTAGAGCAATCATAAACGGGTCGTCCACTGCTTGTTTCTTCCCCTAACAATTGTTCTTCCGAAGACAAACACATTGTCGGCTCCTTCTCCTCATTTTTCTCTTCTTTATTGTTTGTTTTCAGAAGTTGCACTGTTTTCTTGAAAACTCGGCACAAGGCGTAGGAGTCCTGCATCATGCAATCCTATAGTGTGAAATTTATCGTCAAGATTATTGTATCTTCTTTTCTTTTCTTTTTTTGAAAAACGAACAAAAGAAATAAAAAGATATTAAGAAATATAAAAGAAGTACGAGAAAAGCAAGATCGGAAAGAGGAAACTAGGAAAAGAAGCAGAAACAGAACACAAAGATGGATATGATTTTGCACCAGAAAAAAGAAAAAAGAAGAAGAGATAGATATGTTTCATATACAAATGATTAGAGTCGTGAGGAAAACATGGCAAGTACAATTAAAGTCTTGTGAAGAATAAAGACTCTTTCATCGCCATCAAGTTGATTATAAGCTGTTCTTTAGTAAAGAAAAAGAGCATTGTCGTAAAAAGGAAGATCCGCAAATGATAAGGGTCATAAGAAAAACATTATAATTATATGTCTGACGGACATCTATGTAGCTGCTCTTTAGAATGATATTTACATGCTGCATCCAATCAACATAAAGAGACAGGCAACAACTGATCGGATCGTGATAATGATCATAATCATAATCGTGGCTCCTTTTCAATTTTTTATGTGTCACGAATCTTTCTTAAGGCCAAGTATTGCTAAGGATGTGTTGATTTGATATGAAGAACTTTAACTCCGTTTATTAATTCATTTCGATGTCCACCTGGGCACCTCAACAGTGATTCAAGGGTTTTCTAATTTCTATACTTGTTATTAATTAATATCTGCTATCTTTACGACACAAATGACAATTCGTTCTTATCCTTGATTAAAGGAATTAATTCAGGTAAACCCTAAAGAGACCTGTGACCAATTGCTTGCATCAACCTATATCTTTTGGTGACTGTATATAACCCTTCTGCATATGCATTTATGTTTTATTTTGTCTACCTTACTTCATTATGATTTTATTTGCTTTAGTTAACATTGATAACTGAAAGTCACTCGAAGAAATCTAGTTAAGAGAAATGAGTGTGCATATGAAATATTCCAAAAGTACTCATGCAAATTGTTGATTATGTATTTAATTACAAGATAGTTAAAAGAGTAACTCTGTGATCAGTCAATTGTACTTACCTTTAAAGTAGCTGCAGCAGCTGTGGCGGTAGAGAAAGAATCGACCAAACGATACTCATGCATAACCCAGCTGGTTCTGATGCCATGAGGAGCCCTACCTCGGTAGTAAACTAAAGTCTTCTTCATACCAACTTGGAGTTTATGGGAATGAACTGCTCTATCTTTCCCAGTGGCCTTCCAATATCCAGCTCTTGTTGCCCTGTTTGTTCTTGAGCCGTTTGGATATTTCTTATCCCTTGGACTGTAGAAGTACCACTCCATGTCTTTTCCTGGTAGAAATGATTTATCTGTTCATCGCCATCGCCATCAACTTCAGTTGTTATTTTAAAAACAAATGATAATCTCAAGGTAATTTAATTACCTCTAGAAGATTATAGGTACTTACCAGGTAAATCCCATGGCTCGCATTTGTAGAGATCAACCTCTGGGATAATCTCGAGCTCAATTGTGCGGCCATTGATCTTTCGATCAAGATAATATGCAACAAGCTCCTCGTCTGTTGGATGAAATCTAAATCCGGGAGGGAGACTCATTGGGGCCATTGATTCAAACACTTGATTGCTAAATGACTGATGAACAGAAATAGAGAGAGACGGAGAAAGCACAAAAGTATAGGTCGGACAAATCTGGAAGGAGAAAGGAACAGAAGATGTTGATGGCCAAGCTTGTACGACATTGAGCTATATAGGCCACTGTTGCATGACAGAGATCTTAAGATTAACCCTTCGAACTCTTCAATTCTACAATTTTGCCATTACCACCTGCCGTCCTCTCCACATTTTTTGTTTAATTTATCATTTTGTTAGTGTAGGATTTGTATACACTAGTTATTATAATATCGCTAAAATGTATACTTCTTTAGAAATAAGAATACAATATCAGAGTGGAGTAATTAAAAAAAAAGAGTAAAAAGAGCAGTAAGTTTGATAACTGGAATGTAAATAAAATAGAATTGGCTTTGGTTGGCTTTTGCAGATTCTATGTGTGAGGTTTTGTATGAAAACCAACATAGGGGATAAGAAGCTTCCCTGCTTTTGTCTGCCCACAAACTAACAAAAATTAGAGTCCCTCTCAAAAGGCTGCGTGGTGTCCACAAACCGCCCATTCCCTACTACACGCAATTCTAGGCCTATACCCCATTATTTTAATCACTTGTATATTAATATAGACTTAGTAATCGATGCATACAATTGGTGTATCATGATACGAGTATTGATGTATTCGATAATTCCATCCTTGCGCACTTGGCATTTATCAAAATTGAGTCGGTGGGTAAAGCATATCGTCCTTGTAGTACATGGATTAAAGTGCATACAGAAACTGTCTATGAATTAACTATCTATTCAATGGATCGAAGATCATGTGCTGCTAACGACAACTTTCTTTTGTGGTAGAATGTCATTGATGATTGGTACATAAGAAACATGATTACCAGTTACAACCAACTCATAACTGATTTCTATATGCCACACTTTTACCCAGGTGTCACCTATTTTTTTTATTTTATTACATTAGATATCTCAATTTAATCGGACTAATCTTAAGCCCCTAAGATCTCATTCCAAAAATCTTAGAAAAAGTAAATTTGAAAATTCAAGATCCCTTATGCTCTTACGTAACCTGTATACTTATTCCAAAAGGTTGATCCCCAACCTCAAGGGCTCCCAGTCGCAGGCCCGATCACCGGTGGGGGATTGAATCACGGTTTAATCTTGGTCATCCTTTTAATAGAGCGGTCCACTGCCTTCCGTTGTTGCCAGGAGTCGAACCTAGGACTTTGTTCCAATTAACCCTGTTAGTTTGCCAACCAAGCTACCCGTGCGGGCACGTAACCTGTATACTTATGCATACAAGAAGTCGTCATATACTTAATTGGTCAACTGCTGATTGATCACTGGCCTTGTTCAACATCAAGATCCCGACAGTCTTCGAATTTCTTAATAGCTTCACCATTCACATTATCGCTAGAAGCGAGAGATCTGTAATTGATCCGATCAAGAAGTTTTAAGAATCATCGACAGAAAAAATTTATCATTTTTTCTTCTTTTACGTAATTCGAACTCAAAACTTTTTATAAAAAAAAGTTTTAAGAGAAGAGTTTACACCGGTTAGACAATTTCTCGTTGTCAAGTATCACCTATTGTTAATTACATGGTGTATATATATATACATATATATCATCGGTGAAGTACTTCGGAATGAGTTTTCTGACCTTATAAGTACTAACCTATTCTAGATTTTAACTTTCCAGGCTCACACGAAGGCAACTTAGTTATGTGGATAGAATCCTGTGGTTTTGTTTACGTTGTTATTTAAGCGAAAATTGGTTAATGAATTCTACGAGGACAGATTCGTATCGATCTTGGGATTCACGAGTGAAATGAAAATTAAGTTCGGAAGCAGCATAGGAGCATTCATGAAAACCACACCAACTTCAAGTCCATGAGTCTTATTTTCTACTAAATTTAATTAATTTACAAGCATCTCATAGAATTTGGCATTTCATGAGTCAGCCTGCATTATGACTTAGTTGGAGCACAGTTAACAAGACTGAGTTGCTATATAACAATGGTTCACCAAAGTTAGCCTAGCTCAACCAACGCCCATGGTCAGAAATTAGTTTTTCCTTAAGGTTTTGGGTTCAAATTTTGTGAATTGAGTTTTATTCTCCTCGTAAATCTATCTCTTTTTAATTAGGTTGATTATGATCTAATTATAAGCTTTAAGACATCGTTAATTTTAAGATAAAATTAAAAGAAAAGTTATTCTTTTTTTTACTATGAGAAAAAATTCACTTGGGAGAATACAATAACGTCTATATGTGGAAATTTTGTTTTCAGAAATTGTGGAAGAGCATTTTCTAAACATCTGTACTTGTTGAAAACAATAAAATTTGCAAGTTGGCATTTGCTGACAATAGAAAAGGAAAAGACAACTGCATTTATTAAATTTGTAGCTGTACAAAGAAAGATAGTTGTATTTATTAAATTTGCAACTGTCTCACGAGGTAGAGTGCTTATATAAGACACTCCTTACTTCAAACAATATTTGTTGTAAAAACACAGAAGAAAACCAGAGCAAAGCAATGCTCTAATGTTAGGAATTATTTTCCTAAATAGTTGATGAGTGACAAAAAAATAAGGTTAGTATTTTTAGGTCAAAAAATACCTTGTGAGTCACTATTTTGGTTTTATCTGTGTATCTATTATTTGTAATAGTAAAAGAATTATTTTGAGTTTTGTCCATGAACGTAACCCAAAATTAAGAGTGAACTATAGTAAATATTTTGTATCCATTTTGCTTATTTTTTTGCTCTTGATATATATATATATATACTCGTTGCGCACAACAAATGGTATCAAAGAGCAAAATGGAGATGAAGACGAGCAAAATGATCAATCTAAACGGTATGAACTACCGTATATGGTGAACCAAGATGAAGGATCTCTTGATGATTAAAAAGATGCATTTACCGGTATTTTCGATAACTAAACCTAATGAGATGTCCAACGAAGATTGAGAATTTAAGCATGAACAAACATATGGTTATATTCGACAGTTTGTCAATGATAATGTGTATAATCATAATTGTAACGAGACTCATGCAAGAACTCTGTGGAATAAGCCTGAGCAGTTATATGCTTCAAAGACCGGCAACACAAATTGTTTTATCTGACAAAATTAATGCAGGTAAAATACTAGGAGGGTACTTCTGTAGTTGATCATTTAAACAATATGGAAGGGATGGTTGATCAATTATCAAAGATGGATATAAAGTTTGAGGGCTAGGTAATTGTTCTAATGGTGCTAGCTTTATTACCAGAGTCTTGGGAGACTTTGAAGGTGTCTTTGACAAATACTGCACCAAACGACGTATTAAATATGGTGTCTGTTAAAAGCAATATACTAAATGAAGAAATGAGATGTAAAACACAATATGCAGCATCTTTATCACATTTAGATGTTTAGATTACAGAAAATAGAGGAAGGAGTCAATCTCGAGGCCTAAAGTCCAGAGACAAGAGCAGAGGAAAATCAAACAGATATGCAAATGTGGAATGCCATTATTGCAAGAAGAAAGGTCATATCAAGAAATTTTGCCAAAAGTTAAAGAAGGAAAAAAGCAAAGATGTGAAGAAAAAAGAAAGTATAATGATGAACAAAGTAACATTGTTGATGTATTCATCTTTGTTATTGATACAAAAGTAGTCAGCCTAGTGTCACAAGAAACAAGTTAGATAGTTGATAATGGAGCTACTGTTCATGTTACATCTCACAAACAAATTTTCTCATCTTACGCGCTTAGGAATTACGACATTGTTAAGATGGCAAATGGAAACCTGTCAAACACTGTTGGCAAAGGAGATGTTTCTTTAGAGATAACAAATGGTTCAAAACTGTTGTTGAAAGATCTCAGGTACAATCCTAATATGCATCTGAACTTCATTTCTATAAATAGGCTAGATGATAAAGGTTTCTGAAATACTTTTGGAAACGAAAAATTGAAGCTTACTAAGGGTTTCTTAGTAATGGCCAGAGGTTAGAAGCATTCAAGACTGTATATGATGCAGGCAAAGCTCTCTAGTGAAGTTGTCAATATAGTGGAGAATGATAATACTATTGATTCGTGGCATAAAAGACTAAGTCACATTGGTGAGAAAGGGATGACTCGGCTTGTAAAAAAGAATATGCTATCTGGTCTCAACCAGATACATCAGAAGAAATGTGTAGATTGTCTAGCAGGGAAACAAAACAGGATTTTTTTCCAGAGTTCCCCTCCATCCAGAATGAAGAATGTTCTAGTCTGATTCACTCAGATTTGTGTGGATCATTGCCAAAGTCACTTGGTAACCCATAGTACTTTGTGACTTTTATTGATGATCATTCCAGGAAAACGTGATCCTATACTCTGAAGACTAAAATCAAGTGCTACATATGTTCAAACAATTTCATGCCTTAGTTGAGAGACAAATTGGGAAGAAGCTAAAGTGCATCAAGACAGATAATGGCGGAAAGTACATCGGATCATTTGATGTTTACTGTAAAGAGCATGATATTCAACATCAAAGGATACCACCAAAAACACCACAATTGAATGGCATAGCTGAGAGGATGAATAGGATTTTGACGGAAAGAGTCAGATGTCTACTTTCACATTCAAAGTTGCCTAAGGCATTTTGGGGTGAAGCTTTGCTTGTAGCTATGTATACATTAAATTGTTCACTATGTGTTCCTCTTCAGTATGAAATTCCAGAAACGGTGTGGTTAGGAAAGGATGTTTCCTATGATCATTTGCAGGTCTTTGATTGCAAGGCCTCTGTCCATATTCCTAAAGATGAAAGGAAAAAAACTTGATGACAAGATACGACAATATGTATTTATTGGCTATGGTCAAGATCAATTTGGCCACAGATTTTATGATCTGGTGCAGAAAAGACTTATCAGGAGTCGTGATGCTATGTTTGTTGAAGATCAAACTATTGAAGATATCAATAAGGTCGAGAAGGAAGTTCTAAGCTCCGTTGATGTCTCAACAAGTTTTCAATTGAATCCTTCAACAGTGGTGCCTAGACAAGTTAGAGATGAAGTGCAGAATGATCAGCCAGAAGCTGATAATTGAGATACCCCCAGTGAAGTTGAACCAGAGGATGATGATGGTGTTTACATTCAACCACCAGCAATTGAAGTTTCTCCATTACCATTACAAAGATCTAGTAGTAGACAACCATCTACTAGATATCCATTTGATCAGTATGTAATGTTGACTGATGGGGGAGAACCAGAAAGCTTTTATGAAGCATTGAATGATGAATACAAGAAGAAATAGAAAGAGGCCATGCAAGACGAGATGAAATCCTTGCATGAGAATAAAACATTCAAGCTGGTGAAGTTGCCAGAAGGCAAAAGAGCATTGAAGAATAAATGGGTGTTCAGAATCAAGCATGAAAAACACAACGACCATCATCGATTCAAAGCAAGATTAATGGACTAATGATTCAGCCAAAAGAAGGGTATTGACTTTGATATGAAATTTTTATCGATGGTAAAAATGACAACCATATATATAGTGTTAGGGCTAGCCGTAAGTTTTAATATGGAGGTTGAACAAGTGGATGTCAAAACTGCCTTTCTACATTGAGATTTGAAAGAAAAGATATACATGGAATAGTCAGAGGGTTTTGTAAAAAAAAAAAGAGACAGAAGATTATATTTGTAGACTAAAGAAAAGTCTATATGGTCTAAAACAGGCACCAAGACAGTGGTATAAGAAGTTTGAGTCTGTTATGGGGAAGCAAGGATATAAGAAAATTACTTCAGATCACTGTGTATTTGTGAAGAAATTCTCTTATGATGATTTAATTATTTTATTGGTCTGTGTGGATGATATGTTGATTGTTGGTAAGAATGTTTCTAGAATCAACAATCTGAAGAAACAATTGGGTAAGTCTTTTGCCATGAAAGACTTGAGATCAACAAAGTAGATTATTGTAATGCAGATTATTAGAGAAAGAAGCGCCAAGAAACTATGGTTGTTACAAGAGAAGTACATTGATTATGTACTTCAGAGATTCAAACTGGACAAAACTAAAGCAGTTAGTTGTCTTCTTGCTAATCACTTTAAATTGAGTTCCAGAGAGTACCCTTCTACAGATAAAGAGAAGGAAAAATGTCCAGAATTTTATATGCTTCAGCAGTTAAAAGTTTGATGTATGTCATAGTTTGTACACGACCAGATATTGCTCATGTAGTTGGAGTTGTGAATCGTTTCCTTTCAAATCCTGGAAGGGAACATTAGACTGCAGTCAAGTGGAAACTGATCAGGTATCTTCGAGGGTCATTCAAAATATGCTTATGTTTTAGAGAAGCAGAACCTGTGTTATCTAGTTACACAAATGTAGATATGACTGGAGATGTTGACTCGAGAAAGTCTACATCAAATTACTTGATTACTTTTGCAGGGGGTGTTGTGACATGGCAATCAAAGTTACAGAAATGTGTTGCACTTTCTACAACTGAAGCGAAGTTTATTGCAGTAATGGAAGCGTGTAAGGAGTTGCTATAGATGAAGAAGTTCTTTAATGAACTTGGTATTAGGAAGGAATAGTATCAACTATTTTGTGACAGTCAAAGCGCTATTCATCTTGGTAAGAATGCCTTCTTTTACTCACGACTAAAACATATTGATGTGAGATATCACTGATTCAAAGATGTAATGGAGACGAAACAATTACAGTTAAAAAAGATTCATACTGATAAAAATGGATCAGACATGTTAACAAAAAATTTACCAAAATGCAAGTTCGAGTACTGTCGCTCAGTAGCAGGCATGATAAAGCCCTCCATGTAATCAAAAGGGAGAGATTTATTAAATGTGGGTCCCTCCCATAGAGGGACATCATTTTCAACTTGCAAATTCAATAAATACAATACCAAATTCGGTGCTGCATTTGTTGAAAACAAAAGAATTTGCAAGTTGCATTTGTTGACAACAGAAAAAGAAAAGATAGTTGCATTTATTGAATTTGCAGCTATACAAAAAAAGACAGCTGCATTTATTGAATTTACAGTTGTTTTACGTAGTGGAGTGCCTATGTAAAGCACCCCCCGCTTCAAACAACATTTGTTGTAAAAACACAAAAGAAAACCAAAGCCAAGCAATGCTCTGACGTTATGAAATATTTTCTTAAAAGATTGGTGAGTGACAAAATAATAAGGTTAATATTTTTAAGTTGGAAAATATTGTGAGCCACTAATTTGATTTTATCTGTATACTTACTATTTGTAATAGTGCAAGAATTATTCTAAATTTTGTCCGTGGATTTAACCCAAAATTAAGGAGAATCACACACATATATATATATATATATATATATATATATGCTCTCTACTTTGATGTCAGCGATGCGTGTACTTTTTAGATGACGAGACTATGTGACTTGTGAATGTAGCTGAGAAAGAATACGTGAAAGACAATCAAGAACGTCGGAAAAGAGTCTAATTAATATATCTTAGTTATGATATGGGAACAGAATGTAGGGAAACCCTCTCGCCGATATATGGTACACTACGTAGATTTTGGATCCATATTTTTAGTAAAACTAATTAAGATTAGTCAATGCATTACTTTACGAGAAGGGTGATCGAAATTTATTCTGTTCATCAAATTGTCTATATACATATATTATTTAGTTACTAATTTATCGTAAGTTTGTTTGTTGTAACAACTGTACCGCTACTTGTAAAGTGGCGATCAAAATGGGAGGTGTTTACTACCTGGATGGCTATATGGTTGATCGCTTTTGGCGCACATATTAAGTTTTCCCTGAGCAATGGAAAGTATATATATGGTCACTAGAAGAGTGTGGCAGTAATATATAGTAATGAATCATTACGTTCATATGACTGATGATTGTATGGCAAGAGATTTACAAAAAAGAAAGTAACTTATTTTAAAATTTATCATAAATAAATTCACTTAAGAGTGTTGGAACTTATACCTGCTTAATTAGTGACCAAAGCGTCTTTTAGGAGACCTCATGACCGCGTACTTTTATAATTTTGAGGAAATGTGCTTTAGTTGGTCCAAATTTGTGTGCTCATGAAACCCAAGTGTTATCTTTTAGTTGAAGCAGGACATGACAGGTTATTGTTATAAATGCTTTAATATACATGACTGGAATTTGACACGTAAAGCATGAAACGAGAACTGATGATGGGGGGTCCATATGATCGTATGAGATCATTCTTCTTCTTGGGTCTTCTCTTTTCCAAGGGAGAAAGAATGCTTTTATCATTCAACAATTTGAGAAAAATACATAGGTCCCATCATTAGATGAACAAACATATCTACCTGGCACGTCGTCACATTCTGTTTGCTTTTGCTTTTCTCTTTTGTTTTCCAAACTTACTTTTCCTTTACTGTTTGGTTTCTGTTTCTTTAAATCCTTTTCTTAAAATATCATTTTGATGTGAGCAAAGACACGCTATCAGCTTTAATGATTACAAACCCTAAATCTTTGACTGGTCTCTCACTCTCTCCCCCAACATTTACTGACAGCAGGTTCTGTCCCAGTGGCTTCTGTTATCACTTGATTGTAACATTAAGTAACGCAGACATGCTATATATGGAATGAGTGTGTCTGCGTGCTCTATTCAATCCTTTTGCTTACTAATTTTACGACACAAACATACGAGATTAATTGAGCAGTTGTGGTAATGACCTAATTATTTGAGAGTCAGATAGAAAAAGAAAGAGATGCATGCTATGGAGTAATTTGCAATAAGAGTCTTTTGCCGAAAGATCCTTTTACTATCTTTCCTAGCCGTCCTTCACAATATTTAGTCACTCAGCTGTAGTTTGACAGACCAATATATTCGTATATAGCTAGCTTTAACGATGCAATATGCCGTTAATCTTGTGTGTGATTTATCCATGGAACAAAGAGATTCCAATAGCCCTTTCTTTTCCACCACTTAGGTCGTTCACAAATTGCAGGCGCTAGCTCCAGAAAGAAAAGATAAAGTAAAAAACTAGATTCGATCAGGTTCTAACTCGAAGTAGCACCCACATAAAGATTCTCATGTACAGATATAAGTTAGTTTCCAGCTACCTATCCACATGGATTTATGTTCCTTTGATGTACTTAATTACTTTATGCTTATTGGATCCGTATAGATGATAGAGAAGGAAGGAGAGGTTAAGCCATGCAACCATTCAGACGGTTCTGAGGAAATATATAAAGTAAAGGTGGTACGTCAGGGGAAATGGGGAAATGGAAACGTTAGCTCTTAATATTATTAAATATTAAAAAGCTACGAGAAATATTAAGTAATATATGTTTAATTCTAGCTATGTTTTATTAATATTTTAAACAAATAATGTTCATTACCGTCCTATGTTGATAAATAAATAAGATGTTAAAATAAGAAAAATTTTAAAAAATTAAATCATAAGATCATATGCATGAACTATAACTAAGACGTTTGATCTAGAGAGGGATTGTAGATGGCCGAAATTAAAAAGTACTATAAATAAAGAAACAAAAGATTCCTAAAAGTTCTATCTAGCCACCATGTATATGAGTTGCGCAAGCAAAAGAACATATGTTCAGATTCTTTCTTTTCTTTCATCTATATAGATGAGGGAGATACAGCTTTCATATGGGGGTCGTGGCTTTGAATGTACTACGCAATTCATACTCTTATTGATCAATGTTCTGTTAATATAAAAGGGTGGTAGTGATGCTCAGACATGCAAATTTATGTGTAGTGTGCCTTATTTTAGTTTATCCAATGGATTACCTTTTGCCCTATTGGAGCAACATAATGCCCTCATCCTTTTTCTGTCGTCTTCTTGACCCCAACCATAGTAAATTTAAGGTTACTTTAGCACCCCCGTGCTTGACCACGTTATTGTAACCAAGACTTGAGATGGAACATTTCCTAATGAAATAATTGAGACATATATACACAATGAAGTCGTTTATAGGGGAGTAGACGATGGAGCTGCCATATACGACTTAAATTATATCTTAAATTCCAGCTATAAAACAAATATAATATAAGAAAGTAAGAATCGATCTTACGAGATATTCTGGTTTATCAATCATTAAAAAAGAAAACGTTTAAAATGGTGGTTGTAATAATATGAATTTTGTAATTAAAATAAATTAAATTATTTAAATAATAAAACATGAGTTATCAAATAACGAACCTTAGTTTACGGTTGCTTCTACCCTTAGAACTACGATTGATTATTTATATAAAATAATTATTTCATCAATCATATATTTAATGTGATATTAAATATTTATCTTTTCTTAGGATTAGCTAATTGAAAATGCATAATTCAATTAATTCTTATTATTTAACAACGTTAGATACAATTCAAAATTTAATTCAACAATAGCTTTAAGAAATAAAAGACCATCGAAGAAAGATGGTATAATATTTACAGTTGCATTTAATCTAGTTAAATATTTTTTGTAAAAGAAATAATTTCTAATGTAATGAATTAAAACTTCTAATTGCTAAAATTGATTAAAATATTTGAACCTTTATGCATTCAAATTTTAATCTAACAAATAATCATTTTAATCAATAAACTAATCACACACATTAGAAATCAACAAAAGATAATCATAAAACAAAAGCATGGAAAAGCAATCCAATATATGAAAGAATGAAACACTTTGCATTAAGACCCAATAACTTCCCAATCTTCAAAGCTTCAAAATGTTTCCATTTCCTTTAACTAAAAATAAAGAAAATTAGCCAACAGTGGCCATAACTATGACTAACTTCTAATGAAGAAAATCTATTCTAACGTACACTAAGGAGAGGAAAAGAAAACTTTGTGAAAAGATGAGAAAGCGCATCTAGAAAAACTTGGATGATTTGCTTCTCCACCTTGACTTTATATAGCCATTTTAAGCTTATATGGAGATCCTTTTGCCATGACTTCTTAGATTCAATAAATCATAACTTCACTGATTTCGACTAGATTTGGCCAAGATTAGATTCAACCAATTTGTAACATAATTTTCTCTTATAGATTGGAAGTTTGAAAGTTGCAATGTCCATTTAGTATGCCTGTGTCCAAATCTATCAATTAAAATATTTTCAGCACAAACCTTCATGATTCTCCCTTAATTTTTGTTAATGTTGCTTCTTTATTTTGAATTTTCGAATGCAAATTAAGGGTCACTCCTTTTTCCAATCAAATAGCATATCCAACCCCTTTCTTATGAAGTAAATAAAAAATACTGAGTTTGAACACATTAAGATAAAATAATGGAGGATTAAATGCTAAAAATTATGGTAAAATCATGAAAAATAAAAACTAACAAAACAAGATAGCCTAATAGTTTTTAGTTAACTACTTCTCGTAAGATAAAACCATATACACTCATTAAGACTTAAACTGAAAAAGAGTTAAGCATTAACATACATCAAAGTTGATTTTCAATAGTAAATATGAGCAGTGACAATTACAGAAAATATCAATTAAAAGCACGCATCAAGCTTTGTGAATTGCCTTATAGTGTTCACTCTTTTATACAAGTGTTTAATCTCAAACTCTTTTTACAAGGAACATACTACTATAAACTTGCACATACACCAAATATCTCTCACTATGAACACATGAAGGCACGAATCTAAAGGACTTTTATTAATTAGTTGTAATGGCACTTGGGTTAAGGATTATAAAGGAAGAATTTTAGGCTAAAACAACACATATTTAATAAGGGATTCAAATAAAATATATGGGCTAAGAAAAGAATAGAATCATAATCAAGTACTTAACTATTGATGTAAATATACTATGGTTGTAATTATTCTCTTGTTTCTTTAAAAGGAAAAAAATCATTAATGTGAAAATGGTAGCTATGATAAAAGTTAACTACATACAAAATGAGTAGTTTAAAAAAACACAACTTAAAGCAAGTCACTCTAATTCCCTAAAATAGCTTTAGAGTACCTTATTAAAATATGTAGTTAGGTAATATGATATATTATAGGATAGGTTTATGATGTGAGTTTAAAACATAAAAAAAAGGGATTTAAAAAATGACTCAAATAGTTTAAACTAGGAAAAATTGAGCAACTGAATTTTTAAAGTTAAATGAATAAAATAAGGAAGGTCTTTATCATATTCAACATCTTATATAATCATAGCAATTCAGTTATATTCAATGCAATTTCTAGAGGTATCCAAATGATATAGAATCACAAATCAAAGGAATATGGATAGACATAAGATGTTTATATCCTTTAAAGCCCAAATGCTCATATATATTAAATATGCTTACAAATTATGTGGTTAAAATACCATTGCGAACAACAATTTTTGTTTTGGATATTTCTAAAAACTGTCTTCCTAATAAAATTGGTGATGTTTAGTTAACATTTTTCATATCCAAATCATAAAAGTAAGGGGGAAATTAATTTGTCATTAATATGCATAATAACATCCTCTACTAACCCCTTGGGATATGCATTGGGCTTATCTACTAACTGAATAACAAATCCATCTTTTCTAATGGTCATAAACTAAATGATGAATAAATGAATAATGTATAACATTAATAGATACCCTTAAATCTAGCATGACCTTTTCTACCTTAGAACCACTAACAGTGCATGGTACGGAAAACATTCCGAGATCCTTACACTTTTTAGGGGAGGGCATTTTGAATGACAATAGACACATTTCTTCTCATTCTTACTTTTTCGATCCCTTTCTCTTTTTATTTTCTTTTAACCGTACATTGTTCCTTCAAGAAATTAACATATTTAGGAACTTGTTTATTATATTGAAATGGGAAATATTTACCTCAAATTTATGGCATGTCTCATATAAATTAACATCTCTTTCTAATTCTAGAAAAGGAGAATAATAACTAAATGAGAAGCAAGTGACTCACCTGTAGGCATGGGCACACTTTCTTCTATCATTGTCCTTCTTATATAAGTTTGATGAGGGTGGGGCTTTCACAAGCTACTCCATTTTCTTTTCACTTCGAAATGTAATAGCATTGGAACTTTCCATAGGATTTACTACCATTTGTGATGGTAATTTAGTCAAACCTTAAAACTCCAAATGATTGACCACAATGGCTAGCTGACCCATTTGATTTTCCAAATTTTTAATTGCATAGCATTAGTATCTAATGCCATAATAATATCTTCAAAAGACATACTTGAATCAAATGTTTAAGGCTTTTGTGACTGCCTCTGAGGATTGGGTTACTTCAATTATTGAAAATTATCTGTTTGTTAATTTACTGGTGCATTACTCTATAAAAAATTTGGATGGTCCCTCTAACCAGGGTTGTATGCATTTGAATGTGGATTAACATTAAGGTTGTCTTATAAATCCTCATACTGTTGATACTTGTCATTAGACAAATACAAATTAAATCCTTATTTTACTTTTAATTTATTAAACAAATTAGCATATGGGAAATAAGGGTTGATTCCACGAAGAAAGTTAATTTACTAATTTAGTTTATTTATTATAATAATTTTAATAAAAAATGTTCCAACAATCAATCTTTTTTTTAAAAAGAGACAATTACATCATAATAATTTCGCTCATATGAAAGGAATTCCATAACAAAATATAAACATCATCAATGCTTATGTAATGTCCTCTTTAATCACATTAGGATGATACAACATCAAAACTTAATGTATGAAACACTTTAAAAAAATCATTTAACCATTATTCAAAAAGTTGATAAATTATTTTATAACTCAATAAAAATCAACGTAGAACTCAAAATAGCCAACATTAATCATAATGTATGAAATATGAATTTTCCTTACTTTGATATAAAAAATTTGTGTTCTAATTTAATAAACACTTAAATTATTAATTTAAATGATCGCAAATTTTGTTATGTCATACACGTAATCTTAAAACTTAGAATAAAGAAAAATATGAAAACTAAAATAATTATAGCTTCTAAATTACTTGTAAACTCAATCCAATTTGGCTAGATAGTTTACAATGTCAGTAATTTATAGGAAAATTCAAATCATAGGTAAAACAAGAAATATGTATTCAAACATTTAATTTGCTTTCCTAAACTTAGACCACATCTTAACAAAAATCTGGAATATTCTTCATAACTTGATAACATTTAGAAAAGTGATTGTTCTTTATCTAAATTTTTCATTTTGTTGTGAATCAATTATTTTGTTCCATTTTAAACATCAATGCAAGCAATTTGTAACAAGCTTAAAACCTATGAATTAATCCAAAATAAATGCACGTATATATAAAAAAAGGGTTTACGAATTTTGAATTGAATATCAAAATAAACAAACAACTTCTAACTTTATTCTAACTTAATATAATATGTATAAGGGGACAAATAGTGTTTTAATTTTAGTTTAGCCATGCAATTTGATATCTTTGAATCATCTGAGTTATTTAACAGGTTAAGTGTAGAAAACTAACCAGCTAGCTCTTACTTGTCTCCCTTTAAATGGGGAGTAATTATCTTAATTGTGAACATAAAATTAAACAAAAGAGTTTTAAAACTCATTATGTTAAATAAAATAACCTATACAACTTGCTAATCCTTCAACCACAATGTTAAAATTTATTATTCATTTTTTATTAAGTTGATTAATTCTTTTAGACGTTATTGTGGTAATAAAAACTAAATGCGTGGATATAAAACAAAATATTTTCAAAAACAACTAGCTTAAGCAAGCAATCCAATTTCGTATACAATATTTTCACCCTATTTTTCAATTTTTAATTTTGATAAATAAAACACATTAAACAATCTGGTTCATCTTCTCACCTTTCTTATGATCTCACAAGAGTACTTGATCTCTTGTCTTTAAGTATTTCCCCATTAATTTGGTCTCAAAGGGGCATTTGATTATTAATAATAACATTTTATAGGAAATTAATTTTTCAAGGTCAAGTCAAGTATTTCTCTAGTGATCAAAAGTAAATGAAAATCACTAAGGATACTGGACATTATTAACTTGATCAAAAGTCTGACCTTAAGGCCATGTGTGTAGAATTAGAATAAGACTTCTAATCACTTATAAACTAAATTTATCAAACAGGGTTTAATTATGTTAATTGTGAACTAAAATTAAACAAAAGAGTTTTAAAACTCATTATGTTAAAGAAAATAACCTATGCAACTTGCTAATCCTTTAACCATAATGTTAAAATTTGTTGTCTCTTTTTTTTATTAAGTTGATTAATTCTGTTAGAGGTTATTATGGTAATAAAAAATAAATACATGCATATAAAACAAAATATTGTCAAAAACAACTAACCTAAGCAAGAAATCCAATTTCCCATACAATAATTTCACCATATTTTTCAATTTTATATTTTAATACATAAAACGCACAAAACAATTTGGTTATGTCTTTATATTGTCACCCCCACTTAAACTTTACATTGTCCTCAATGTAGCAATTAAATGCAAACAAAGGAATATCTAAACAAAAAATAGATAAAATAGAAAAATATTTTGATTTGATTATTTTTTGGAAAATAAATATGTTGGATCCCGTTTCCGAAATTCAACTACTTATACAGATTCCCTCAAAAACTCTTCTTGCTCTGATACCATAAATGTTGGGACCCGATCCGGAAACCGGA
>JANZLD010000002.1:38281523-38294884 GCA_026413575.1 Erythroxylum carthagenense
GATGAATGTGTTACCAAAGCAGGAAGTTAAGTTGCAAATAAATTGAAATGTGAGGAGAAACTAGTATGAATGAGCAACATTAGAATAAGCCAATGTGAAATACGAGGAAATCTAAAGAATGGAGAAGATCATTTAAGAAAGGTTAGTCAATTGAGAAATTGAAAATAACACGAGATAATATTACCTCATTGATGAACTAGTTATTTAAGGAATTAGGAGAGCTAATCATGGGCATATGGAGTTTGATAATAATTGTTTGAGTTAACAATTACCTCGATAGTACCATGGTATTGAAGATTTGAGTGATCCAAGCGAAATTTGATGATGTATTAACGGTATTCGAAAATTTAGGAAGAATAATTTGAATACGTGAAGAGAAATGTGTAACGCATATGAGCAATGAAAGTAAAGAAAATTTTGAGAAATTATACTAATATTAATTATATCATATATATTTGGAGATTCTATAGTATGCAATGATATTATATAAGAGATTTGGATGAATCCAATGCAGTAGGATAAAGTGATTTCATATGTATGGAGACAACTAAAGTCCTATGAGTTGATTATTCGATACATGATTCAAAGCTACTATAGTAGTGATTGTTTTAAAGTTGGAGACAGTATATGTAAAGGAATATCTGGGATGTATATATACAAGTACAGTTCATAAAAGTTTGAGGCAATCACTGAATTGAGAGAATTGAATATGAGACCGAGAAGATTGATATAAATACCAAAAGACCATGATTGTACAAGTGAGAATTCCAAGTAAGGCTACATGTTATATCAGATACCTTAAGCAGAAATTTGATATTGAGGATTATTAGAATTAGAGTAAAAAGAAGCATAGAATGTGGGGCTTGGTTTATCCCAAATTGAGGAATTCAGGAATTGTTAATTTGATTGAGAGATTAAAAATAGATTTGAATTTTGGGTTCGAATAGGAAGATGATTCATTGGGATTGGAATAAGAAGTATACGTACTGATAAAGATATTGAAAATCTTATTAAGGAATTGAAAATGGATCTGAATTCTGAGTTTTAAATTGGAAGATGAGGCTTTATGATCGAAAAGGAGAAATATGTATACCTAATAAAGAGATAAAGGAATTAGTGGATCAATATCGAAAGTATGGAGTAAAGTAAGACAGACATAAGAGTAAAGCGTACTGATGCTATAGAGATGTGAACTACGAAGCAAAGGATGAAATGTTTATAAGAGTATCACCTCGCCAAGGTGTGCTTAGATTGAGTGCAAAATGTGCTAGGCTAAGATAAAGAATCCACTAAGCTTGAATTGTTTTGGTCCAAATAAAGATATTAAGAACCGGACCATTGACTTGTGAGTTAGTATTACCAACAAAGATGTCTTCGGTTCTTAATGTGATTATGTTAAGAGATATCAACATGATCTGATATTGATGTTATCGACACAGTAATTGGAAAAAGAGTGAGTAATCCGAAACCTAATGAGAAACTCGTTAAGAAAGTGAATGATTAAATGAGTGATTGAAAGCCAGAGTGAGTATTTTGACTATGATCATTTAAAGGCAATTATTCAAGTGAAGAAGTTACTAGGGAGACTGAGGAAAACATAAGACAATGTTACCTCCATTTGGTTGACCACTCAGGTAAAAAAATTTCAACGATGAAATTCTTTAAAAGGGGGAGAATTGTTGGACCCCGAACGTTTCATAGAAGTTAGAACTATTTGAATGAGAAATTTTAGAGATTAGTCACGAGTAAAGAACAAATGATGAAAATTCGTGAACCAAGAAATGCTAAGCAAGGGTAAAGTAGTGAATGAGAAATGTGGATATGTTCGAGTTTTGCTTTGGTATTTTTGGTGGATAAAAGATTTGAAGTGAGAAGAATTAAGGTGAAAGTTAGAAGTAAAATAAAATCCAAAAATGAAGTTGCATTTGTGTAATAAGTTAACGAAAGAGAAGTATTTATATATGTATGTTCTGTTATTAGTATTCATGATTAATCATGGATTATAAGTTTCGTTATAGATGATATTGATTTGAAATGAAGTTTAGAATGAGGAGTAAATGGAGTAGAAAAGGTGATCTTAGTATGATTTGTGTTAAGGACAGATTGTGAAACAAAATGGATGGTTGATCTGGAAAATGTTCACAAGATGAGGCTTCAATCTTTTAGTCACAACTTTTTCTCTAGTTATCTAAACGAGATGCTTCTTAATTTGGATAAAACTAGAAACATATGGCTACATTTCTTATGAAGACATCGAATTTAAATTTTGTCTTTAAGAATCTCAAAATTTGTCATGAATTTGAGAATTAGGTGTAGTACATTGGATGAGTGTAAATTCGTGTTCTGAATACGGGGGAAATTCTGGATCGATCTAGGCTAGATTAGAGTAAGTATGTCTTCTAGAAAGTTGTAGGTCTTTCTTTTAGCTTTCCAACTACTAATAGTATGGAATTTTTATACTTCTAAGCTGAAAGCTATGGTCCTCGTAAAGGAAGTTGTACCTTCTACCTTTTACTTCTTCAGTGATGACGTCATCTCCTTCTGTGTTTCTTCTGTGATGATGTCATCTTCTTCTGTGTTTTCTTTCGTCTGTGTTTTACTTCTTCTGCCTTTTTGCTTCTTCTGTGATGACGTCATCTTCTTCTGTGTTTCTTCTGTGATGATGTCATCTTCTTCGGTGTTTTGTTTCGTCTGTGTTTTACTTGTTCTGCCTTTTTGCTTCTTCTGTGATGATATCATCTTCTTCTGTGTTTTTTCTATGATGACGTTATCTTCTTCTGTATTTTGCTTCTTCTGTGTTTTGCTTCTTCTATCTTTTGCTTCTTCTGTCTTTTGCTTCTTCTGCCTTTCACTTCTTCTGTCTTTTGCTTTTTCTATCTTTTGCTTCTTTTGTCTTTTCGCTTCTTCTGTATTTTTGCTTCTTCTGCCTTTTCGCTTCTTCTATGTTTTGCTTCTTCTGTCTTTTCGTTTCTTCTGTTTTTTTGTTTCTTCTACCTTTTCACTTCTTCTGTGTTTTGCTTCTTCTTCTTTTTCGCTTCTTCTGCCTTTTCGCTTCTTCTGTGTTTTGCTTCTTCTGTCTTTTCACTTCTTCTGTCTTTTGCTTCTTCTGTCTTTCTCTTCTTTTTTGTTTTGCTTCTTCTGTCTTTTGCTTCTTCTGTCGTTTGTTTCTTCTGCCTTTCGCTTCTTCTGTGTTTGCTTCTTCTGTCTTTTACTTCTTTTGTCTTTTCACTTCTTCTGTCTTTTTGCTTCTTTTGCCTTTTCACTTCTTCTATGTTTTGCTTCTTCTGTCTTTTCGCTTCTTCTGTCTTTTTGCTTCTTCTGTCTATTCGCTTCTTCTGTCTTTTTACTTCTTCTGCCTTTGCGCTTCTTCTGTGTTTTGCTTCTTCTGCCTTTTCACTTCTTCTATTTTTTCTTCTTCTGTCTTTTCGCTTCTTCTGTCTTTTGCTTCTTCCGCCTTTTCGCTTCTTCTATGTTTTCTTAACGTGTCTTCTTCTGTGTTTTGCTGACGTGTCTTCTTCTATGTTTTGCTCCTTCTGCTATTCGTTTCTTCTGTGTTTTGCTATCTTATGCCTTTTGCTTCTTCTGTCTTTTGTTTCTTCTGTGTTTTGCTATCTTCTGTCTTTTTACTTCTTCTGTCTTTTAGCTTCTTCTGTACCTATCTTCTATTCCATTTTTGACTCTTCAGAAGATAGAATCTGCCTTCAAAGTCTTCATGAAAGTTGTAGATATTGAAGTCTTCTTTCGAACTATATAAAGAACATCTTAATACAATATCTGTAGGGAAAGTTATAGCAATTTTTCTACTTCTTCTGTCTTTTTCCATTCGTCTGCTTTTTCCTTTGGCTTCGTCTAATCCTATCGTCTGATCCATTTTGACCCTTAAGATGATAAAAATCTGACCTCAAGGTCTTCTTCAAAGTTGTAGATTTCAAAGTTATCTTTGAAATCATCCTAAGATAATCTTAATCCAACATCTCTAGTGAGAGTTATGTCATTTGTCCCGAGACAAGTTCAATATAAGTGAGGACCAAATCTTGTTTGCTTCTTTCGGCCATAATTTGTTTGTCCAACCTTCAAAATCAAGTGATTCTTGCCTTAGATTCCTAACACTTTTCTTTTTGTGTCTCAATTGGAGGTCATAGCTTTTGGTGTTGATTTGAAAGGGATGAATTGAACCAAAGTAAGGGCATCAATTGGAAGAGTAGGAATTGGATATTTTATTGAACATGCTTCAGTATTTTGATGAATTCTAGATCAGTAGAGCTCCTAATAAGATGATTCTTATTTCAAGATAAACTAGAGACATAGAGCTACAAATGATATGAAGAAGTTGAAATCTAATTCAGTTTGTAAGATGATTAGATTTCGGATAGAATTTGTGCATAAGTATACTAATTTGGACAAGGGCAGTCTAAAATGTTGAGGTGTATCTTTCGAATCATTGAACCAGATGGATTGATTTTAGTGTCCATGGGAACTTAAGACAAGGAAGAACACTTTTCTAGAAGAAAGAGTTCTGTCAGAATATTCAAGGGGCGTTTTTGGCAAGACACTTAAGTATAAAAGACAAAGGGCATAAATGGAAGGGCAAATGGGACAATTCTCAATCATTAAGGGCATAATTGGAAGAAGAAGTGTTGTCTTGCTTATAAATAAAGAAGAAAAACGTGAATGGGAGAAAAGTAGAAGAAAAGAACGAAATGAGAAAGAAAGAGAAAGAGATAATGTCATGAAAAAGAGAGAGGAATACAAAGAGAAGAAGAGAATGAAAGAAAGAAGAGAAAATAAGCTAGGGTTTCAATTTCCTTAGCCTATAAGAGAGATTTTGAGATTGTTCAAGAAGAGAGAAAGGTAGAGGAAGAGAAGAGCTTCCATTTGAGCTAAGGATCTCTTCATTTGATAAAGAACCAAAGGGATTGAAGAGACCTATTTCAATTAGATCAGCTCACGAAGCACACATTAAAGATACAACAGGAAAGAGCCTTAGAGACCTCAGGTTGGTTACAAAGAGAAGAGACATTCTGAGCAAGCCTATAAGAAAGGAAATCAGGTGGGTACATGTTTATAATAGAGTAAATAAGCCACTGCTATTTGTCTTTAAAGCAAAGAAGTTACTGATTTCAATTGCATCATAAGTGTTACATCTTTTGCTTTTGCATGATTTGTGAAATCTGCTATATGTTTGCTACATAAACTATGTAATGGTTTATAAAGAGATTTTTCCAGTGATTTCTGAAAAGAATAATTAGTTTATGAAATCAAGTTTTGAAAGCACATATGAAATATTGTATACTCATAAAACTTAAGTTTTCAAGAAGTGCCATTTTGGGCAACACAAGTTTACAAGTCATGATATATGTGTTATGTGGGTTTGTGGTGATCCCTTAAGTTAAGTCACGTGCACGTTGACTAAGTTAAAGGCTTCTCCTGCCTGTCCGCTAGTGGCATGGAGCTCCTTCATGGACTCCCATAAGTTTACGACTACACAAGACCCTTATGAGAATTGTGTAGTACGTTCTGTTTTGAATTCACTCGAACCATTTTGATATGCTTATATGCTCATGACACGTTTAATGCATTCTTGTTTTGCAACTTGTGCATTTTGGCTAAAAGCCTAGGAAGCATGTACTTTATAAACTCACTGAAAATTTATTATGATAAGTAAAATGGTTTGAAAAGTTTTTGCTTATCTTTTTATTATAAACTGTTACCCACGAGCTTTCAAGCTTACGCCCTTCCTGTCCCTACCTCCAGGTGATGAGCAAGAGATGGAGTGAACGAGAGTCAAGGCATCACTCCAAATTTACTTATTTTGTATTTTGCGTTTTCGGATTATGTTGTAAGGTGGCTTAAAAGGCCATTATAGCTTTGTAAAATCCTTTTGTTTTGAGGTTATTGAAATGTAAATGATGAAAATTATTTGTATGTACTGTATTAAAGTGTATGATGTAGTAAAGATACGCTCAAGTCTTATGATATTCGCACGAGGTTGGGTTCTGGCAAATGGTGCCCAACACATATGATACACTAGACCTAAACTCACGTAGTTGGTTCTTCATCGCTTACCCATGATTGGTTAACCACTAGTTACAGAGTTGGTTCTACATCACTTTCCCATAATAGGTTAGCTACTATAAATCGGTAGTTACGGAGCTAGTTCTATATTGCTTACTTGTAATAAGTGACGGAGTCGGTTCTACATCACTTACTCATAATAGGTTAACCACTATCCGATATAATAACATGTATAAAATCTAACAGTGTACTATAGGCAAAAGCAACTCTTACATTTACGACTCATCTTATTTTCTAAATTAAGTATAGGAGGATTCATAATTGAATTGTTTCAATGTAACTCCTAATAGTATAAAATTTAACTTTCAAATTAAAACTCGTATATTTAAAACAATACACTTATGTTAATAATATTTACTTATAAAATATCATTTGTATAAAACTCAGTATAAATATTCATTTCATGGTCAAATGAAAACCATTTGCATAAACTCATTTTTAAAAAAACACTCACATGTCATCAATTCTTTTACAAAAAATTAAGTCATACCAAAAGGTTAAAATACACTCACAACTTCACAAACTTATCGCCAAGCACACTCACACGTTCGACGCCTCTTCTTTACCTACACAAAGCACATTTTGCTTAGGCATTAATTTCCAAATTAGGAAATAAGGCATTAAAACTATATATTTGGTTTAACCGAATTCAAAATTTGTATCTAATTGTGTAACACGCATGCTAATCATATTTCTGCTTACTTCCGTAAGCTATCCTATTAGTCACCATTTCCAAACCTAACTTCAAAAGTGTAACACCCCCTATACAGAACCTACAACCATCCACACACATGGCAACCAAATTCCTATACACGCATTCAAGGTATACAATTCTACTCAATTCTATACATATACACATTACAAAACTCCCCAATGCTTAACATTATCATTTAATAGTAGTAATACATCTTTACATTTATATAGTAATCCAAAAGAAAACATAAAATTTTCTTTCTTTAGTATATGTGCAATCATCTGTAACTAAAAACACATTCCAAAAGTACTTTTCTTCTACATGGATTAACACTCGTGCTAAGCTTGAAAACTTAGTAGGAAAAACACTTAGTTTGGATGACCACTTATAGAAGTCATCCTCTAAGCAGACAAATTCAGAAATATCACAACTCGTATGCCATAAATTCACATTCATGAACTAAACATTGATATTCAACACTCATGTAAACAATGATGGCATACTTAAGCAAAATACATAATGCATATATGCTTTAACATATTATCCATATATCAAAAATGCACATTTATAAGCCAAATATTGATATTAAACACTCATTGATACAAATTATCAATATAATTGCATATCATTACAATTCATCATTACAATCAATACAAATGCTCATCAATACCAATTATTTATATTGTCATGTTGTATTTCTTATTTATAACTGTTAAGTTTCCTTTCTATATTAAGCCTGTATATTTTTTGTGGATGTGGATAACCAGTGCGATGGATATCCGAAGATATCAAACTGTAAATACCTAAAAGTATCAAACTGTGGATACTGGAAGGTATCGAACTGTGGATACTGAAAGGTATTAGACTATGGACACTGGTGGTGTCAAACTATAGAAGCTGCACTATATCCCTGTAAGCACGCCTATCTATCCACAACCAAGATAATAGAGCATGCACTATAATTGTAAAGCCTCAAACTTTCCCTTCTATCAGTTTATAGATTTTATTATGGGTGAATAGTATTTTTAGATGAATAGCGAACCTGGGTAAACAATACTTCCACTTAAATAGGAATTTTGAGGACCCAATCCTACCCATAATAGGTATTAGAGTCAAATGACATTGAAAACGATCGAAAACAAGTCCAATTGGATGAATTTTGAGAATTTCATAAATTTAGGACAAAAATGCCTTTTTGGAAAATAATGGGTATTAATGATTTTAAACCCATTCTAAATTTTTAAGGCACCTAATTACTAAATATTGATCCTAATTAAAGTTTCTCATAGTCAATTTGATGGTGAGACGGCTGTGGAATGTTTTCAGGATTTAATTTGCTTTATAGATGTAGTAATCGATTAAAGAGCGAATTGGTCTTTTTACATAAATGGAGTTATTCAATAAATTTTAAATCAATCACATTTATTGACCAATTACAAGACCCCATATCGTTTAAGAAACATTAAATTAGATGATGATGAGTCATTTAAGGTGTTTAATAAGAAATGACATGTGTAAAGTATTAAAGTAGTATAAAAAGGCAAAAGAAGACAAAATTTGGTTCATTTGAAAGGAGGATTCATGAGAACCAAAAAGAAAGGAAGAAAAGAAGAGAGAAAGAGGGAGAATTCAGCCAAGGAGAAGAGAAAGAAGAGAGGTTCCATTTTTGGTAGATTTCGAGTAGAAATTGAAGAAATCTTGACCTAGGATTGGTATTCACCAATTTCCTAAGAGATTGGGAGAAAAAGTAGTAAGTTTTTCTTAGTTTTTAAATTGTTTATTTTGTGAATTTCATATGGAATAGAGTTATTTAAGATCAAAGGTTGTTTTTGGCTTATTATGGAGTAGATAATAAACTTGAAAGCATGTAAAGGTTGAAAACAACAAAAGTGAATCAAGAAACCAAGGTTAGGGTTATGATGTTCATGATATGGATTTGATGTCAATGAAGTAAAGAAATGAAAAAGGATTGAATTAGAATTGGTTTTAGTTCATTTATGTGTAATAAAGAGAAGATGTGTTAAGAAAAATGGAAGGATAGTGAAAGAGTGGTGTATTCGGCCAAGCTAGGAAATATTGGAGAAAATTTGTAATTTTTGATTTCATGAGTTTAAACGATACTTGGTATGGACCTTAGGTGAAATGTGTTGTAATGTTTGAAAGAAAGTGGAATGGTACGTATATATGTGTAATAAGGACACTTCGACCCTAAAGAGGAAAGTAATTGACGGTGTGATTCGTTGAAGTTCAGTTACAGTTAAGGTGTAAATAACCTAAAATCTTAAGGATGTTTTAGTGAAAAATCAAATGAAAAGAGTTAGCGTGACCTATTTAGTCATATTATGATTTAAGAGGATGGGATGATGTTTTTAAAAAAATGTTTTAAGTAAATTTCAAAGTTAGATTTTGAAATGGAAACCAATGGAATAACTTATGGTAGTTAAAACCAAATTGATAGTTGTAATGCTTTATTTCTTATAGTGGAAATAAATGATTAAACGACTTGTAAATTGTGTAGGTCAAGAAGAGACACTCAACACCTGAGCGTACTTGGTGATAAACGACAAAACTGTGACTATATCTTTAAACTAATTTTATGACAGAAAAATGGTTTCTACTTTATCATGAAAAGCATATTTATGAGTAAGTTCATTGGTGTTGCTACTTAAATTTGAAAGCTAATTTTTATGAGATTTACATATATGTTTTAAGATGGCATAGAATTGAAATTACTATGCACTGAATTGACACGACAATGGAATTTGAACATGAACTGAATTGGTATAGAAATGTATTACACTTATGTATTAATTGTTATTTAGCCTATGGTATGCCGTTAGATCTCCTAATACATATGATTATACAAATCAGAGTAAGTCCTAATGTGCATGGACGGGTTGGGGGGCGTCTGTCACTAATGGTGGGTGGTGTCGTGTCTATCAGTATGTCTTATGAGTGACCCTCTATATGTATGGAGTACATATTATGCTAGCACTATTACGGATAAGCGACTCAGAAAAAACTCCGTAACCACTAACTTAAATGTAGTGTCAACACCGTTATGGGTAAGCGATGCAGAACCAGCTTCATAGCAATCAGTATATAGTGGTTAACCTAAGGTGGGTAAGCGATACAGAATCAGCACTGTTACTAGAGGTTAGCTAGGCATGGGTAAGCAATGCAGAACCAGCCCCATGGCCTTACACCTAATAGAACCAAATGGAAAAGAAAATTTTAAAAGAGAAAGTTCATAAAACTATCAATTTTCATCTATGTTTACCTTACAAGAAAAGAGGAACTTGTTTATGTTTTACATGTGCATTGATTATATGAATTTGTTATGTCAGAACATTAGTTTTTGCTTAAAAAGAAAATGAAATTATCTTTGTTCTTTATGGAGGTTAATGTTTGTATAAACGTTTTGAATAGAAACTATAACACTCATTGAGCTTGTTTAGCTTACCCTTTATTTTATGTTCTTTTTCTTAAATTTTAACCTTCCAGGGGCATGCTTAGGGATTTTAGTAGCCAGGACTCCACCATTTGAGTAGCTACTTTCGTCTCGTGCAGTTGTGTAGACAGTTTTACTTGTTCATTTGTTTTACATGTATTTCATAATTATGAACAAGTTTTGATCATCTTTTGTGTAAATATAGATTGTAAATGTTTTACTACATATAGTTCATCATCTTTGTAAATATGTCTTGATCTTGGTTTTGTGAAAATATGGTCATTTATAAATATTATTTTCTTTAACTAAATGCATGAACACATTTGAACCTTTGAGATTGTTTCTAAGTGGACTTGAAGTCTAGAAGTAGCAGTGGTGCTTTAGTTAAGTGGATAGAAGTATTTTGAATTGCTTTTCAAGCACCTAAAATTTTTTATTTTATTAAATAACAACTGTTATACTGTCGAAATTTTTAATAAAGGCTACTTTTAAAAACTTCCACTGCTACCCCCTGTTTCTTTCTTTATATTAAGTTAAATATTTTAAATAAAAGGGAAAAGGTTTAGCTCCATAGGAACTTTACAGTTGGATTGGATATCAACTTGAGGGCTTTTGTGAGGTGGGGAGCAGGTCGCCTAGTCATCAGGAAAGGGGCATGTTAGTAACCTTTACTTTAACCATTTGTCAATTTCACAATTCATCATATGATATTCACTTGAAATCATAAAATTTGTATTTGTGTTCATAACTTATCATCATTAAAAGGGTCTCAAAATCACACTTGTATAATCATACTATACATATATGAGCAATAACTATGCCTAAAAATCATTTATATACATGTAGGTTTTCTTTGGAATGTATTATGCTCAATCTTATTTTACAATCTTCAGTCTTCCAATTCACATGTGGTAAGTCCTATTTCATTTATTTCTAGGTATTTGAAAAGTTTCATATATATTCATAAAGGTTCTGATAAGATGCGGTAAAAATCGAAAACGAAAACAATGTCACGGTCACGACAAACACTTTCTGTATTCATACCACTAATTTTTCCTTAATATTCATATACAAAATGTTAGAAATGGGCTTCTAGTTCTTATATAAATTTTTCCTCTATGTCTATAGTTTCTATAGCACTAACAATCAGACCATTTGGACTTATAAATCATGAGATATAGCAAAATATCGCATCATGCTCCAAAATAGGGGCAGCATCAGGTCACCTTTTTCGATCTCAATTTTCAAGTTCACAGAGCTAGAATTAAGTCAGAGTCTCTCTAGAGATGTTTATTTCTATGTCTTAGGTTTCATATGCAATTGAAATCACACAATTTTGAGGTCTATACGCTGAGTTATTACTCAAAAAATGTGACTAACTTAAACAAACTCTAGACAGAATTCCACTATACGATACTCTCTTGTCATATACAACCAAGTTCATGCAAAGTAACACCAAAGCATCATCCCAGCAACCACTCCACATCCAAACGAATCTTTTTACACATTAAAATATACACAAATACATAAATTAAGTATAGTCCTAAACCTCAAAATTGGCAAGGTTGATCTTCTATTGCCTTTCCTTCCCTTCCTCTTTGGCTTTGCTTAACTCACCAAGTCAAAAATGATAGGATGAAGAAGGTGAAATGGAGAGGAGAAAAATTGAAGTTAATCCATCGAAGTTTTGTCCATCTTCCCTCTCCATAAGCCTTTCCATGAATTTTCTAGTCTTAGACACATGTTTCAATCCCATTGATCCATATGTCGCAATCTTATTGGACCATGTGTTACAATCTCATTGGACCGCATGTTACAGTTATATTGGACCATGTGTTAAAATTATATTAGACCATGTGTTACAATTCTATTGGATCACGTGTTACAATTCTATTGGACACACATGCTTTAATCTTATTGGTCCATGAGTTGACTTTAGGAAAATTACATATTGACCCTTCTTCTTCCTTTAGTTCCCACATTAGCCTGTAATCTTATCAATTTATTTCATTCCCTTATGTCTTAAGTTTATAATGGAATAAACTTCATGCAATTTGGTTAATTATACCGGGAGTTATACCTCAAAAAATACAGGTTGTTCGAAAACAAGGATGATAGCCAAAACTCAACTTTAAAATAGAATTCAAAACTCTTAGAGGCAAAATCAGAATCAGATTTCTATTCCTTCATGAAAGTTTTATACCTATGTCTCTAGTTTAATATCCAATTAAAATTATATAATTTTGAGGTCTACAGGCCAAGATATGGCCAAATTACAAAAATCTATTCAATAGAACCTATCCATTTAGTGAGCTACACATCCCAAGTCAACTAACTTCGGTCTTATTATGCGAGAGCAACACAAACATATATCCAATTTAACCAAAAACATCCCATTTACTTATGAAATATTTCTTTTATTAATTCCCCTCACATCACCTTCAAAAATCCAAGCAAAAATATCAAAAATTTCCATACATATTTCACATTTAAGTATGTATGTCCATGCTGAAGCGAACAAATTATCTATGTATGTCTATACTGAAGCGAACAAATTATCCATTTACCCTAGTCTTTTACATTAAGTACTGTTAATTAGGTGAGATTGTGTTTTGAATGAATTGGTAAGTTCGAATGGATAAAATATGGTATTTATGTGACTTTTTGTAACATCATAACATATACCCCTGAAGTATTATAGCATGTTTAGGGTGTATTAAGAAGTGAACATAATGAATTAAGTGCATCTTAGTAAGTTAATTCATCATAACACAATCATGCATGATGCATCATGGTTATGACCTATGTCCAAAATCTATACCTCCACTTGTTCCTTAATTTTCATGTAGTAGACATTCAAATTAAGTTTTGAGGCCTTCTAGAAATTTCTTTCCCTATGTCTCTTGTTTCTATATCATCAAAAAATCATGCCATTTAAGCTTCTAAATTTTAAAAATGTACTAAATATCACAATTTTTTTCAACACAGGGGTAGTATCTAGTTGCCACTTTCGATCTCAAATTTCAATATCATTCATCCCAAATTATTGTTAGAGTAGTGCCCCAAAGGCAATCCCCTTTAGCGCATTTTGTTCATAGTCATGTACAGACTTTATGAATAAATAAAGCAAGGCATATTTCA
>JANZLD010000002.1:38364010-38374606 GCA_026413575.1 Erythroxylum carthagenense
CAATGAATGCGATGCAATCCTATCAGTCTGTCCCAATTTACCAAAATGCCCTTGCTAACAGTAACGGGATGTTACAGACATATTGCTGCTTGTAGCAGTTTTGTGAATAATACTGATCTTTCATGTGAAGTTTGTCCCCTTTCTAAGCAAGTTAGGAATCTTTTTCCAATCAGCTATACATCAGCAGCTATGGTTTTTGAATTGTTACACATTGATATTTGGGATCCTTATAAAGACATTTCACTTTGCGGGGCACATTATTTTTTGACTGATGTTGACGATTACAGCAGATGTACTTGGATATTCTTGATGAGGCATAAGGCACAAGCAGTCATCTTCTAGAAAAGTTTCTTATTTACATTCAACGACAGTATGATGGTAATGTGAAGGTTGTGAGGACTGATAATGGATATGAGTTTTTAGGTAAAGATACTAGAGAAATGTTCAGTAGCAGAGGTATTATTCATCATAAAACATGTGTTTATACTCTACAACAGAATGGTGTTATGGAGAGAAAACATAGGCATTTGCTTAAGGTAACAAGGGCATTATTGTTTCAATATGGACTTCCAAAGAATTTATGGAGTCATATTGTTTTACATGCTACTTTTATTATCAATCGCTTTCCAAGTCAACTACTCAATTGGAAGTCTCCTTATGAACTGTTATCCAAGAAGCAACCCAATTATACTGAATTAAAGAGTTTTGGTTGTTTATGTTTTGCTGCTAATACTCACTGACATCAGGATAAGTTGGTGCCTAGATCTTTCCGTAGTGTTTATCTTGGTCATTCTTTAGGATAGAAGGGCTACAAATTGTATGATCTGCAAACAAGAAGATGTTTTGTTTCCAGAGATGTGTCCTTTTATGAGAATGTGTATCCATTTAAATAGCCTATAGACACTCATAACACTTCTGTTAGCTCTGTTGCATTACCTTCTATTGTGCAAGATGATTCTTCTCTGCTTACTTATTCAGGTGATTTGGTTCCAAATAACGCAGATGTGTCTCCTCCTTCTTCAGATTTGGTTGCTTCACCTTTGCAGGAGATAGTTGTTGATTCTGCAGACCCTGTTATTAATAATTCTATTCTTCCAGAACCTACAGTGCATACAAGGAGAAGTGTTCGAGTTTGACAGAAGCCATCTTGGTTGAGTGACTTTGTGTCGCAAGTAAGCATCAAATCTCCTTATTTGAAGTATATTCCTATGCAGACCAATTCATCTTATTCACCTAATTCATATCCCTTTACTATAAATCCTGGCTTTAGGACCCCTTAAGTTGATTTTCTAGCCAATGTTTCTAACATTATAGAACCCACATCTTATTTTCATGCTAGCCAAGATCCTGATTGGGTTATGGCCATGAATTTTGAGTTGGATGCTCTTGAAAAAAAAATGAAACATGGGAACTTACCCCATTGCCCGAAGGGAAAAAGGCTATTGGTTCTAAGTGGGTCTACAAGGTAAAGTTGAAGCCTAATGGAGAGGTTGATAGGTTTAAGGCCAAGATAGTGGCCAAGGAATATAACCAAATTGCAGGGGTTGATTACAATGATAGTTTCTCACCAGTAGCCAAGGTAGTCATCGTGAGGATTGTTTGCACTTGTAGCTGCGAAGAGTTGGCCTTTTCACCAGCTAGATATTAATAGTGCTTTCCTCGATGGATTCTTGGATGAAAAGGTTTATGTGCTTCCACCTGAAGGATATTCCAAGGCAATTTCACATGACGTTTGCAAGTTGAGGAAATCTTTGTATAGCCTTAAGCAGGCTTCTCGGCAGTGGAATGCTGAATTAACTCTACATCTCCAATATTATGGTTTTCAACAGTGCAAGCATGATCATTGTTTATTTACTTTCCAAAATGCTACCTGTTTTTTGCTCATCTTCTTATATGTCGATGATATGTTATTGACAAGTGATTCAGAGGAGGAAATTCAAAAGGTAAAACCATTTCTGGATGATACTTTCACTATAAAAGAACTACTTTATGCTAAGTATTTCTTAGGTCTTGAAATTGCGCGATCCACCCACGACATGTATATTAATCAAAGAAAGTATGTGTTGGATTTGGTTGCTTTCATCGGCTTAATGGGTTGTAAACCTGTGTCTACTCCTTTGAAAAAGGGATTAATCTTGGCAGCGTCAGATGGTTCTCTCCTAGATGATCCACAACCGTGTAGACAGTTGGTTAGGAAGTTATCATATTTAGGATATACACACCCAGATATAACTTTTGTTGTTCATCAGTTAAGCCAATTTGTTCATGCACCTACGGTGGTCCATTAGAAGGCAGCTTTACATGTCTTGCGTTATCTGAAGGGTTGTCCATCTTTGGGGTTATTTTATCCTGCTAATAACTTTTTTATTCTTCAGGTGTTTTGTGATGTGGATTGGGGGGCTTGCCTTGATACTAGGCATTTCGTATCTGGCTTTTGTATTTTTTTAGGTTCTTTATTGATTTCTTGGAAATCCAAAAAGCAAGCCACTGTGTCTAAATCTTCAGCTGAGGCAGAGTATAGGAGCATAAGTTCAGTTGTTTGTGAGCTTCTTTGGATCTCTTATATTTTGCAGGATTTTCAGATACCTATTGCTCTTCCTATTTCCTTGCTGTGTGACAATCAAGTTGCACTCCATATTGCTGCAAATCTAGTGTTCCATGAGCGGACCAAGCATTTGGATATTGACTATCATATTGTTTGGGAGCAATTGAAAAAAGGGGTTTATTTCTTTACCCCATACTTCTTCTTCTACACAGCGTGCAGATGTTTTTACTAAATCTCTTTCAGCTCCGGTTTTTCAAGCTTTTATCATCAAGTTGGGCTTGCATGATTTCTTACAAGCTCCAACTTGAGGGGGGATGAAGAATTATTTATAACGTTAGCTTTTTCATTATTTTTATCGTTAGTGTAGATAGTTACAGTTAGTATAGTAAACTTAGTTAAATAGTAGTTTTATTTTTTAGCTTAAGCAGTGTATATAAGACTAAAAAGTGTACTCTTTTCCTGCATTTTGCTTCTTCCATATGATAGTGAATTTGTTCATATGTAGGAGTGTATTGTTATTGCTTTAGGTACCTAATGTTTTTTAATAGAAAAGACAACGTCTTGAATGTTATACGGTGTCCGGATAAAAATAAACCCTCACGAACCACGATTCATTTATTTGATATTAAGGTCCATAAAATATCCACTACTCGGACAACTACGTGATGTAGAACAACCTAACAAAAAGTTATACTCGATCATTTTATTTAGGTGAGATGGGTTAGTATAAGGGTCAGGTTGGATCGAGTATAACTTTGAGTTAGGTTGTTCCATGTGACCTAATTTTGATTGGTCCACGTGAACTAACTTTGCCATATCAACACTTTTGTTAGCTTTGTAACGGAAGTCAACTCCAAGAGTTTTTCTACACAAGTTCAAACTACATGAACTTTTTTCGAGAATTAAAATGATAAGGAGTTTTTCCAAAATTTTCTGAATTATAAAGGATATCTTTGTCTTTTACCGAAAGTTCAATAAATAAGTCTCTCAATCAAATAGCGTACTTGAAAAATACATTCACATTTAGTAAGAGACCTCCTCCTGTCAAGATCACTTGCATAACCTGAGTCAACCTAATCTAGCAATCCTTCATGTTTCCTTCCAAACTCTAAACATGCATTTTTACTACCTTGTAAGTATTTTATAATCCATTTAACAACTTGTTATTGTTCCTTTCAAGGATTGGACATATATATGTGTGTGCATAACTTTGCATTCATAATACTACCAACTATAAGACATATTATCAAAGCCAAAATTTGTCAATGTTGAGTAAGTAACTAAAAACTTCAAAATGAGTTACAATTGGACTACTGATAAATTTGGTATTTATCATGCCAAATGATATTGGGCAACATTTCTCTCTTTGTCTTAAAGGATCTTTATACCAAGAATTTTCTTCATGACTCATATATCTTTCAGTTAAAACTCATTAACTCAACAACAATTTCAATCTATTAATTTCAGGTGTGTTCTTAGTTAATAAGTACCTAATAAACATATAATAGTAGGTAAGTGAAAGATTCATCAAGAAGTTTATTGTAATAAACTCAAATATCTTACTTACCACAAAAGTAGTTAAAACTAATTATCAAATGAGTCAAAGCATTTATATTTCTATCTAGGTGGGTTTTTCAATCATACAAAGACTTTTTCAATAACTAGACATATTATTCTTTCCCTTTAACATCAAGACCTTGAAGTTGTTGTGCATAAATATAAACTTCAAGTTAACCATGCAGAAAAGTATTTTGACATCTATGTGCTCTAACTTAAGAGCATACATAGAAATAAGAGTAGGTAAAATATAAATAAAGTTGAATTTTATAATAGGAGAAAATATAGCATTGAAATTAACTCTTTTTTTATTGTACCTTTTCACGACTAATTGGGTGATATACCTTGTATCTTCCACTCTTAAAATGTCAACTTCTTTTTAAAGACTCATCTATAACCAATAGTTTTTTTCTTTGTAGCAGTTTCAACAAATTTCGAATGCCATTTTTAAAAAGGGACTTAATCTTATTATATGTAGCTTCTAGCCATTTAACAATATAATTACAAGAAATACCTTCAAACTAGGTGCAAGGTATATTTTAACTATTAATATTTTATTAAAATTTAAGTTTAACCTAATATTTTAGAGTAGCTAATTAAGCCATACATATTATAAAAATAACTATTGTTGACCTTCAAATAAACATAATCACTACTTTCAATAGGTTTTGTTAACATAAAACTCTACATTTTTGAATGGATAACTTATCCACTATAAAGTGAAATTGTAATTTCCCCCTTTTTAATCCAACTAAAGCCTAGATTCTTTTCTTTTAAATGGGTTAAAAGGCAAGCTTAATTTTCATATTGCAATAGATAATTCTCTATTTATTAAAAAAGAAAGGTGTCATGTATGTTAGGCTCTAATGCAATCTCCTCTTATATAGCAGTAGGCTCTAATGCAATTAAGGATTTATTAACCATAAATAATGTCTTCAAGAAATAACAACTTTCTTTTAAATGCCTAAGTGTTCCTATAACAACCAGGATGCTATCATTCTCTAATAATTCCCCTTTATTAACTATATTCAAAGGAGATTGAATAGCTGGTGTACCAGGATCTTCTCATATGGTGATAGGCTAAACTAATTTCCTCTATACTAAATAACTTACATATTTATTAGAGCTCTCATATAGCATTAACTAAGGAGATAATGAAGATCGTTGCGAAAATGCTTAGGAAGTTCCTATAGTTTGGTCTTGAGGATAAAGCTAAAGTGCCTAAGGTGAAATGGAAATAAACCTATTTGTCAAAGAATAATGGAGGACTTGGGATCAATTTAATAAAAATCTTAATCAAGGTACTTCTAATAAGGTGTTTATGGAAGATATGCACAAATAAGGAAATGTTTTCGGTCTAATGGGTAGATATGTAGTTTTTGAAAAGAGAAAGAATATGGTCAATTAAGCCAAGGGCAAACACTTTATAGACCTTAAGGCAAATCCTATAGATAAGGGATTCATTTTGCTTGATCATTAAATATAACTTAGTTAATGGCAAAGATACCTTTTTTTGTTATTGGCATTAATTGAGACACTCCTTACAAGCTTTAGGAAATTGACACACTAAAAGCAAGTATTCATAGTAAACTAAGGTGGAACAAATTATGGAAGTTAATGCATGGAGATGGCCAACACATTCTTTAAGGGGCTTTAGTTTATCAAAGCCAATCTCCCTACATACTCCTTTAACTCTTCTAAAGAGGATTATGTCATGTGTCTCAATAATAAGTAAATGAAACGCTCTAATCTCTCTTGCAAAAAGTTACCAATATGTCCACAAAACAATGTAGATTAGTGTAAGCTAGTTCAAAATACAATCGTATCCCTTACACATCTTTCAACCTTTGACTTGCCATTAAAGGAAAGTTGGGAATAGGGGATGGTTTCAAATTTCACTAGCTAGATCCTACTTGTGTCCTTTGTCAATATTATAATAAGGACCTGAATCACGTGTTATTTAATTGCAAATTTTCTTGAATTCTTTAGAACTACATTCTTACACTTTATAATCTCACTTACCATTTCACTCAATGGATAGACATTGTCTCATAAGTTATAAACTTCAATTTTTCTAGCCTGAACATATTCAAGCTAGATTTTGGTGCAGTAGTATTATACCATTTAGTTGGAAAGGAACCAAAGTATCTTTAAGGAAACACAAACTAGCTTAGAGATTAACTGTTAAAGGCTCATATAAAAGCCTAGAGAAGTTTTTATTATGATGACCCTAACTAGCACTATGAGTACAAATTGGATATCCAAATGGATGTTATAGTAAGGTTGTAGAGAGATTACGCGATGCTTTCTTAACCAAAACTCAATTTATTTGTAATTTTTCATCTAGTCTCATTGTTGGTTATAATAAATGCCATGTTTATTGAGGTGATCCTTGTTCTACATACTCCTACTAAAAGTAGTGTTATGACTCTCTATGTATTAGTTTTGCATCTCTTGTGGAACTCTCTTTAACAAAATTCTTTATTTACTTTCCAAAAAAAAACTACAACTTCTTTGATGAACTCTCTTGTTATGTATTAAAGGAAGAAACAAGCTCCTTTTGTTTTTAATGAAGCATATAAATTTTATCAAATATAAGATTCACATAGCTTATAATTCTTTAGGACTTTGGATTAAGACATCATAACCTATATCCCTTTACACTTGGCTTATACCCAGGAAGTCTAACACGTTTTTATTTTGGGTCTAACTTACCATGTTTTATATGCACATATGTAAGACAATCAAATAGATATAATTCATAATGTTAGTAAGTTTATTAGATCATATTTATAAGGAGTCTTAAAATCAAAAGATGCGTTAAGAGAAAGATTTACTAAATAACATGATCTGGATAATGCCTTAACCTAAAAATCATTAGACAAAATGGGAGTTCAAGAGCATGAAATTCCTTATATCCGAAAGCATTCGATTTAAGCATTTATCAACACCATTATGTTAAGGAGTTTTTGCAATTATACAATGTCTGGATATACTTTGAAATTTTCATCATTTATTAAATTCTCCTCAATAAATTTCAAACCATTGTCAATTTTGAGACTCTTAATTTTTTTTTGATTTAATTTTCAAATAGAGCCTTCCCTTATTTAAATGTAAAAAAGAAATCTCTTTGATATTTTTAAAAGTATACCCATACATTCTTATAGTAATCATCAATATAGGTAAGCATATATTAAGCTCCACCTCTCCAAGGAACTTAAGGAAGACTCTGAACTTTTGAATGGAATGGATGTAGTCAGAGTGTCCTTGGTTATATGAATGGATAAACTGAACATGAGTCCTTTTTCTTTCTAAGAGATGCAATGCTCATAAAATTCTAAACATTAATTATTGAACATCGAGCAAGTAGAGCTATTATAAAAATTTCATTAATAAAGGAAAATCACAAATATGTATATCAGATAAATGGTAGTTACTACTATCTGCTCCAATGGTTCAAATTAATAACTAAATTAGGTCAATGTGTTTTATCAATTTATCAAAAATACTTAGTGAAAGTTTCACTAAAATATGAGGTTTATAGAGGTCTAAAGGTACGTAATCTTACCCTTACTTCATAGAGAGAATGAATATGATAGACCCACGTGTAATGCAAAATAATGATAGTACCAAAAATATATATAAATAAGTATAAAAGATACAAATATACAATACATAATACTATACATATAGAAGTTAGTAAAGATTAACAGTAATAGATAAAATAATTAAATAAATACATAAACTATAAAAAGACTAGCACAATAGTAAATAAAATCAGTCATGTCAAAAACGTAATTAGGTTAAGTAAGAAACTATCTAGACTAAATAACTAGGATGTAAGTACTATGTATTGAAGAAAAGCCTAATTATAAAATGAAAAACTTGAAGAAAATGCCTAAAATACCTACGAGAATGAGAATAACCTTTTTATACGAGATTCTTTATCCGTATCTTAATAAGCCAAAGTTTTCAATTTCGGGTCATGTCCTTCTTAAGTTTTAACAGGGTCATATTATTTTTTATTACTTTCCTTTAATTCTTTTTAGGCCTTCTTTTTTTCTTCTTCTTACAGTCTTCATGTACGATCTTCTAAATAAAGTGTCATGGTGTCACCTTTTAATATGTTCGAGCTACTTAAGTCACGTTTATCGCAATTTTGCATTAATACTAACAACATTTAATTTGTCTCTTACCATTAGATTATTGATTGCAAAATTTAATAAAATAGAAAAATGTTAATAGATAAGTTTTTTAAATATTTTTGTACTATTATATTTTTAAAATGAAATAAATTGCTCTATATCTAATTTTCTATTTATATTTTTGGTTTTTATTTATGTTTTTAAATTCAGTAAAAATATTTGTTTAAAATTTGGTTTATGATTTTAATTTTGGTTTCTTTTAATTTTCATAAATTGTAAAGACCATGACAAGTAGTTTTTATTTTTTGTTTCTATGACTATATAATAAATTTTTTTATTAACTAAATATATATTATTTGATTATTTAATATTTTAATTTTTAATTATCCAAAATTAATTATATCACATAATGCATTTTTATCTTTCAAATTAAAAAAATGTTGAATAAAATTATTTTAAAGATAGGTTATATAACTTAATTATATATGGAAAAATGATGCTAGGCACACATATATTTTTCTTTGTTTCTAGTTATTTTCATAATATTTTTCTTTTCTATTATAGTTAAAATTTTTTCACTTATTTAATATTATTTAATTTGGTTTCAAATTTTACTTGAAGTAAAAGGAATAAAAATCAAATAATATTAATACTATTACAAATAATTTTTCAATTTCAAGAAAACGAAGAATAAATTTAAGACTATTCTAATTTCATAAGTTTAATTCAATACCATTCTTATATTTTATCAATCTATTTATAACTATTTTTTATGTAATTTATTTTTTAATGTTTTATTCCAACTTCAATTATACTAAATAACATTTTAAAATTCCAAATTATAAATAAAAATATATTATATAAAATAAGTTAAAATAATAGTTGTATTTAGAAGGTTGATATTATGATATCTTTATCTCAAATTCTAAAAAATATATTATATAAAATAAGTTTAAAATAATAGGTATATTTAGAAAGGTGACAATATCTTTTTCTTAATTTTATGCAATTTATTAAAATCTAGTTTTCAAAGTGTCTCAATTTTACTTATATGATATTTTCTTAATGCGGTTTCAACTTTTAGTCCAATAGTTTTTCATTTGCAAGAAATGAAAATGAAATAAATATCATTTTCTTATTTAATAAATAAAGTTTAACCTATATTTTATCAACCGGTTTCTTGTTGATAAGTACATGTGAAATCATATTATTAATGGTAAAGATTCTTAAAATTGTTGTCACAAACAGGGAAGACAATGAATTTGACCCAACCCGACCTCCACTCTCTCTATCTTGAGTTAGGCCTGAGTCTCGACTAATGCCTAGACCCAGCTTGAGTCCAGTCTAGGCAGAATTATTATTTTAGAAAAAAGGACAATACGATATCGCTTTGCTACTATCTGTGTGCTCGAATCCGACCCGAAGTCAAGTCAATCTAGGCTAACCCATTGACTTAAGACTACCCTAGCTTTCGCCCTTTTGCCATCTCTATTGATAATTAATTGGTAAGCACCATAACTTATGACATTGGATTTATTTATATTTAAAAATAAAGGTATATAAAGAGCTTGACAAGTAAAATTAATCAATTATTATTTTTGTTTTATTAAAATTCAAGAGTTGTGTTTCCTATATATATAGTCTACAACCATCTAATTATGAAATAAGAATTGAATCTAAATTTTATTAACCTACTTTTTATTCATAATTATAATTGATAAGTATGAATTCAGTGCATTTATTTTTTAATTTTTTAGTATCCGACACAATTAATTGAAAAGCAGTAGAAATTATGATATTAAATTTATTTAATTTAAGATTGAAAAGGTATAAAAATTTTGTCAGGTAATTAATCAAATAATTATATTTATTTCTTTTCATTAAATTTTTTAAAAAATTATATGTGAATGTAACAATTACTAAATTTTGTTGAGACATTTATAGTTTATATGTAGTTAAATAGATAGATAGTCGTTCCATGCACACTTGTAAACTTAAAATTAATTCACTTTAATGGTTAATGGGTTTACATGCGATGGGAGATATGATGGCTGCTTGTATTTACATACTGGCAGGTTAAGTCTGCGCAAATGCGCAGTGAAAGTGCCCACTGAATTAATACGTATGGCAAATTTAGCAGGTTAAGTCTGCGCAAATGCGCAGTGAAAGTGCCCACTGAATTAATATGTAGGACAAATTTTAACGTGACAATTAAAAAAAATCATGTGAATATGTAATGAAATTATCATTGGTTGGGAGAAGAAATAAGATCAAATAATAATCTGAGATACGATAAAAATAGCAGTATAAAGATACCTTAATCTATAAGTTTTTTAATTTGTATTTCAT
>JANZLD010000002.1:38374706-38389383 GCA_026413575.1 Erythroxylum carthagenense
GGACCAAGACACAACATTCAATAAACAGAAGATTCGCCCAAAAGATTGTGTGAGATCTATAAGAGAGAAGAGACGAGAAAAAAATATCAGCCGTTAGATTAAATGGACGAATGGGATAAATTGCGTGGTCGTCCATCCCGTTCGCTCTTAGTATATATACTTAATGAATAGAGCTTGGGCAGTTGGGCTTAAGATTGTAGGACTAGAAGAAGCAGAGAACTCACACTCAGTTTGGACCAGGATTGGGCCACTGTTGTGATTCTTACTCTTAAGCCTAATAAGGAAAATCGTCGTGCGGAAAGCCAAATTCCAGAGAACATAGAATAGCAGATGTCGATACTGTGGGAGAAGAGCGAGACATGGAGGTGGATAGTGAGGAAGACTAGAGATTCCAAGCCCTTCTTCTTCGCCTTCGCCACCGTGTGCGGTGTGGTTCCTGGTGTCATTGGGTATTGTGTTATGCAGATCACCAATTCTCGGAACCCTGAGCTTGAGGCCCGTCTCCGCCAAACCGCCCGCCCTGAATCTCTTGTAAATTATAATCTGTCTTTTTATTTATTGTTTTTCTTTTACTTCATTTCTGTTTCTGTCTTTGGGTTCTGTTCAATCCCTGCTTTCTCTGCTACAAATGGAACCCCTTTTAATAGGATGGGCTACTTAATTTTAGTAGACAAGTGATTTTATGTTCTTTTTAATTACAAATTCTTCTTCAACTGTCCCTTGCTATAACCATCCCTTTTGGAGTTCCCTTCGCTTGTGAACTTGCGGAGGATGTGTTTATTGGATCTTGATAATACCACTGAGCTTTCATATTCCTTTTCGCAAAATCTAACTCATTATCTTTATTTATCATGGTTGTATGGTGTCTTCAACTTTTAATTATGAGGTTATCCTCTGTTGTCTGTTTTAGTAGTGGGTTAAAACTCAATAATCTAAGCTTGCAACTCTGGGGTAAGGAAAACTGAAGTCGCTCTTCTTGTAAACCAACCCCTTATGGTGTTAGGTTAAATTGAAGTTAAGAGTAACCTTCTACATCAAAATGATTGAATGACAGATTCCTCTTTCACTTGAAACTATCTCTCTCTCTCTCTCTCTCTTTGGGTCCCAATTTTGTGTTGACAGGCTGAGTTATAGTTTTATGCTGTTGAAGCTGCTTCTGCGTTCTGTTAGTTTTAAATATGCTTATATCTAAATTTGATTTTGTTGCTTTTGAGAAATATTTTTAAAGTTTGTTTGGCTGAATTCTAATTAGACGATGGGGAAAGTTAACAAAGAGCGGCTAGCAGAATATCTTGGAGAGCTAAAGCGCAAGGAGGACACAAATGACAGATATGTAGCTGCACTTCGTGGGGAGACATTGACCAGGAAGCCTTACGTCAGAATTCAACCAATACCAAAACAGAGTGATACCGGCACTGTCAAGGACCAGAAGTAAGTTATGTGGTGGGTGCATTCCTTGCTTTGAACTACTCATTTGTTCTTTTTTCTTAGAAGATAGCAAAATGGTGAGAAGTAGATTGGTGGAAGGGGTTTTCTTCGCTTTCAACTTACTCATTCCCATTTCATATCAGAAGCTGTCATCCCCGCTTTGAACTGATTCATTTTCTTCTCATACTTGATTGTGGGGTAAATTGTTACTTTTTGTCGCTCATGTCACTTCTATCTTGTTCCCACAAATGTCACAAAAATGTTTTTGGTGGTTCTGTGATCACTGTCAAGGGTATCAAGGGGCTTGATAGTCTCTACTCACAGGGAGTGGTACACTCTAATCAACAACTAAAACCTAGCTGAAATGAATTTGGTTCAGGAGCTATTCTCACCTGAATTAACTAAAACTATGACCCATACATTTCAGTGGTTCAAATCACTACAAAAGTGAGGACTAAATTTCATAAATGAGTGAAACTTGGTTCATTGTATCAAGGAGAGAGAGAAAAATAAGAAATCAGACACTAATCAACGGCTAAATTAAATGTTTATATAGTCTTTTATTAAATGTTGCATTACTACGTAGAAATGAACACCAGAGCACAAATTAGTCCAAATCTTCAAAGTTTTTTAGAAGGTAACGATGAAAACCAATCATGTGTTTTGCATTGAAACTTCAAAACTACACTTTATAAGTCGAATCAACTCCCTAATTAACTTTAGTTTTCTAGAAAATAAACCCCAAACCGCAGCTTATCTTGGCTACCATCGAAAGTTTGAATATTTATGTTGAGTTTGGCTCCTTGTTGTCCCATATTGGTTGGAGATAACAATTGAGGCAAAGCTCTTACTTATATAAGGAGGTGGCTACCTTTTTAGTTAGTGCGCCAAACAAAGTCAAAAATTTGTAGTATAAACTTGACTCTAGTTAAATTCCTCTTTTGAGGTGAGAGTTGAAGAATTTGTCTTGTGTATTTCTTTGTGAATGTGTTGGTGTATTGGGGGATTGGGTGAAAGGAAAAATTGTGTGATTGTAAGAATTTTTCACATAGTGGATTTTCTTCTTCGTGCCCGTGATTTTTCTCCGGTTTGGGAGTTTCTACGTAAATTCTCTTGTGATGTTATTTTCTAATATTTTTGTCTATTAAATATCCTTGGGTTAGGGTTTGGAAAGTCTAGATTCCTAACAATTTATCCATTTTAGTTTTTGATTCCCCACCGTGCAAATGCCTATCATCAGTAAAAAGATAAAACAAGAACTTCCATGCCAGACTTTTACAATGTACTCGTGCTCATCAAGTATAGGCTGTACTTCATCCTATCTCAATGAATAGGCTAAATTTAGTTAAACAAGGAAGAAACAGCTAATGATGCCCAGATCAAATATTCCATTTGTCTATTTATGATCAAATAAAGATATAACCTGAGAAGAGAAAGTTGTATGATAAAAGTTGAACAATAAGTAACCATACAATATGGACACGACAAATACTTCAATATTTACAGAAATTTTTGCGAACTATGCAATATGAAACTAGTATTTTAATGTCTAAATGATCAGATTTATTTATTACAGGGAAAAGGTTGACATCGTTCATACAGACAAGTCACAGGAAACAAGTTTTTAAATTAAACACAGTATGTGGTTGAGAATATCCAGGGTTATGCTTTCATGACGCAACCATCTAGCACTGCTAGTTTATAACCACCAGCGTCACTGCCACTTATTTCTCTATAGCGATTTTCATCAATTGGATCTGTAAAGTTTTTTGCTTTGACAAAGTGACAAAGGTCTAAAACAGAGGATCTGTTCCATGATTGATATAAACATACATCCTGTGTTCAGAAGCCAAAGCGCAATAGACATAAACAATAGAACACAACAGACCAAACAATTAAGGAAACACAAAAGATGGAATAATTAGGAATCAAAAGACAGAAACAAGCAGCAGTAATGTTGACCATACATATACACAAACAAACTAACAAGAGAAACAACCCAACAGCAGAGTGCTCACTTATTAAACTTTGCTTCAGCAAATAGTCGTGTTATTGTTTTAAATCAACAAATTCAATACTTCAAAATTTGATATTAAAATAGAGTTCTAATTGTTATAGAAAACTAATTAATTAAGAAGTACGATTGAAGAAAAATCTCGTAAGCCAACTGCCTTATCCTTATCCCCTTATCTACGTGACAAATTGGAACCCTATAGAAACTTGACAACTAAATCACCATTTCACTCCAAAACTCACTCATCAGATTTTGAATTTTTTGCTTCCTCTTAAACTTTGCAACAAAATGATTCACAAGCAGGGTCATTCCTATCATTTTATAGGCCTTGGGCGAAATAAAAAATGCCTCAATAAATCAACAAAATACTTAAGTTTATATGTTTGTATGAAATATAAATGACTCAATTTATAAGTTTACATACTCAACCAAATATTAAATCATCATAACATCAGCTAATAATATTTTACAAATATTATTAACAATAAAATAACTAAAAATAGTAGCAGTAACTATAAAATAGCAATAGTAGCAATTAAACAACAATATTAGATTACAAAACTCTAAGAAAATTACACTAACAAATACACAGAAGATCATGATTTATGAAAAATAATTTTTCCGTGCATTTCTAGATGCAAAATCATTAATAATATTATCAAGATCAATATTATCCAACATATCATTTTCAATACATACCATAGCTAAATCATTCAACCTTTATTCTGACATCGATGACCTTAAATAGGTTTTCAATAATTTTAATTTTAAAAACTTCTCAGCTGATGTTACAGTCACAAGTATAGTCAATAGAATTCAATATGCAATTGAAACATTTGGATAACAATCTACAGCTTTAACAAATTCTAAAATTTTAACTGATGATATTAACTCATTTGGCAAAGTCATTTGTAATACTTTTAATTAAAAAAAAGATCATCTAAATCTACATTTGACACATTATCATTAGCAAAAATTGTTGTAAAATTAGTGCAACATTCTCTTAATTCGTTATCATCCAATGACCTTAATTTCCTTGAATCAAATAAAAATTCAAAAATATTATCAAATGTCGTTAATTGTTCAAATATATTCTTTGACGAAGTAATTATCATATCCACAACAACTAGAAAGTAATTAACTCTGAAAGAATCATTAGCTGATTGTATTTCTCTATTATGGTTAATTTTTTCAAATTTTCTTTTTCGAATAATACAACATCTAGTTAGAAATGTAGGTTTTATATTTATCTCAAGCACAAGACTTTTGACAATATTCATACTAAAGCTAAACCCTTCATCTTTATATTTCTCAAAAAATACCATTACACCTTCTAATTACTTTATGGTTGCATTAATGCATATAGATTTAATGCACAAGAGACTAATGAACAGGATAGTGGAGATCACAAAGGTCAATAACAGGATAATGTTGGCAAAAATGGTCCTAAGTAATAGAGTTCTCAACGTAGTATACGCCTATGCACCTCAAGCTGGTGCAGACGATCAACAAAAACAAATGTTCTGGGAGGCGTTGGATGGGATGCTTCAACAAATTTCTTTGATTGAGCAAATCATCCTAAGAGGGGATTTTAACGGGCATATAGGAGCGGATTCAGATGGATATACAGGAACTCGTGGTGGCTTTAGATATGGATCTAGGAATGATAGTGGGGTTGATTTATTGGACTTGGCTATAGCATATGAGTTAGTGATAGTAAATTCCTTGTTTAAGAAAAACAAAGCACACTTGGTAACGTTTCAGAGTAGTTCTACCAAGACGCAAATTGATTATATCCTTATTAAGACAAGAGCCAGATCGTGGTGCAAGAATTGCAAAGTACTTTCGGCCGCATGTCTATCAATCCAACATAAATTGCTAGTTTTAAATCTACAAATTAAGGGATGGAGGGCTCAGCGATTTACCGAGAGATTTCGCAAAATCAGATAGTGGAGACTACAAGGCGACATGGTGGAACTTTTTAGCACTCAAGTAAGGGCTAATACACCATGGGCGGTGAGTGGGAATGCAAATCAAATGTGGCAGGGAGTAGCCCCTATGGTAAGAGAGACAGTCACAAAACTCCTAGGGGTTTCTAAAAGACAGAGAGCGGGCGATTGGAATCCTGGTGGTGGTCAGACGAGGTCCAAGAGATGGTAAAGGCAAAGAAACAAGCTTTTCAAGATATGTTGGACAGTGCTACCAAAGTAGAGCGAGTAACAAACAGAGTATGGTATAGACTGGCAAAACAAAAAGCGAAGAAGACCATCGCAGTGGCTAGAGGAGAAGCCTACAAGAATATGTAGAAGGAGTTGGATATGGTCAAAGGAGCACAAAGAATTTTCAAGTTAATATGGGATAGGGCACGTGAGACGGGAGATTTCAACCGAATCTGCTATATCCGAGACGAAGCAAGACAAGTACTTACAAAGGCTCAAGCCATCAGACAATGATGGTAAAGATACTTTTACAGCCTTTATAACGAAGACATAGTAGTTAACATAGAGTTGGGGGAACCCTGTGTGTCGAGACTATATCAAAACGGGAACCCATGGGGAAGGATCACGAGGGGAGAATTTGTAAAGGTTCTCAGGGGGATGGGGAGCAGACGAGCCGCAGGGCCGAGTGAGATCCCTATCGAGATATGGAAGCGAATAGGCACTGTCAGTATTGCATGGTTAGTTTAGCTCTTTAATGTGATCATCGAGTTAGCTAAGATGTCGGATGAATGGAAGTTGAGTAGGTTAATTCCCTTGTACAAGGCAAAAGGAGACATTTAACAATATCACAATTATCGATGCATTAAGCTATTAGGTCATACCATGAAGATGTGGGAGAAGGTAATTGAAATGAGAATTCGGAGAGCTATTTCAATGTCAGACAACCAATTCAGTTTTATGCCGGATAGGTCTACGAAAGAGGCAATACATCTACTTAGGAGATTGATGGAATGCTATAAGAAAAGGAAACGAAATTTGCATATAGTTTTTATCGATTTAGAGAAAGCATATGACAGGGTTCCTAGAGAGCTCATACGGAGGTGTTTAGAGGCAAAGGGCATTCCTAGCACCTATATCAAAGTGATAAAGGATATGTATGAAGGAGCATTGACTAGTGTACGGACGATCGGCAGGGACACAGAAGCGTTCTTTATTGGTGTTGGACTACACCAAGGCTTGACTTTAAGTCCTTTTTTGTTCACATTAGTGGTAGATGAACTTACTAAGCATATTCAAGGAGAGGTACCGTGGTGTATGTTATTTGCGGATGATATTGTCCTGGTGGATGAGACAAAGGAGGGGTTAAATGCCAAGGTAGAATGATGGAGAGAAGTGTTGGAATTGAAAGTTTTTCGAATGAGCAAGACCAAGACAGAATATTTAGAATGCACCTTTTCGGGTAGCCAAAGGGAACATAAGGTGGAGGTAGCAATTAGTGTTGATATCGTACAACAGAAATTGAGTTTCAAATACCTGGGATCCATCATCCAGAGAGATAGTAATATCGATAACGATATAGTACATCGCATTAAATTTGGGTGGGTCAAATGGCGGAGTGCGTCAGGTGTTCTATGTGATAAAAAGGTCCCTATATGACTCAAAGGAAAGTTCTATAGAATGGTGATTCGGCCAACTATGTTATATGGGACAGAGTGCTGCCCTACCAAGCGTAGACATACGTAATAATTGCTAGTAGCTGAAATGTGTATGCTTAGGTATATGTGTGATATTACCAAAAGAGATAGGGTGCGGAATAGGGTAGTGAGAGTCAAGCTACAATTGGCTAGTGTAAACAACAAGTTGAGAGAGAAAAGGCCTAGGTGGTTTGGGTGTGTGAGCAGGAAGCCCTGTGATGCACCGATTCGACACGGCGAGAGAATAAACCTTCGTGACTACAAGAGGCGAAGAGGGAGGCCTTATAAGACCTGGAGGGAGGTGATCAAAGGAGATATGTTAGAGTTGGCCCTCACCGCCGCAATGGCTAGAATTAAAACAGTCTAGCGTGATAGGATAAGGATAAACGACATAACATAGAGCCCCTACGCCTTACCCCTACCACTTTTTCTTTCAGGTGTACGGGGAAATTCCTTAGATGGATACATAATACCATGAGATTGCCGCACTCTTAGGGCATTGATCAGGGAAGACTCTTAGCGTAGCTCGCTCCGAGAAAAGCTGGTCTTGGCAAGGTGCAAGATAATAGCAGATTAAGGTCTACATCATATATATATTTGGATTTACTTTCAATCTTTACGTATTTATTATTTGTAACCTACATCACTATTATCATGTCACATTATGCATGTGGGCCTACTGGAAACAGCCTCTCTACAATATAGGGGTAAGGTTGCATACTATTAGATCCCCCTAGATCCTGCTTCATTGTGAGACTTCAGGGTATGATGATGATGATGATGATGTTAATAGCGAATAAAATATCATACCAAATAATCATTCCAATAAAAACTCAAAAGTCTCAAGTACACTAACCAAGCTTTCTACTTCACTCTTTGACTTGGCATCATTACAAGATCTAGATAATTCTATCAAAGCCAATCTTATTTGAGGAGCTTGAAATCTAATAGCTTTAACATTTTTTATTCGACTCTCCCAATGAATGTTGGACAATGATTTCATAGTTAAGCTTAAAACATTATAAAGCAAAGCCTTCCACCTTTTAGGAGAACTTGAAAATAATGCATATATACGTTGCACAGCTCCAAAAAATGAAACAACTTTAACACAAGAATGTGCCATATCACTAAGAGTAAGGTTAATATTATGACAAGCATATGACATATATAATGCTCTTGGATTTATTTCAAGTAATCGCTTTTGAACCCCTTAGTATTTTCCCTTCATATTAGAACCATTGTCATAACATTGACTCCTTACATTATAAATATTAAGATCAAGAAAATTAAATGCATACAATAATTCATTGAAAACCCAATTCAGATGTATCATCTACCTTTAAGAACTCTAAAAAGTACTTCTCTATTTTTATTTTTTTATTTGACATATTCACACATCGTATTAACAAACTCATTTGTTTTTATGGCTCAAATTTGGGGTACAATCAAGAATAATAGAAAAATATTTCGTCTCTTTAATGATCTCTATGAAAGAACTTCTAACGCTATGGGCCAATAGAGAAATCAACTCATTTTGAATTTTGTGACCAAGATAATGATGATGAATTTCATGAATTTGACTACGTCTAACATAATCTTGCATTATCACATCAAATCCAGCAATCATCTCAATCAATCCTAAAAAATTACCATTACCATTTTGGTAAAGTTTCTCATTGGGTCCTCGAAAAGCTAAATTATATTTAGCAAGATATTTCACAATAGAAACTATTCTTATCAAAACTTATCTCCAATGTTCTTTCTCCTTTGCAATTTCTTGTTGCAAATCTTTATTAGCTGATTGATTTTTACTCAATCTTACTCTTAATTCATTTCAGGTTCTCATATTAGTCATATGCTCAAAGCAATTCTCATGTTCTTTGAGTCTCTTACTAAGATGCTTCCAATCTCTAGATCCGTCATTTGCTAATCCACTTTGTTTGTTAGTAGATTTGAAAAACTTACAACAAAAACAATATACTTTATCTACATGTTTAGAATAAACCAAACATTTTTTATAGCTAATCTCTTCATTACTCAAATTTCTATAATAATAAGAATATGAAAAATGATAAGAGGTATTGTTCAAAGGAAACATAAGATTCAGTTCTCTTGCAAGCCCTTTTTCAACTAAAATATCCCTTGCTTTATTATCAAGATTATCCCAATTTCTAGGATCATAAATGTCCAATATAGGGCTTACTTGCTCATCTGCCTTTAAATTTTCTAAAGTGGATGCATTTGGTATATAATCATGCTTACTCAAATTTCTTATATCCTGATGAATATAAATCTCATCACTTAAATTTTCTTTATGTTGCTCAAAATTACCTTAATCTAATTCCTCAGGACTCTCACTAGAGGAACTTACTCTTTTAATAAATTTATTAATTGCTCCTTTTTGGGATTCTATCAAGTGTGCTACTTGTTTTTTTCTTTTTTTTTTCCTTTTTTCACTTCCAGTCAAATATTTTTTAGGCAACATAATATAAACTAATTATAACACAGTTGGACTAGAAAAAGAACAAAAGCACCTGTATGGAATTGGAAGAAGTATGCAGGCACAACCAAACTCTAATAACTTCATAATATATCACAAATATATATAAATGATATTATATCTATGATTCATTTATTATAAATGTTATGATTTAAAATGCTAATATAATGTCCACGTTAATGACAAATTACAAATTAATTATGACATATTCAAATATTTAATAAGCTAAAAATACATTAAAAAATCAAAAACTTTACCTTTAAATTATACTAAGAACTCGGAAGGCAGAATCTTGAAATTTTTTTGCTACTAATTTTTGAGTTGGAGTACCTTAAATACATATATTGATGAAAATAAAGAAATTAGAAGGTAAAAATATAACCTAAATATTTCAAAACTATTTATAATTAACAAGTTAACGTTAACTTTCAAAGTTAAAGTTAACTTATTAAATATGGAAGTTGCCATCTCCTTTTTCAATTCCAGTAATGTTGTAAAATAGAAGCCTTTATTACTCACCATCGTTCTCTACATTCAATGCTTAAGATCCTTTTTAAGGTTAATATTAGTAACGTAGAAGCGGTTGGCTGTCTTAAATGCCGTATCAAGGAGAGTGAAAACATAGTTGGAGGAAGTCACAGTACTTTAGACCCTTTTTAAGGGCCCTTTTTATGGTGGGCTCTAGGCAGGTGCTCTGCCTACCCTTGCCCAGGATCGGCTCTATTCACAAGCCCTTAACACCAAGATGAATGTCACCAGTTGTGGCTTTGACCTCAAAAGTTCCTCCACCTAAATCAAAGATGAGCACATTCTGCTCTGCCATCCTCGATGCTTTTTCGTCCAAGCCATACGCAATAGCAGTAGCTGTGGGCTCGCTGATAATGGTCATCACGTTAAGCCCTGCAATAGCGTCATTGTCCTCTGTAGCCTGCCTTTGTAAGTCGTTGAAATAAGCAAGCATAGTGATGAGATCTGAGAAGTCAAATGTAGAAAGTTAGAAAGAAAGCAGATTTTGCTGCAGTGAAATCTGAGAGAGACAAGATGGTCAAGGTGACGAGAGATTTCAATTTGTGAATCTGAAATCTAAAGTTTTAATTAGTCCAATTCTATTTTTAAAACCTTGATTTCAATGATGGTACAATTTCTAAACCATATTTTAGGGACCCACTTTACAACGTGCAGACTTGTTGCAATACTCTCATCATTTCTTGTATATTGAAATCTATGAGTTAGTCATTAGCTTTGATAATCTTCTACATAGACTTAACTACTAAAAAAAACATTTTGGTCAATCTGATAATAATCGAATATGCAAGTTAAAATATGATCTATCTATGTTGAATCAAGGAAACAAATCTACTGACACTTATTATATAGAACTTACGGTACTATAGACCTTATTGCCTATGTGGAAATCACAATGCTAATTATTTTCAACACTACGAGGATCAGCAGATGAAGGATGCTATCTTCAAATTTTGAATGGATTAAATGAAAATTACTCTCATTAGTCTTCACAAGTTCTACCGATGAAACCATTTCTTACCTTGGAAGAAGCATATAATATGGTAATGAGACATCAACCTAGCATATAATATGGTACTCAGAAATGAATCTAGAAGGGTAACAATATCATTATTTGTTTATGAATGATATTCTAATTGGATGCAAAATGCAAGAAAGAATTAATAGAGTACTCAATTTCATGAGTAAAAATCTCAAATTCATAAACTTTGGACAACCGAAATTCTTTCTTGGAGTTGAAATAGCAAGATAAGAAAAAGAGATAGTTTTGTGTCAAAGGAAATATACCTTAAATCTTATGGAATAATGCAGATTGTTAGGTGCAAAACCAAGTCCAATACCTATTGAGCCAAGTCATGGATTGAGACAAATGGAAAAAGATTTTCTTGATGAACCAAGTCATGGACTGAGACAAATGGAAAAAGATTTTCTTGATGATCCAACTGCCTATAGAAAGCTTGTCGAAAAACGGATATGCCTCACCCTTACAAGACTTGACCTTTATTATTCAATCCATATCTTGCCACAATTCATGTGCAAACCTGCCAAGATACATTGGCAAGCTGTCTTGAAAGTGGTCAAATACTTAAAGGAATGCTAGGATAGGGAATTATTCTAGACACTGAAGGAAATACACAGCTAGAATGCTACAAAGATAGTGATTGGGGCACATATCCAAACACTAGAACATCCATATCTGGTTTTTGTGTAATGTATAGAGGAGCTATGATCAGCTGGAAAGCTAAGCCACAATCAGTAGTGGCTCGAAGCTTAATTGAAGTGAGTATAGAGCCATGTCTCTTGCATGCTATGAAATGCTTTGGATTGAGAATATACTTGAAGATTTCAAGCTTAAGTATGAAGGGATAGTCGTAATGTATGGTGATAATCAATCAGCTATTCAAATTTGTAAAAATCCTTTGCATCATGAGAGAACGAAACATTTTGAGATAGACTGCCATTTCATCATAGAGAAGGTTGAAAAAGGAACTGTAAAAATAGAACATGTGGCAAATAAGGAACAATTCTCAAACATTCACACAAAGGCTCTCAATTATCTCGGCTTAGATCTTTAATTGTCAAGATGAACATGATCAATATTTATGATCATATTAAGGGGGAGTGTGAGAAAGAAAACAAAAATATACCTCTGGAAGCAAGAAGAAATTAATGAAGGAGGAGCTAGTTAGATGAGCTGTAAATAACAACCAAAGAAATGAATGAAGGAGGAGCTAGTTAGATGAGCTGTAAATAACAACCAAAGAATTAGTTTTGTCCTTTAACAAATTTATGTTGTAACTTATAACAAACCTCTGTATATATACTCGATTTTTACAAAGAATAAACAACAGAGTATTCATTTTACACTTATCATCACTCTCCCATCTTTTTTCTAGAAATTCATCAAATCTCGTTCATCCTCTGTTCTTCAAGTTTTAACATTCAGTGGCCAGTACCTAGAATCCCCTAAAGCAATACAAGCGTTAGAAATCAACAGATACTTTTAAGATTTACATACTAAGTGTTAGACTCCTATGTCTAGATTGCGAGATTGTACAAGTGTTGGCAAGCCTTGGCCAGTGCTTGGCATGTAAGTCAGTATGAGAAAAGCATATTGACGAGGAAATAAGGCAAAATCTTGCGAGTTGACAAACAAAACTCGAGAAACTTGCAAAGTAAGCTAGAGATGCTGGAAGTATCAGTGAAGATCTTGAGAGTAGGTGAGATTTGATACGTATGGGCACATGTAGGCACCCATTGGCGAAAATCTTCGACGAGACGTGAGATTCAGATGTAAAGTCGTGCGGAGTTGGCGAACTAAGTCATGCGAGACTCGAGGGTGTGCAAAGGCATGCGCAAGTGACAAAGCACGTAAGCACTTGACTTAGACGAGGCAGGTCGAAGGTATGTAAAATATGCAAGGTTTTATACTAAATCGGATTATGACTTATACTTAGTCATGGAGCAACGAGATTGCATCATGAGTGAGCTTGATCATGGAAGATATACTTGTCTATAGACGTGCATTGATAGACTTATGTGCGAATAGGCAGTGGTGACTTAGAAAACACATCAGTAGTGATGTGTCAAACTGTGGATGATGTGACGGATAAGATCACAGTAGATGAACATCAACTTTAAAAGATAAAGATCTCGTGGAAGGATCATCTGAAGATAGAGGAGATCTTCGTAGATAAGGATAATCATTCCTAGATACAGTAATCTTTTATCTTGTTAATATGATGTAACTTAATCCTATTAGATAGAGTTCAAATTGGATGGGGATGTCATTTATTAGTTAGCTTGATGTAATTTGATAAGGATAAGATTGTGATCTTAGCTAGTACAGTTCTATTAGGATTCTAACTTAGTCATCTAGAGATGCCTATAAATAGCTTATTAGAGTTTAGAGCTACTCATTCAATCATTGAGTCATTCACTCATTGAGGGAAATCACTTAAAGGAGAGAGCTTTGAGAGTTGAGAGTTGAGAGCTTTTGGGGGAGTTCTCATTATAAGGACTTCAAGTAGGGAGTTCCTTATAAAGGCATCGAGTTGAGAGTTCCTTATAAGTACTTCAAAAAGGAGTTACTTGTATCTTTTGTTAACGTTTTGTTGAGGATTAACGAAAGATTAGCTTCGGCTATATATCTCTTATTACTTTCTTTACTCTGTTATACACTTATGTTATTTTATGTGAGAGAGAAATACTTTAAACACTTATATATATGAAGTGTTCGATAGTTAACGGAATTATTTGGCGACATTCACATGAGAAGGCTGAATCTTGCTTAACCAGACCTAAGTGAGACTACTATACGAAGGTGGGCAAGACTTGCGATAAAATTTTGAGTCCAAAGCAAACCTTTGTGACAGCTGATATCAGAGTCAATCTAGAGCAATGGTTGGTAGAAGTAATCTGACTGAAAGGGTTACTAGAATATAAGTAAGTTTTGAGTCTCTAGCCTCGATGGATGAGGGAGTAGTTCCTTTGTTAGAACATATTATAGCCTTAGAAAGGGAGCTTCAAGCTACTATGAGAGCACTTGAGGAACAGATGAAGGCTCGTGAGGAGACGAGTTATGATCTGCTAGTGCTCATAACCCACGATAAGGGTGCACTACCGAGCAACCCAACTATAATCCACATGGCATCAATACTAAATATCACAAATTTCTGAAACCAAATACTTTCATTCATTCTTAGAATCCAAAAATACACAATTCTGTCCATACAAAACCCAAAAGAAACTAAACCACTCCTAACTAGGTCATCCCCAAAAGCAATCCCAGCTGACCCACCTTTGCGCCATCACTTCTCTTGCCGAAACGATCTACACGGCAGAGACAGTCTCTAACTCTGGAGCTAGGAGTCAACTAACACGGTCCTAAAAAATATATTGCAATGTTGGGTGAATTTGCGAACTCAACGAGATCGATGGTTCACCCAACTCATGCATATACAAACAGTACACAAATAATCACACAATATCGTATACAAAATTATCATATGCATTTTCATTTCACAAATGTAAGGCATTTCGCCTTTCACACAATTCACATTTAATCATTTGTATA
>JANZLD010000002.1:38390747-38416750 GCA_026413575.1 Erythroxylum carthagenense
CCAATATTCAGATCAATAAAAACAAATCAAGAAATTCTAATTTATATTAAAACATTATTAACAAAATTTACCAAAATTATTTTAAATAAATTAATTTTCAGTAAAATTATATTTAATAAATACTTTACAATTCGCAACGTCTGTCGAATCAGACGTCACAAAATATCTATTTTCTGTGACGTCTTCCAAACGTCGTTAAAACACAAACAATTCCTGACGTTATCTCCAAACGTCGCGAAATATACACCTCTTTCCTAACGTCTGTATGAACGTCGCAGAATAGCTAAGCATTCTACGACGTCTTCTACCAGACGTCGCGGAAACCTATTACCTACACCACTATCTACGACGTCTATTGTGACGTTTTAATAGAAGTCGTAGAAGGTTTTCTGCGATGTCTTATTGGCTTCTACGACGTTTAAAAGACGACGCCAAATGTCTCTTTTTGTTGTAGTGAGGACCATTTGATGTGGAGGTCTCAAGAAGACGTATGCAGAAGCATTTATATACTGCTTTGTTGAACTAGCTAACCATTCTAAATTATCCTCTCTTGAAGCATCAGGGATATATGGTAGAGGTTCAAGATTACTAAGAGTCTCTGCTGTTAACTCCTACCAACACCATCCATTGTTTCTTATTACTTCAGACACTTTAGCATTCATAGGAAGTCCAAACCTATTGATCAACCTAGGAGTAGAATAAGCCATTAAGATACCTCTAGGATGCCAAGAATCCTGCCATAAGAAAGTAGAATTTTCATTTCCAATTCTAAATTTGAATTTTATTTCCAATTTGGTCCCTCACATACAAAATTTTCCTCCATCTCCGAACAACAATTGTTAGGAGTGGTATTCTAAAAGTTTTTCTACTTGTGGATAATAATGTGAACCCACCTGACCCACAAAGCTTCCTTATCATGAAACAGAAACCAAATTCTTTTCCCTAATAACACACTATTCCACGTAGACAAGTGTTTGATACCTAGACCTCCCTCTTTTATTGGTCTACAAATATCATTTCATTTGACCTTAGGTTGCGCTTTTGATTCCACCTTACCCAACCATAAAAAATTCCTAAGTATTTTCTCTATTTCTTTAATAATGGAGGTGGGGAGGATGAAATAGCTAGACCAATAGACCTGAAAGGAGGAAAAAACCGATATAACTAATTGCACTCAACCAACATAAGAAAAAATTTTGTAGGTCCATTTGTTGACTTTGGAATCAATTTTTTGCAGTGAGGGTAAACAATCCCTCCTAGACAACCGACCTGTCAGAAGAGGAATTCCCAAGTAGTGAATGGGAAGCTGACCTCTTTTAAGACTAGACATGATTTCTATTTGATGGGACATTTGCTCCATCTCTAGAGACACAAAGAAATGACTCTTAGAGAGGTTCATTACCATACCAAAAAAGTTGGAAAAGATTCTTAAGTGATCAAGTAAATTATGGATCGAAGCCAAATCACCATGACAAAACATTAGGAGGTCATCAGCAAACGGAAGATGGGTAAGTTTGAGGGCTTTACATCTTTAGTGGTATGTAAAAGAATTACTACCACCTATGCAAGTATTGAGGCTCCTTGAGAAAGCCTCCATACAGAGACGTGCGATCGAGAGATGCGAGCAAGAGATAGCGGAGAGTGACCCCGAACTTTCAAGATCTCTAGCGTGAATCCCTTCCTCATGGCTTCTTCTTCTTCATCTCCTATACCGCAAATTCCCCTAGCCTCAATTTCAAATACTTCTTCTCCCTGACCTGCCACTTCCCCATCGCCCATCGCAAAAAAATCCTACCCCCCAAACCCAAAACCCAAAACCCAAAACCCAAAACCCAGACCCCAACCTTCCCCTTCCTCGCACTCGTTCCCCAACCAAATATCTCTTTGGTCCCAAAACCGAGTACCAACCCCCAACCAACTAAACTTAGATCCTAGAAATCAGTGGTTGCTAATGTCGAGGATGGACATTCAATGGTGAAGACATTTACATATTATCGACATTTACATATTATCCTCCGGAGACCAAAGACGACCAAATTATGGTTATTCCTCCACCAAAGCTAGCAAAGAAAGGAGCAATTCATTTTTGGCATGCCTTTACTGGATTCTTCTTAGGCAAACGCCAGGCATATCCAGTGGTTCAAAAAGCACTGTCCAAATCATTGTTAGTTTTCAGATTGAATGAAATTCTCATTACTGGTGCGAATAAGTTCTTGTTTAAATTTGACTCGAAAGAGGGGATAAATTCTGCTATGGAAAAGGGACCTTGGCATATCCAAGGAAAACCCCTTTTCTTATGGACATGGAGTTTAAATGGTAGGAAGCAGGAAGAAGTTCGAGTAGCCCCAATCTGGATAAAGTTCCACAATATTCCAATGAAATACTGGAATACTGAGGGTCTAGGAAGAATAGCTAGTGCAGTAGGTAAACACCTCTTAATAGATACACAAACTGCCAAGATGTCCCGAATTGTTTATGCTAGAATGTGTGTGGAGGTGGAGTTGGGAAAGCGCTGGCCCTCTTCATTCTAGTTAGCTACTTATAATGAAGATGGGAAATTATTCTTTAAGGAAATTCAGGTTGAATATGAATAGAAGCTAGAGAATCAGATATAGAAAAGAATGGGCTCCTACTGGAAAAAATTTTGAGTCAGGTTTACAACAAGAATTGGTAAAGGGGAAGGAACCACAGCAAACCAACACTTCAGGTCCATACAAGGATAATGGAAGCACTTCGTGACTTAAAGTTTGTACAGAGGCTACTTCAACTCATTCACAAATGATTCCAAACTCATACTACCAACCCAAGCAATGTATTGACATGAATCACCTTCGGATAATCCGTAAGTAATCATTTTCAGCACATTCCATTACCTTCATTCGGACCCACCATATATGTTACATGATTCCAACATGAAATGAGCCTAGTTTCACATAAAGGAAAGTCAGGTAGAACCACAACTCGTGAAGATGTCAAGTATACAGCCTAAGACGATTGGTGATCCGCTGACGGCATATGGGACAGTTAGAAACTCGCGATCCGCAGTCTCTACAAGTCTAAAGATCAAACAATCTTATTAGTGAGTCTCTATGGAAAAGGGGGAAGAAGCAGAAGCACAAATAATACAAGGGTCAAAACACACCATATGTCCACAGCCAAAGGCCAAGTCCTTTCCATTTGTCAGGCAAATAGGGCAAGCCTGTATCCAAATCGTATGTTAGACATTGATGAGCTATGACATTGAGATACAAGCAAAGGCTGTGATTGAGCTAGACAACTATTTCAACCAGGCAACAATATTGTTATCCGCAAATCACCTCATAGGATATGTCATCACTTATGTCTACTTAAAAATAGCTGTGCAGGTCTGTGTGTGAGCTTATATGCATTCATATTAATCAAGGAAATGGAATCAAGAAATATTTGATACTAACAAACCTGAGTTCTTTCATCTCCTATCACTGAAGACAGACTGCTTGGGTTATCTAGAAGTTGACGTTGAGCGTAAGGAACTGGAGGAGGGCGTGGTACTATTTTCTTCGCTCTTCCAGTTTTGCGTCTATGCAAATTGCCATTAGAATTTATAAGCCACCACATAAAAATCAATCTAAAGAAACCGTATTAAATGAAAGAGTCAGTAGGCAATACATTAGGAAACATGAACGGAAGCCTTTCATTTCTAATTTATAATTGTAAAACTAAAGATGCAAGAGCCGACAATTAACTATTACCAAAAACAACTTCAGGTTACTTATCCTAACAGAGGTTTAGCGGACTCTCCACGAATTGAGCCATGTTGCAGTCCATCTTTACACAGAAGTAAAAAAAGTGCCTAGAGTGATAACATTATCAACCATTAAACAAGAATAAGACAGCTAAGGTCAATGGCTTCCAGTGTTTTTTTCCTGTCATAAATAGAAAGTTTGGAGTCCTAATATTGTAATAAACAGTAGTGAAAGGTTGGCAAACTTACCCCACAAGACCAAATTCATGGGCTGCTTTATATTGGAAAGGAATCTCCATCAAAGCAGCAAGAGCAAAAGAAGTTTCTTTTTCCTCAGGACTCGAGTTTTTTAACATAATATCAGTGAAGTTAACAAACTGCATAACAGGGAAACTCTTCAGTTCAGGATTATATACCTCAATGAAGATGACATCAAATAGAATTAGTTCTGCACTAAAAATACCTGAAAGTTGTCAAAGTCACGAGCTGGGATTTTATCATCAAATCTCTTCATGTCATCCCATGGTCCATCACCAACGCCAACAAGAATTATGGAGAGTGGATATGAACTGTTTAATTAGGCAAAATGTTGACTTAGACGTAAGAGCATCTCTTAACGAAGTATAACTAAAGTCAAAGTTCAACAATTGTTATGCAACTTGGTAAAAAACACGACAGGTGAAGACTATCAAATACATTTCTAACGTCAGGATTAAAGAAAAAGAAAAGTATGTAATGCACTCTATGTCAGCTCACACCACATCATGAAATTACAACAAATTCTACTCGGCCTAAACAAAAAAGGTCACATGGAAAAATAGAGGTTTAATGGGGCTTTCCCGTGTATTTTTATTTGGTCATGGAAACATATGTAAGTTTGTCAGATAATGCTTAAATGCAGAGCCGATTAAGCTGCAGATAAGGACACGTGTCTGAAATAATAATAATGAATTACAAAAAGAATCAGTTGCCATCCATGCATAAGGTTTAACCTTGCATCGACAATTGACTTGATCGTTTTGGCCTCTTGTGGACTTAGTTCTCCGTTGCTCGTATCCACACTTCTTGTGACCTTTGTAATTGAAGAAAATAAAATTTATTATCCTAAAAAGAGAGCGAGGCAGCTACAGAAACAGAGAATTGGACGCAACCTGGCCATCCGCAATAATGACTAATACATGATATTGGCCTCCACTTTTCTCTACAATGTCAATTGCTGCCTCCATCACCGGTGCATAAGAGGTTGGTCCTTAAGGCAATTACATATAGATGAGATTTATGAGATCATCAACATTTGCAAACATTTTTGTTGCAAAGGAAAACAATGACCTGATTAACTTGAGCCAAATGTTAACTGAAATTATGGTGGATTATATATGACGACTACGATTCTAGTAGAGTAAATAGCAAACCAGCAAGTCGCAACTTTGGAACGATGTTCCTGTAGCAAGTTAATACTTCTTCAAAACCGTGGCAAGGGGAATGATCAGGGTGAAAGCTGAAGACTTCTTGGTCATGAGTGGTGGCTATAGTGGAACAAGAATCCATGAAATGACATAATTAAAAAGGGCCAAAAGTATACAAAGAAAAATTAAATATAATGGATTTGCAAGCAAATTCAGCTTGAAGGGAATCATACTGACCATCACCAAATCCAAAACAAGGTATCAAGTTGTCATCATCAAAGGGTGCCAAGGTTCTCCCGATGACAGAGATAGCTTGCTCATATGGATTAGTTGCATTCCCAATAGCATGCAGGCTTTGACGATTGAATGAGATTTTTCCTTGAGAAAACGTTGCTAGATTAGCCAGCTTCCAGCAATGGTCAAACAGAAACACGTTTTGATGTCAACAGGAAACAAAGGTGAAAACATTTTCAGTGAGAGCAGTTTTCTCGCAGCAAGATGTACGATCCCATCGATTAACAAATTTGAGTTCCCAAATCACAAATGATTGCATTAAGCCTGACATGAATTATATTAAACATACCCGGGTAATGAAATGATAAGAGTTAGGACAATGGCTTAGTCCATATAACGCCTTTCAGAACAGGGGAGAGCAGAAACATGCATTTCATCTTACTAATGGTTGAGCAACCTTTTAATAATGACTAACCTGTCCACTCATTGCTTTTAGTGAAATCAATTCCAAGAATGAGATTTGATGACTCTAGACCTGCTTCTCTTAAAGCCTCTGTAACCTGAAAAATGAAAGGGAACACACAATCGAAACTATGGTGTAACGACTACGCAGTAGTATTTTTGATGCATACGACAATATTTTGACAAGTAGAACGAAAATATAACAATTAGTAAAATTATTTTAAATACCAACCACTCAAAATTAAGCAAAAGGTTTGATCACTTTGTAGGCTCGATATGTGTCTAATTATTATTACTTTTACAAGTGAGATGACTTGACTTGGCCACTTAAACTATGCCTTGAAACTAACCATAGTCTACTAGACCACTAAGACATCAATTGCTGAGTACATAGTCTTTGTGGACATCGAATTGGGTTTGAATTCCAATTTATTGGTCACTCCTCGTGAAGGCATAATCAGATTGGAGAGCGGATCACGAATTTAGAAGATATTTTGAAAAGGAATGGCCCACCACAGCACATCATTTTTTATGCCTCTCTTTATCTTTCTATTGAATGAGAAGAAAAGAAAGCATAAGCATATTTTAGCAGAAACTTATTTATTATTTCTAAAATGACGGTAGAATAAAGCAAATCGCGGTTGGATAAGAATAAAAACAATTCCAACTCTTAAAGCTACTGACTATTTGTTGCTTTGAGTCTTTCCACAGAAATCGAACATTGCCGTACTTTGGAGATGATATACTCTAATTGGAGAGTATTTGCTAAATTCTCGAACGAATCAGGTTTCGAGGACCTCCTATCGCCACTAGTCAAGAGTCTATTTCCTAGCCCCCTGCCTACCGTGGTTTAATTTGGGCTTACAACCACCACATAATTAGTTTTAAATTCCCCCTTCTTTTTGACTTTTGAATTTTGATTAACTGAAGCCAAGAAAATAGACCTAAAAATCATTTCCTCGAACAAACAAACAAAATATGTAAAGAAAATTAGAACAGAAGAATAAACAGGAAAACTGACCTCATGGAGGGAATTAAAGCGATCAGGGATGAAGGCATACTTGTGTTCTTTTGTAGTTGCGAATTTTGGTGATGAAGAAGAAGAAGAGTCTTTAACACCACTACTGCTACTACTACCCAAAACCATAGATGACGGCTTTTGTGCTCCTCTAGGGAATTCGAAAGACCCAACTTCTCTTCTTCTTCTTCTTCCAAATTCACCAGTACTGTCGCTAAAAATATGGTTGCTGCTGTGATTAGGAATAGAAAATGCTTCCTTGTTAAGCTGCTTTTCCTTCTTCTTAGTCTTATACAACAAGGCAGAAAATATGCTTCCCATGGCTTCATATAACAACAATAATAATAAAGCTGGAACCAATCCCTTCTACTTTTTTATATTCAGTACAATATAATAAGTTCAGCTTTCGTTTTATAGATATTGATATCAAAACTTGCCATATACTCTCATTCATTCCTTACCTACCCTTCAAGCAAACAAATAGGAGTACTTCTCACAAATTAGCGAAAAACAGAGCAAGGAGACGCTGATGAAGTATACTTGTAGTCCTAATTCGGAGACGTCTGGTGAAATTCCGGAAGAGGAATTTTGCTTTCTCATTCTAGGAGCATCCGAGCATACTTGAGAAAGTTTTGTACTCGGTGACGTGTATTGAGTATGTTATGATATCCTTTGGAAGGATAATGGCTGCCGCTGTACTAATCCTCTCTTTTTTATTTTATTTAATTTTAAAAAACGTTCTTTTTCTAAATAAATATCAAAAGGACTTAATTCGACGGTCACCGACAAAAAGCGTCGTCCCAGTATAGCCCCCGACTTTTAAGGGTATATTTATAGTTATTAGGCCCAGACCCATACGCCCTACCCAAAACACTGAACTTGCTGAAACATAATTTCGTATTTAATATTAACACAAACTTAAGATACCTTAAATAAAACATGTTAGGTCTCGGGACATTCTACTAATGTTTGTTCTTATTTGCCTTCATGGAGCAAAAGGGACAATAGTTAGGATGAAAATAGGACAAAGAATGGAAGAATTGAAGTCATTGTGACTTACATTCATGTGTAGAAATGCACACGTCCATTTATGTGTCTAAGACCATATAAGTCTCTAAAAACTTGTAGTAACTCGAAGACCTTGTTTATGACTTACACACCCGTGTGGAGACCTACACGACTGTGTAAGTGAGTTACGCAGTCATGTATCTTGCTCATGAATCCAACAATGAATACGTAACTCTGTGATTTCTAGAAAATTGACATATATAGTGGCCTATACGTCTGTGTAAAATCATGCAATCATAATTTTATAGTATAAAAGGGAAATTAAGAGGCCAATCAAGGAACGGGCAGATTACAGAAAAAAAAAAAAAGACACACATTCCTTTCTTTTTTGAGACTTAAGATCAGTTAATCTTCTTCTTTCTAGTTCAAAGGGGGATATCAAGGTCGGTTAACATGTTTGGACATTGATCAATCTTAGTGAAATTATTCTTAACACTCTTTTTGATTTGATAATATTATTCTGTGTTTAAAGTTTGGAATTTATGTATAAACAATTTAGATCATGTATCGATTCATTCCGATAATAATAAATACAATCCGTAATTATTGTAAATTTTTGTCTGTCATCAGGGATAACATAATATAAGTTAAATTATATGAGCTTGTGCGACTATTGCTAAGATTAACCTAATTTACTAAATTTTCATGTACCTATCACATTAAATTTAAAGAGCTTATTTTAGGTTATTTGACAACTAAACCTAATTAAAGAGCATATCTAAATTAGTTACAATCTAAGAAAAAATTGAGATTAATAGAGCATATTGTTAATCTACAATTAATAGTTTCAAAGGGACATATGAGAACAATATTACGAATGATTATGCATATGTATTTGACTGACTAGTTTAGCTAAACTAAGAACTAGACTAAAACCTATTGACTAATCCTTGCAAATTTTGTATTGTTTAATTTGATTTGTCTTCTATAGTTTAATTTATTTTATCACATCAATTGAATTTAGTCAAACCCCCCTCCATTCTTATACATCCATTTATTCATTATAAAAGCTAATCACACACTTTTGTTAATATGAACCTTTCTTACCTCTACTACAAATTTAGATGTGCATAATTACGTTTTATTTTTTAGTGTGTTCAAAATGCATCAAGAATTTTGGCTCTATTTATAGGGAGTGGATATGATTTAGTTTTTGTGTTTGAAATTAACTGGTGTTATATATATATATATAATTGGTTTTTATGTTTGTTTCTTGATCTTTTTATGTTTTTTAGTGTTTGTGCATGACATTGACTAGGTCTCCTCATTAAGATCCTATATAATTTGATCTAGAAATTGAAAGAAAGTTGTAAAGATTGCATAAGGAGAACAAAAAAACTCAAGGAATAGAATAACAAATTGAATTGGAAAAATTATGGCAAATCTAAGAACCCAAAGGGACTTGGCTTCCCTAGATTTGACCTAAAAACCTCTATGGATTACTTTCTTAAAACTTTTTAAACAGATTCCTCTTAAGCTTAAGACTTCCTTGATACATCTTTTGCCTAATTTTCATGATCTTGCAGGTAAGAATGCTCATAAGAATATTAAGGAGCTCGATGTGGTTTGTCTTAGTATGAAACCTTTAGGGGTAATACAAAAGCAAATTATAATGAGAGCATTTCCATTCTCACTAAAAGATTGGATTTTTTAAGTTGCCTTCAGATAGTGTTACTACATGGACTAAAATGAAAAGGCTACTTTTGGAGAAGTATTTTCTAGAATCAAAGACATAGCATAAGGAAGGAAAATTTTGGCATTAAGTGACATCAAAAAGAATTCCTATATATTGGAAGCACATTAAGAAATTTTGTGCTAGTTGCCCCTATCATAATATCATGGATCAACTCTTTATCCAATATTTTTATAAAGGATTGTTACCTATGGATAGGAGTTTGGTAGATGCAGTAAGTGGTAGAGCATTAGGTGAAGATTCCTAAGGAGGGAAGGACTTTAATTGAGCGTATGGTGGCAAACACTCAATAATTTAGCATTTTCAAAGATGTTCATAGAGTAGTGAGATAAAGAATTCATCCATAGAACATCTTTTGTTAGATAGATTGTTGTAGGATAGGCACAGGTGAAAGCTTGCATGATATGTGCCAATGTAAACTATCTGATAGATGGTTGCCTGGCTCTACAAAAGGGAAACATGAAGTATGTTAATGTTGAAGGAGGAAAATTTTCCCAATAGTATAATCCATCCCCGGACCTATAACTGAGGTTGGAGAGATCACCCAAACTAGAGTTATAAAGGGGAATAGACAACAGAACAACTTCCTACATAGGTCTCAAGGAGCATATCAATTCCAAACTAAACCATAAGCATCCTCATATCACTTATGTATGTCATTGAAAGATATGGTTAAGTCACATGATACTAACATCCTCATCTAACTCATGTAGGTCATTGAAAGATATGATTAAGTCACATGCTACTAACACGTTACAATTTCAATAGGATGTAAAATAATTTAGCAGGAGAAAAGATCTCAATCTTAGGACACAAGGTCTAGCATTCAAAATTTGGAGAACTAGGTGAGTCAAATGATAGTTGCTATAAACCATTTAGAAGCTTAAAGTGGGGGAAATTTTCCATCACAACTTGGGGTAAATTTGAAGAATGTTTGTGCAATCTCCTTAAGTAGTGGTAGGAAGCTTGAGGATCCTAAAAGACCATATAAAGGATAATCAATGAAGAGGAAATTAAGAAGGAGCATAAAGAAGAAAGGGATATCTCATCTAGTTCAAAGCTAAATGATGAATCTCTAAGTATGGATAAGACTAATCATCTACCATTCCTTAGCAAGTTGGCAAAGTCAAAAAAGGAGAATAAAGATAAGGAGATCTAAGAGAATTTTTGGAAGGTTGAAGTGAATATACCATTACTTGATGTAATCAATAAGGTGTTAAGGAATGTGAAATTCCTTAAGGAATTGTGTACTAACAAGTTGAGAGGTAATGAAATGATTGGGATGGGTGAAAATGTTTCTATGGTCTTCTACCTCCTACGTGTAAGGACCCAGGCATGATTACCATCCCATATAAAATTGGAACTGTGATTAATCAGATCATGTTAGATTTAGGATTATCGATTAATATTATGTCTCGTTCCATGTATGCTTATTTAGATTTAGGCTTTTTGAAAGAATCTAATGTTATCATATAATTGACTAATCATATTAATCCATATCTAGATAGGGTGATTGAGGATGTGCTTGTACAAATGAACAAACTAATAGTTCCTATAGCTTTTCATATGAAATATATGGGTGATGATACTTCCCATGATCCCACACATATCTTACTAGGGAGACCATTTCTTAACATGGCCTAAAATAAGAAAGATGTTCGTGAGGGTACTCTCACAATAGAATTTGATAGGAAAGTGATTCATTTTAATATTTTTGATGGCACGAAACACCCCAAGATGGTCATTCTATTTTTTGATTAATGTGATTGACCCTTAAGTACAAGAAGTTTTAAAGTGAAAGTGAAGAGATAAATTGAAAATAGTTATAACTAAAGAAAAGACTAAAACTTCCCATGACAAGATGATTTCAAACAAAAACTCTATCGTTGGCCAAAATTTTCTTTTATATTATTGTAGAATTAAACTATTTCTAAGTAAATTATGTTCTCATTGGATCGGTCCTTTTATGGTTTCTATTGTTTCCCTTTATGGTGTAGTAGAGATTCAAAGTCTAAAAACATGGAAGATATTTAAGGTAAATAGTCATCACCTGAACCTATCAAGTGGAGAATGTGGAAGAGGTAATAACTAAAAATCATAATTTTATCATGTGATAAAGAAGACATGAACCAGATTAAGTGTAAGAAGCTTGTTTTCAATGGCTAACCACATGATAAATGACTATTTAGGAACTCTATGTCTGAACTAGATCAATTTAATATTAGTGAGAAAGCTTGTATAGGAGGAATTAGTGAATCTTTTAGAAAGGTCCTTAGGTTAAATAATCTTGTCTTCCTTACTGTGAATGGGTTGGTAACTATTAAAGTCAGAAAGTAGAATGCTTAATTCCCTTGAAGAACATAAGTAGTAATTATTCTAATTCACTAAGTTAAATTTTGCATTGGATAAAAGAAGAAGTTGTAGTGTTTTGTAGGAAAAGTGAAGATATAGAGGCCCTAATTATATCTAGTTATCAAACTATAAACTAGTTTGCTCCCTATTTCTAATTAGATGCTTCATTCTCTATTATTTCCCTTAGGTTTAAAATTAGTTTCGTGCTAGGAGATGAGTTGGTCAGTGGTTTCATTTTCCAAAAATTGGAATATCTTATATATTCCTTGTTTATCTATTTAACTCATAAAGGTTCCTTGTCATTGGACAACCCCTAAATTCTTTTGTCCATAAGAGACTTTCTTTCCACTCTCATTGATTTTATTGCTAGCCCACCTTATGCATTAGGAGTATAAACATTTCTCCCCTTGACTTTAGGGCTTCCTTTGGTGGATCCCATTCCATTTTACAAGAAGTTCCTAAAGATTCTTTCATCATCTTTGATAATCTTGATTGACTTAGCTACATGTGAACGTTAGTATATGTTTATCCCATTGAGAATTAAGTTCATCAATTGAACTTTAGCTGGATAAGACAACTTTTTGGACATCTAACAACAATTTCTGGTCAAAATTGCATCAAAAAAAGGTTTTTAGTCACAATAAGTCAACGTTAAGGTTAAGATTGGTAATCCAAGGTGCTTAAGAGGGGCTTTTAATGCATACAATCTTGAGATTTGTGTCAAAACCTAATCTAGTTATAAGACTTTGGAGATGAATATTTGTATCTTTTCCTTGTTTATAACTAATCTCGATATTCCTACAATGCTTTTCAAGCAATGATTAGACTGATAAGCAATCAGCACCACAAAGGAGAAACAGGTTAATTGCAAATTATAAATTGAGGAGCTTGACACTTTTACATTTATGGTGGTACCTAAAATACTTGCTTTGAGCTATATTGTAGTTTATTATTCTTTTAAAGATCTCTATAGCTAATGCAAGCATGTAAGGAGATAAGGAATCTAGTTACTTAATAACTTTTGCTCTTTTGAACATTTTGGTAGCTTCTCCATTTATCAATAAATTAAAAGAGGGATTGAAATGCATTGACGTATCTAACTAATGAATTTAGGAGGGAACCCAAAAACCTATTAAGTGTAATGTAGAAATGCTTAACTGAGAGAATCAAAGCTTTGTTAAAGTCAATCTTTATGCAACAACTCTTAATGGATTTGTTAGAGTGATAACCTTTCAAGATTTCTTGAGCTATTAACAAGCTGTCTCTAATGCTTATTCCTAGAATAAAACTAAACTGCGAAATATTGATTAGAGATTTCATTACTAGCTTTAGTTTAAGGATTTTGGAGATTATTTTTTAAAAAAATATTATAACAAAAGATTAGATTGTAATTTTTGAAGGACACTGGGATTGGGAAATTTGGGAGTAAGTCATAAGAACACCTTGTTTAATCTTTTAAAGGAGTGCTATACTATAAATATGGGGCTTTAATAAGTTTCAAAACCCTTGAAATAAGTAATCATTAAAATCATCATATTATGATGATTTATTGAGACTGAAATTGAGTAAGGCATTTTTTATTTTAGAGTTAGAAATGCAAGCAAGTAGGGAATCTAATAATGATTGATTTAAGGAGGGAGTGACAAATTTTAAGAGTTAATATAGGGAACTTATGGCAAGTAATGTTGATCCTGGAAGGGCTTAAAAATGATTGAAAGCTAATTATTTCAAAAAATCCTGATCCAAATATAGGGTTACATTTGAGTCTAAGATTCTTGAGATTTTGCTAAATTCCTTCTTTTGATAAATTTGAAGAAGTATGTTGAGTTTGAATCTCATTTCCCCAGCTATTTATCCCTAGATTTCTATCCTAGAAATGAATTGTAAGCTTGCAAGTCGCCTAAGTATGATGATATTTCAGTTTCCTCCTTGTTTCTCAACTCGTAGTTCATTGGATCAACATATAACCTATATTTATATATAGATTGCTCCACTTCCTTAGTAGGACCATTTTAAAATTTTATCTTTGAAGTTTCTTTAATCCCTCCTTGATGTATTTTAGTTCGGTACCAATTTATACAATGCAAATCCCTTAACCGAGCTATTCAAACCTTGTTGAATGACCCTTTCATAACATTCTAAGTTGTAAAATTAAAGAACCTAAATGGGGTCATCGACTTCCTTATATACTAATCCATACTAATTTCCACAGGGTTTGGTCTACGAAACCAAATTTATTGTACCAAGCAATTGAATTTTGAAATTTTGTCATCTAATTTAAGTTAATCATCCCTCTATCTAGTTTTTTTCCTTATAAAGTAATGACCTTTTTATTTATTACTTTAGGTGAAGAAGTTACCTTTAAAGGTAAGATATACAAGGGCTAATTTACTTAGGCATTCTTTGGATTCTACCTCTTCTTTTCCTGCATTGTTCCCTAGTCGCTTCATATGTGTGGAGAATGTAGTTAAAGTCTCCTATGATAGACCAAAGTTCAGTTATGCCTTCAGTTTACTCTTCACTATCTCTTTCAAGCTTCGTTCTTTCAAGAGCATGATTTGTAGCATAAACAAAAGTAATCTATAGTTTCTCTTGAAGTAGCATTAAGGATTTCTCCATATTTTGGTATTCTACTAATTTTTTTTTATAGTTAAGGACTTAGGCAAGTTTTGGTTTATAGGCTAGTATTACACCTAGCCTATGAAAAGTATGATCTAATAGAGTTCTCCATTGATTTCCTATGAAGCCTAAGCCTCTATTCAAAGATGGTTCTTTGATCTTATTTTCCAATAAGCCTATTATATAAGGATTCATTTCTTCAATGTAGTCTCTTGTAGCTTGTAGATTTTTAGAGAAATTCATGCCCCTTATATTCCATGTTATGATAATGATATATAAGGGCTTAACAAGCCCCTACCTTTTTGTTTTATGCTTGATGTCCTTTTTAAATTTCGCATTAAAATGTAATCATTATTTCATGTTTCCTACCCCTTTTTATTTTTAGTGGATATGCCAAAGAGTAACACTTAGTTATTTCCAAGAGTTTGAATGTTAGTGGAAAAAGGAGTTGACGTTTTTAGTAGGTCAGATGTTGTAGGTGGATTTTTTGTGTTTGGAGTTTTAATGGAGGGAAGGATTGAAGTTTTTGTACTCTCAAGGGAGCTTGATTATGGTTATTTAAATGGTAGGTCTATTTTTTTTATGGTTGGGGGATTGATTGAGGAGTGTATGGTTTAGTGCTTTGTTTTTTTTGGTTCATTGGCGGGTAATAGATTAGGGGTTATTAATTGGTTATTTGGGTCAAGGGTGAATATTAGGGAAGAGGGTCATATTTATGGAAAGAATTGGTTGTATTAAAGGGATTAATTTATAGTTTCCAAGCCTTTTGGAGTATTCGTTTTCCCGGGGTATATAACAACAGTTTTTATTTTTTTAATTTCTGCTTCCTCCCCCAAACAATGTTTCATTTAGTTTTGCATTTCTATCATCTTCCACATACAAGTTAGCATAAACTATCATCCTTATAGTTGTTGTTTGCTTATCTAGCCTTAAAGGCTTCCTAAATGCACTAGCCAAATAACTTATTTCCATAATTCTCAAGTAATAGTATATTGTGAAAACATATCCATAAAGGTAATGATTTTTTAAAGTTTTTATGATCCCTGGATTCCATTTAATTTAAGAACATAGGCTCTCCTTGCCAATGTCATTGCCCATTTTCCATTACTATAGTCATTCCTTTCACATCTCCAAATATGAATAGGAAGTAGGCTTCTTCAGTTATGAAAACCTATAGGATTTGTAATATCGAACGCTATCTTTATGAATCTATATTTACCTCATAATGTTTCGACCCAAGTTTTGATTGACCAAAAGGGACTCTTTTTTTCCTAAGAAAATCTTATTAATGTAGTCTTCCATTTGGACACTCCTATTGGTAAGAAGTTAATAAGAGGAGAAATAGTCGGTTGTCTTTAACTTCCAAAATCGTTTCATCTTCACTAATGGTTCCCTATAACGTGATATCATATTCCAAACCTTAGTAGCAGTGAAACTTGGAAAAGAGTTTAAAGAAATGGATTTATTTGGGAGTTGGTATAATATGATGAACATTTAAGTTAGGAACGGACGAAGGTGCAATAGGGTTGATAAAGTAGGATGAATATTTGAATTTGGAGTGGATGAGGGTTTAGTAGTACGTAAGGCAAGTTTATAGAGAGATTGATAAGAGGCATTTTTCTTTGACAAGGAAGGAAAATGAGTAGAGTATGAAAGTAGCAAAAAGAAGTGTAAGGAGGGACAAGTTAGAGTAGGAGCTAAAGAGGAGGGATCTTTTAAGATGAAAATATGGAAGGGTTAAGTACTAATTGTAGATTCAGAATAGGGAGAGTTTGCAACAAAAGGTAATGGCAGAATACCAATTCCATAATTATTAGGGGAGGGAAAGTTAAGGCAAGAAAGGTTAGGTGAGTGGTGCTTGGAGTAAAGGTACATAGGGATGCAGAAGGGTAGGGTTAGGTAATGACTGATGGTGAAAATATTTGTCCCCATGAAAACAAAGTAGGAAGTAATCTTTTGAAAGGATGGCAAGAAAAAGTCCAGTTAAAATAGTTTAAGATAAATAAAACCAACAGACAGAGACTTAAGGATTGAAGGGCGACGTCGAGGCAGAAGACGTGAATCCTAGTGAGATGGGAGAGCTTCTCACTCATTAGGACATTTGATTTAACAAAAAAAATTTGATTTTTTTTAAAATTTGGTAATGAGTATTTTGTTAAGTTTTTGTTTGATTTTGGTGTTAAGTAATGTTAGTCTACTTAGTTTTTGATTTTTTTTAAGTAATTTTGTAAATTGAACCTTGGGATGATATTATTTAAGAATTAGGGGTCATTTCAAGTAAAAATATAAATAAAACACAATTCTCAGGGTAGTATAGTATAGCCTATGCTTGTGGGCCAATTACATTCAGTGACACTACTTAAGATACAGTCATGTATGAGATTATGTGCATATCCAAAGAGAAATAGGAATATCCATAATTTAGTGATATAGTCATGCTAAAGGTCATGTACTAATTTCAAGGGAGGTAGTGAGATCCATGATTTAGTGACATAGTTATGCCAGAGGTCATATCCATCCAAGAGGAAATAGTGAGATCCATGGTCTAGGCCACTGTCACTTCCCAAAACATGCTTTAGGTAGAGAAAAACATATTTAAGTTTGAAAGCCTTAAAATTTAGAGGACTTTAGCTGACTTTATATGAGAGACATCTTTTCACTCCAAAGATAGGTTGGCCACCTTGAATCTTTTAATTGAAAAGTCAATTCCAAGATATTTTTCATTAGAGAATTAATATCCATATTTCATCTCAGTGGATTAAGCTATCAACAAAATTGAAAGTTCATCTAAATTTATTTATATTATGACTTCTTTGGTTTTGTCTTCTAATTTTGTCATTTTCAACGTGTTAACTGCTAAATGCTTTTTTATGCTTATATAGAAAAAAAATAATCCATTTTTTTATTTTTATATGATTAATTTGATTAGTTTATGATATAAGATATATTTTCATGAATTTTCTTTAATTGATTATATCAACATCTAAATTTGATTATAATTCACTTGTGAATGCCTCTAAAGAGCCTGATTGTGTGTAGATCATGACTAAGGTAATAAAGGTTGAATGGGATGCATATAAAAGCTTTCATGAGATTTCACATATCTTAATGTAATCATACAGGTGTTAACTAGATAGAGATATAGGTTAACTAATTATAGAATAAATAGTTATACCTAAAGAGAGTATAATTTTAGTGTCTAGGAGATCTTGCCAGTTTAAACTAGTATATCCATTCTAAATTAAGTAAATAATAGCATTTAAGATGATACTAGGGAGAGTTCTTATTTAGATGATATTCATGTCTACTTTCTTCACTTGATTACATACTTTGTTTTATGTCTAATGGTTGTTTACTCTACAAAGGTTTAGGTTTAGTTTTAGATTTAATTTTCGATTATAAAAGTAGTCCTTATATTTTAATTGACTAGGCAATAATGGAAGAGTTTACTTAATTCTTACTTCTTTTTCATAGGATCAATACTATATTACTTCCAAACTGTAGGTTTACTTGCCTTAAGTTATGAATAAGATTTTGTGATAGAGAAAACTCAAGCTGTAGAAACAAGCCATCATTAGGAAAAAAGTAAAAGCATGAATTTAATTTGAATGGGTTGTAAATTGTTAAAAAATCAACTCCTCAATATAAATTTCATACAAAAGAAAGAGATAAAAAAATCTTTAGGTTAAAATCAATAAACGATCGCCTAATCAAATCAAAAAGAAAAATTAAGGATCATCTTATGTAGCATATAAAGACTTACCTTCTTATATAAGGGAAGAATGCAAAGATATGTTGGAAAATTAATTTGTAAGGTCTTAATAATTTTTTGATTTATGGGGTTTTATGAACATTTATCATAATCTAGTTTAAAGACAAATTTGCAAACATGAAGGCTTCTTCAAAGATTGACTAAACTAAAGAATTAAACAATATTATATGTTATTATCAATCAAATCAATTTACATCATTTTCCTTTTCTTAAAGTCAATTGTAAGGCTTATTTTTTCTAATTAACAATGACGAAATTCAAAATTCTTACCTATTTTAAGCATTTTGAATATCATTTACCTTCTTCAATATTTCAAATGATGCAAATGATCAGTATTGTTATTTATACAAGAATTACTCAAATTAATCTTCCAAATTTAAGAGTTGTATATAACTGTTACATATATAACATGTAGAAAATGATGAATTTCTCTATAGAAAAGGTCAAGGGAACTTGAGAAGTTCTAAAAGCCTAAAGACTTCTTTTAATGTTCCAAATGCAAAATTTTCTATTTTCTATTAAAAAAAAGTCAAAATATAGGACCTATATCTCCTTAATCATTGTACTAATATTGATTTGATTCCTTTTGTTTAAGCAGATAATATTAGTGTTAGCAGTAACGATGTAAACTCATTAATTATTCAAAAAAAGTGTAAATTATGAAATGAACAGTATCTTCCAAATATCTATGCTTAACATTTCTTAATTTATGCAATGACAATTTGAAAATAACTTTTCTACAATTATCATTTTTTGGTTAATTTCCATTAATACTGACTTAGGGAAAACTCCTACAAATCACTCTAATAGTCTTTATTTGTTTTTAAATTCCTAAATACACCTTTAGGTCTCTCTTATATTGCTCTTATAATATATTTAATCTCTTCACTCTTGAGATATGTTTATCTTGATTACTATTGCACTATCTCATTTCTTATCGCTCTCGCGATATGTTCTATTTATCCTGTTACTCTTGCAACTTGTCTAATACTCTCAATCTTGTAATATATCATTTCTTAAAGCCCTAGCAACATATTTAGTTTATATGGTTTCTCTTCTAATATGCTTGTAGGCCTTCATATTATGCAAAACCTTATAAACTACTTTAAGACTCCTTGTTTGATTTTAAAATCCCTATATTCATCTCTCAGTTTGTAATTAAGTACTTCATATCTCATTTTGGTCCCTTAGGCAAAATTCATCTCTCAACTTATATTTAAATACCTAGAATCGTCTTTAGGTATCTTATCCAAAATTCATCTCCTAAATCAAAGCTAAATACCTAGAATCTCCTTTAGGTCTCTTATCCCAAGGTCATCTCTCAGTTCATAATTATACCTAGAACATCTTTTAGGTTTCTAATCTAAATTTTTAGTTAAATTCCAAAAATACACTATAGGTTTGTAGTTAGTTACCTAAAATCCCATCTAGATCTCTAATCAAAATTTTTAATTAAATATGTAAAATCCACTCTAGGTTCATACTTAAATACCTAGCATCCCTTCTACGTCTCAAATCCAAAGTTTTAGTTAAATACCTATAAACCCCTTTTTCTTATATAGACTTAATCTTTTAGTTTGTAGTTAAAATCTTAAATCTCCTCCAGGTCTCTTATTTAAAATTCCTCTTAGTTTATAGTTAAGTCCTTGAAAAAATCCTCTAAAACTCCTGTCCAAATTTCATCTTTCGATTCATAGTTAAATAGTTAAAATCCCTCTAGGTCTTTAATCTAAAGTTTTGGTTAAATACCTACAAACCACTTCAATTTTATAGTTAATACATTGAATCACCTTCTAAATCTCTAATCCAAAGTTTTAGTTAAATAATTAGAATCCCCTATAGGTCTCTAAAACAAAGTTTGAGTTCAATACTTGGAACTCACTCTAGGTTCATAGTTAAATGCCTAGAATCCCATAAAAGTCTCTAATCCAAAGTTTTAATTAAATATTTGGAATCCCCTCTAGTTCTCTTATCCAAAATTTATCTTTTAGATACTTAGAAGTACCTAAATCATACCTTTTAGTTAAATTCCTAAAAATCCCTTTAAGACTTTGCCCCAATCTCTAGTTAAATGTTTAGATATCTCTCTAGGTCTTTTACTTTAATTTTAACCCAAATCGTAATACCTCTCTAGATCTATAGTTAAATGTTTGGATACCCTTTTAAGGGTGTTCACTTTCAATTATGTAAATCGTATGTCATAGATTTTTTTTAGGTTTCTTTAATTGTGTTATTGACTTTTAAACTTTTGGAATCACCAATTTAGTTTTCACCTTTGGTCATTTTTTTAGTTCATTCATTTCATTACTAATTCTTTCATTTTGCTGTAAATGATTGAATAATTAATATTAATTATCTTTGAGCACCTATTTTTATTTAAAATAGGATAAGAAAAGGGAGGCAACTATTAATACTTAATTTTGTCTTAATTTTTGTATATTATTTTATTTTATGCATTTTCATCACCTTAATTTTAATATGAATTTTCTCATGGCAGTTTTGCTCATTTTATTTCATTTGTTTCTATTTTTTTCTTATCATATTTAATTTATATCCACACTTATCATGTTCAATTCACATCATTTAAATCATTTTAGTTTTAATTTCTTTTTTACTGCTTTCAATTTATTATTTTTATCTTAGTCCTAATTAAATTTCTTTTAGGGATATTTTACTGATAAGAGTTCATTAACAACTAATTATCTAACCAGATTTTTTTTTCTTATATTTATTTTAGTTTTGGGTTAATTATGATATTTTCTTTTATTTTATAGAAAATTGGGTAAATAAAAGATAAAGGGAGTTTTACTAAAGGTAATAAACAAATTCAACATTAGGGATATTTCAACTTAAAAAGAAAAGACTAGATGGAAACTTTAAGGACATGTTTGTTTAGTTAAGTAAGAGAAATGTGAATGGGAATTAGCTAAAAATTAAAAAAGGAAAATAAATAAAATTTTATTTACATTTGGATCACGGAGAAAGATTAAGACCTTTGGATGATAAAAGGTATCTTGGTCTTTTTTTCATTAATTCTGTAAATCTTAAACCTAAAATAAAACACAAACATGTTAACGGAGCTATCTAGTACCAGTAACCACTCTTCCAAGATGATACAGTTTGAGCTGGAGATAGGAAAAGACATTTAAATTTAGATAAAAGAAGGAGGAGATGATGTAGTTATGGTTGTGTAATAAAATAATGTCAAATGGCATAAGTAACAAGTAGTAAATAAAACGAATCCATTAGAGGGGTACATGTGTAAGATGAGGGCATAAGAAAGTCAACAATTATAATTGTCATTGGTATACAAAAAAATGAATTAAAGAGAATTAAATATAAGTTTTTTCTCAACTACCTCATCTCTCTACTTTCTTGATATCCTTTTGTAACTTCAATTGCCATTATTAAACCTTAAATTCAATTCTTGAGCAAAATTAATATTATTCGTACTAAAGTGGTATCATACGATCGATTCTGGGGCGAAAGTGTTCCAAAAAGAAGAATAAATGGTGGAAGTACCAGGTCACATTATGAACAAATATTGGAGGAAAATATGAGAAATCAAATCTAGGAAAAGGATGCAAAGTATGAGAAAATGATTGATGAATTAAAAAATGATATTTCAATTGCATATGGAAAAAGCCAGAGTAATCAAACAATGGGGGAGGAAAGGAGAGTACTGGAGAAATTTTAAGGGAATAATAGTTACAATATTACTAAGATGTTCAATAAATTTGAGTTTTTGATGTTTAATGGAAAAGGATTACAAAGTTAGATTTTTAAAAGTCAGAAACATTTAATGTTAGATTGTACACTAACAAAATTAAAGGTAAGTATTACAGCTATGCATTTAGTAGGGGAGGCTCTATTTTGGCATTAGTTGTACCTAAGAAATATATTAATAATAGAACTAATTAGTTGTGGAATATCTCATAGCATTAGAATAAATATTTTAAGAGACTCTTTATTTGATGATTAAGTGGTAGAGTTAAAGAAATTGAGACAAACTTTGACCGTGAAAGACTACTATTTCAAGTTTGATTTTTAGTCACATAAGTTAGTAATGATATATATTTACTTAGTTAGCTTATTTTGGAAGAGGTTGAATCCAAAGACATATTACTCAGTTAAGTTTTTCAACCTAAGGAAGCTTTATTAGGCATATAAGATAACAAAGAGATAGGAGTTAGTGTTTTAACATTATGTAGTAGCTTTCAGAGGATAGTGAAAGAACTACCAATCATAGGTACAAAGAACAAATTCAACAGTCAAAATTCAATATTGATTGTTGCCTAAACCCATAACATAAAAGGCAAAAACAATGTAAGCAATAAGTATTAAGGAGATAGATGAGTGTAGGTACAAGGGATTTTGTTTTTAGTGTGACGAAAAATTCACTTCAAGACAAAAATGTAAGCATAAGTAATTTCACAAGTAAGTGGGGTAAGAAGAGGAGGAAGAAGGTGAAAAAGAAGAAGAGTTGGTACTAGAACATCCATTAAAGAGACATAAGTAATAAACATGAGGCCTATAAATATTTTTCCTAAAAAAGAAATCCATTGAAGAGTTAGCTCGGGATATATTACGACAAGTGATAGTTATAGTTTATATTATGGTTTGGTAGGTGTTTTAATGTGTTTATAGGTGTTGATTAGATGATTATTGCATGTTTAGGCTTATAATTATGTTAATGTGATTGTTTGTTTATGTTTTTAAGTGCTATGTGGTTTAGGGCATGATGTTGGACCTTAATATAGATTAGGGTGTTTATCACATTTCAACTCTAGCTTCTCTACCAAAGTAGTACTAGCCACATTGGTGCAACTACCCTATCCATAATCATGTTACACGCTTTCCTACCTACTAAGCATCTCGTGTGAAAAATGTTCTCCCTTTTTATTTGGCTATCTTCCTTCACATTCAAGTTAAATGCATGTCTAGTAACTAAAGATTCACCTTTCATAATGCATGTCTAGTAACTAAAGATTCACCTTTCATAGCATATTCAACATTAGATTAATCTTCTAAAGGTGGCACACTCAAATCACTACCATCAGACTCAATACTATCATTAGACTCAGAAACAATATCATCACCCTTAATAAACATAGTCTTCTTGTTAAGACAATTAGATGCATAATGACTATTCCCTTGACATTTAAAGTACTTAATATCCCTATGTTTAGAAGGTATAAAGGATGGATCAGTAGTACCTTTTTAAATTGAAGTACTCTTCTCCTTACCTTTGTTTGACTCATTGCCTTTCTCCTTGGAATTTGAATAGTTCTCCCTCTTTTTATCTTCATTTTTATTCCATTTTAGATTCCATCTGTTGCAAGAATTTGAGAAAGACTTACCTTTCTTTGTTTTTATTGTCTCTCTACCTTTATAGCAATGTTCACTAAGTCCTCCATCTTTACATAATGCTACAACTCAACTACATCAGCAATTTCCATATTCAATCCACCTATAAATCGAGCCATTGTCACCTCTTCCTCTTCTTCTATGTTAGCTTTAATCAATAGTATCTCCATCTCCTTATGATAATCTTCTACTGTTTTAGTTCTTTACGTAAGTCTATGTAAGCGTAAGTCTATCTAATTGTTAGTACAACTATCTATAGTAATAAGGTGAGACAAACCTCTTCTTCATCACCCTTTTCATCTCTTCTCAAGTGCATATAGGTGATTCCCTATTCCTCCTCCTATTCTTTACCAATTTATCCCACCAAACTAATGTATAATCAGAGAATTCCACTGTTGTCAATCTCACTTTCTTATCTTTAGAATAGTTGTGGCAAGCAAAAATCATGTCTACCTTTCTTTTCCATTCCAAGTATACTTCAACATCATTCCTACCTTTGAAGGATGGTATTTTTATCTTAATAGCATTAATGTTGCTATTTGTTCTCTCCGCTCTTTCTTCCCTCCTTCCTCTACCCCTCATTTAATGCACTTCATCTTCATACTTGTCATACATTCTTTCCAATTCTTCCTCCTGATTCTTATGATTGTCAATTGATCTACTACGGTTTTAGATTCTACTGATTTCATTAATTCTCTCTTCCATCACATCCATCCTAGTAGATAACTCCTTGAACTCATTCATGAATGCCTTATACATCACTTTCAAATCAGGCACATTTTCATCCTCCTCATGTAATATTTCCTTTCTGTATCTTCTATTGGCCATTCTTATAATAAAAAAATGCAAGAAAATGATTAGTAATAAAAAGATAATCTCTCAATTCACTTCCTTACGTATTTCACTCAAAAGATAGCATTCCAGTCGTGTTTCACTTAAAATTGGCTTTTTATCCTCTTTTAAGCTTACACTCTCAAGCCTTTTTTCACTCAAGCTTGTTGTCCTCAATTGCACTTCATAATTCAATTTCCAATCAAGGTAATTCACAACCAACAAATTAAGATTTAGGAATGCAATGAAAACACTTAAGAAAAATGATGAGCACAAAAATAGAAGCAAGTACATCGCAATGAATGAAGGCAAAATGAGCACATAAGAGGAATGGATGCATCCTGCCCAAAAATACATAATTTAAATTAACAAGAATCGATTTGTTAATTATGGTGTAAATGGAAACAAAAAGCAAGAGATAAAATAATATAGAAAATTAGAATGAAGGAAAATGACAAAACTAATGCATAAATGTGGAAATGAAATTTCCTTAATAGAAAAGTCAACTTGGATGCAAAGATTTAAAGACGCTAAACAAAATAGGAAGCCATCAACAGAAAATCCTATAATTATATCAACCCTAAAGATGAAATTTATGTTATTTGGCTTTCTAACTAATTTTCCTAATTTAAGATATGACCCAATAAAAGTTTGTCTTTTTCTTAACAACTGATTTTTTATACACTAGCAACTGGTTTTTGTTTTTTTCACGCTAGCAATTTTTTTTAATTTTTTTAACTTTCTTTTTTTTCGCTAGTAGTTGTTTTGTTCTTTTCTAACTACTGATTTCATTTTTTCGTTTGTTTATGAAAAAAATAACAAGATGAACCTTAGTTTCAAATTCTATTGAAAAATAACAATAATAACAACAAATAAGCACAAGATAAATAAGAATTTATCTTTATCCAAGCCCTGATATTAAATGATGTGAAACTCCAAAACTAAAGAACTCGAAGCTCCTTAAACCTATGCTTTAGATAGAATAGGTACAAGATGAAATCCCCAACCTTGATGAACCCCCAATTAATTATATGAAAGAAAACGCATATAATAAGGTTGATTTGAAAATAAGAATATAAATTCGTTACAAGTGTTTACTTTGATAAGAATTATATTCTTGATGTAATATAAGAAGACGAGAAAATCCTCCCTTAAAGAATTCGTTATTCATCCAATCTAAACCTAGATAATGCTTATTATGATAAATTTATACCCTTTGAAAGATATAAACCCAATGGTATGGATACCGTTCTGTACCGGACGGTACGTACCGTACCGGCCGGAAAACGGAACCGGTACGGTGGCAACGGTTCCGGGCGCAAATTCCGGTAGGTTTCGGGGCATTTCGAAAAATACCGAATTTTTCAGGGACCAAATAGCAAAAAAAAAAATTAACCTAAAATCTACCCCGCCCGCCCCGAGTCCCCAACCCTTCTGGAACGCTTCCTCTCTCTTCT
>JANZLD010000002.1:38435849-38458364 GCA_026413575.1 Erythroxylum carthagenense
ATATGGGTTATTATTATAATTATAATTATTATTAATATTATACATTGGTCATTATTATTATTATTATTATTATTATTTACAAATTCCTTTTGGATATTTAATTTATTATTATTATTTTTGTTATTATTATTATTATTATTATGAGCCTAATTATTATTAATATTATTAATATTATTAGTATGATTATTTTTCCTTTAATAATAATAATAATTATTATTATTATTATTACTATATTAATTATTATAATTAAAACAATAATAATTATAATAATTATTGTTATTAAAGAAAAAGTTTACGTTGGAGAAGAGGAGAAGAGTAAAATATAAGAGTTGGAGAAGAGGAGAAGAGGGGAAGAATTCACGTGGTAGGCAGTAGAATTCAATTCACATGGTTTAGAGGTGGGATTGAATTCATTAAAAAAGTAGGATTTGAATTCTTGTGGAATTGAATTCACCTTCTTTTTTAACTTCCAAACAGATGAATTGAATTCAATCTCAAGATTGAATTCAATTCATCGTATACCAAACAGGGGGTTAATCAAATTACAGAATTAAAAACCTGGTTCTAATACCACTGTTAGAAAATTGAGTCGGGATCTGATCCAAACTGTAACGGAATAATCATGAAACTTTTTTATGACTTTTAATTTTCTAAAAACTAAGATATATTTAATTCTATAAAATGATTGATACAAAGCATAATAAAGCGTAATTTAATTCGTGCTTATTCTGAAACTTGATCTTTATCTTGTTGTATCATTCGAATCGTTTCCGAAATTGATTCGTCTCAACTATCGTAGCCGCACAAGTGTCTGGTTTCTAACGGTATCCACAGAACAGGTTGAAAGAACTCTGTAACTTTTATAAAGAGGGATAAACATGAAATACTAGCTCTATAGAGCTTAAGTCTATTTATAATAAGCTTTGGACATTTTAGTAATTTAAATGAAATTAAATTTTAATTTCAATTAAACTTTAATTAGAATTACAAATAATTCCAATTAAATGCTAATTATGCTTATATAAGATTCAATATCTAATATTGTTTCTTATTTATTAAATATTTCATATTTAATTATAAAGTTTCTCAAACTTTGCAATCAAGCTTAACTTGATTAAATTAATTTTGCTCTCTTCAACCCATTCTATATATGAGACCCATTAGGTTTCTAAATATGTTAGTAATGATTATAAAATCTAATTTTAATTCATAATTAAAATTAGAGAAATTAAAACTCTTTTTAATTTATCTTTAATTCTAAAATTAAACAATTTGTAATCATAGATCAAGATTATCGTCTAGCAACGCATCATGATCACCCAAATATTTAGGAATGTCATAGTGGTTTTGACTAACCTTTTCGTGCATAATTTTTCATATAATTCAATTATTTTATCATACAATGTTCTAATTAGAAATAGAGCATGGAATTAATGTCTACTCTATTTTGAGTCTAATCATATTAGTTCCCTTCCATTAGCTATTGATTCAATTAATGACATTTGTAAACTATTTATAAAACGTCACTTAACTTTAGCCAAGGATTTTCCGAATTAATACTAATTGAGAATAACGAAACATTTTTCCTAATTACTTTAGGGTAATGAATCTTATCTTGATCATTCAGCTATCTCTATATAGTTCATGCCACATTCAGGGACTACCAATTAAACAACCTATGATTAAATAGATTAGAAGTAGTATCAAAACATAGCAATCTCCATACAAGATAACTTTAATGATCTCAAGTCAAAGGATCACTTATACAGTCATCACAATAAGAATTCTATAGCATAGAAGTAGTGTTCTAAATAGATTTTTCATATTAGGTCTATTTAGTGAACTTGTTATTTAGCAAGCACCTACACATTTGTTTAAATATCTCTATACTTTAAACCTATGAGATCAACCGCTTCCTTCATAAGGAGAAACAAAACATGTGTTACTATTTTTTCGTTCTATTAATATCCAATTTTAATAGAATAATGACTAGAACATTTAGGAATAATACATAAATGCAATAAAAATCTCATTATTATAATCTTATTATAATTTCATTTGCATTGTACAATTATCCCATGGACTTTATCATATACATTTAAACATATATAAGATAAATAATATCTTTAAATAATTATTTTTTTGATTGTTCACGAGGTGTTCTAGGCGGGTCTTAACTATAAGAAGATACCTTTAAGCCATTCACACTCAAACTAATCCCCGCTTGAGCTGGGTAGGTCCCTTGCGGGAGGCAAAATTCTGGTCCCAAGTTTTTAAACAGCTACATCCATGAGGAGATTCAAACCCACGACCTCGCTTAAGCCAGGAGAGCGTCTACCAACTCACCTGCACCCTGGAGTTATATCTTTAAATAATTTGTCACTAAATTACAAATAAAGCGATTGACTGTAAGACGTAAACTAACAACATCAGCCATGACTCTGTTATGATGGCGCGATGCCATCATATAAGAAATTGGTTATCCCATAAGGATGCAATTCGTTGACGAAAACCAATTAAGCGTTCATCATTTATTCGATCCGATAAAAATTCAATACAGAAGAACAATGCATGCATATGGGACATAGACAACATTTTAGAGAACCGTTAGTTGGCGTAGTTGCAGTTCAATCTTACTTCAGTATCACTTGATGGACCAGGAACTACAATGTTCCCTAAATTGACCATCGACACTGCAAACTGGTTGAAGAAGAGGTCAGGCTGAGTTGCCATTACAGAAATAAAAGGTGAAGTTCGTGGATCCGAATACAATGCTTGATCGGTTGATAACAAACCCTTTTTCTTTCCGAGGTTAGAGTAGTATTCTATGTCAAAAGTCTTCGGAGTTGTAACGTCAAGATTGACATAGTTGGAACTCCATTTGCAGCTTCTGGTGAGATTCTTCAGATATTTGGCGTCAAGGGTCGGGTCAGGCTTCCCGGTTCCTTGATAATTGGCAAGTCTGTGTTGGATTGAATAGCAAGTGCTCCTACCAATTGTATGTGAACCGGAGAGCGTAACCAAGTCCAGTATGCTCAAACCAAGGGAATCGAAGAAGTGGATTAAAGTTGTGATATTTTCACGTCCCTGAGGGACCAAGTCAGCTTCTTTGGAAAGGGAAATTCTTCCATCTTTACGACCGAAAGGAACTTCCCAGAATGAACCATTAAGAAGGTTAGTTGCATCTCTAGCAGCAGCTGTGAGGATGTCTGCACAGGACACCTTCCGTGGACACCTTCTCTCTAATTCTGCCTTTATGTCATCGATCACTTGGAATCCTCTCAATGTCCTGCTAGCATAAGCTCTCCGTTCACTTCCTTTGTGATTCAACAATATTGATGCGTCACAACCCTTAGACATTAGAAGAAGAAAACAAAAAAACTAATTCAAGATTTATACAATGGGAAGGTTTTTTTAATAAAGAAAGCTGAATCCATACTCTAACAGCGCAGTCATGGAAGTGCAAGCGAATGATGCTTGCAGCCAATGAGTTGTCCTGATGAAACCAATAAGCCATCTTTTCTTGGATGACTTGCTCGACAACTGGGCATGTTTTAAGGTAGTAACTGGTGGACAGTCGAGGCAACAATATTGTCGTTGTCTTTGGTACTATTGTTTTAGGCTTCACCAGACCAACAACGACAGGTTTGAGAGGTATTAAGGCATTGGCAACAGAAGCGAGACTGAGCAGTAACTCACATTGAACAATGAAGAGAATCGATGCATAACAAAGCTTCTTCATTTGTGATCAAATGTAGGGCCAGGTAGAAGACTCTCAAGAATTGCTTGCTACTTGATCTCGAAATTTATATATGCTGATTTTCATTTTGTATTTCCAAGCCTTATATATTTATACTATATATTGGCCGGCAGTTCTGAACAAACAAGTGGAATTCAACTCAAGTACGTGAGCAGCACTCTCTATGCATGCAGGTCATATGTAGGAAGGCACGATCAAGTGAAAAACAATATTTTCACGTTGCACACCAGAATGAGGAGAAATCGCGTTATTCTGGTGGAGAACCCAACCAAGGTCCGGCTTTTCTGATTGAAGGTTTATTTTACTATTAAAATCGTCTTCTTGTTCAGATAAATTTCTTAATCAACTCTAGCAGCTATTTTTCAATGCTATGCAAATTATTATACAAAAAATCTGTAGAATCCAACTTTCACAAACGGGTTCACAAATAAATAAAACATCAAAACCCAACAAGCAAGTCAACACAAACAGCCCAAAAAGATCTAAAGACAACTCCTGCAATGACAAATTATAAATTCATTATTCCGGCTTGTAAATTCACGCGACATTCTTGCATCTTCTCCCTTTTTTTTTCGTTTGTCAGTAGTTTGTTAGAAAGCTTGTTATGTATAACTTTTCCATTGTAAATCTTGTATATAAACCCCATAGCACAAATGATAAGATGAGAGTTTTTTTTTTCCAAAATTCTCTGTCTTCATTCTTTACATGGTATCAGAGCATCAGGCTCTTGATATACAATGACTAACGAATGTGAGGGAATTTCGAGTGCCACTCAAGCACCACTTGATATAAACAATGATGAGAGTGAATTGTATGAGATCTCTGCTTTAAAAAACTCGGGCACTATCCTAATAACGACATTGCTGGATGAGACGAACTATCTCTTATAGAGTACAATGATGATTATTTGTGAAAGTTCACTGCAACTAACTCTTGGCTTCGCCATGGCTAACTTGCAGGATTTTACGAGGATTTCCTCTCAGGACACTTTCGCCGTTACCAACTTTCCTACATAGCTTAAACAAGCTTTAGTATTTTGGCAATATATTGACCTGTAGTTATCTAAATGGAATGGTTCTTGATTTAGATTAAACTAGAGACATAGGGATACAATTTTCTAAAGAAATTAAATTTTAATTCTGTCTCTAGAATTCTAGAATCTGACTTGAAGTTGAGCATAAAATATTGTTTCAATTTAAGAATAATCCAAATTATTTGGAGTGTAACTTTTGGAGTACAGAACCAAATTGAAAGATCTTGATGTCATTAGAAATTTAAGACAATGAGAAACATTTTTCTAGAAGAAAGTGTTGCTAAATTACTTCATTTTCATTGTTAGATTGATCATGTATACAGTATATATGAAGGTATGTTTCAGGAAAAATCTGAATTTGACGAAATGAGTTATGAATTTCGATTTTAATGGTTTTATTAAGGTATAAACCACAAGTATACATGATCCTTACATGACGAGAATAATAAAGCAATACTTGGGATTGTCATTAATATTCATTGCGCATATTTCATATACATTCATGTATACTAATAAACACTTATAATTTCGCAAAAGTGTTATATGTGTATATTGCTTGATATAGAGGAGCAATTAGAACATCAACATCCAGACGTTGCCGAAATTTCGAGGCAATAGTTTCAGTAACAATCTTGGCAACAATCTGTGAGTAACCTAGACGTTCTTACTTAACTATTTGTTTGCTTAAATTTTGTTTTGAATTATCTTATGAATTTGATTTGATTGTTTGATTCCAGAAATTGAAGGTCCATGGTTTTGATGCATCAATGTGACAATTGAAGTGTTCCTTGTATGTGAATGTGAAGAATAAGCATTGCTCAATAATTTTATTAAATGCCAGACTAATTCCGATGATAAATGTGTTCTGAGTGTGAATGTAAAATCATGTGATTGATTGAAAATGTGTTAATATGAAGCATTCCATTACATGAATGCATGAAAGATAAAGGCAGTGTGACTGGAGTCGTTAGTACAAAGAATTTAAAGCTCATATTGTGATAAGAGCCTCTAGCTCAGATTATGATAAGAGCCTTTGGCTCAGATGTGAATATACCCAGTATCTACTCAGGGATATGGGACATTATTTGATACTGCTCGATATCCACTAAGAAATATGGGCTAATAAAAAGATACTCAGTCACAACGACAATAATAAATAAAAGTGAGTCTCACATGCATCACATTTATAATTGATATGTGTATCTTGTATAAATGAAATAATCAGTATGATTGTTCTGAAAGTGATACATGATGCTTTATGCAAAAATGCAAAGATGTAAATTATATGCTATGTGTGTTGATTTGATGCATGAATTGAGTGAACCATCGATGATGGTTACCTAATTGAGTTTGCAAAACTTACCAAAATTGCAACGTTGATTTCTAAGATCGAGAGATGACTTTAGCTACTAAGAGACGCTTCAAGAAGCATAGTCTTGTATTTTTTAGGAAAAAGAAGAAATGGCTCAAAGGTCGGTTAGCTGAGATTAGAAGATTAGATAGATCTTTTTATGTAATTCCTCTTTCATGTAGTGTATTTTGTATTAGGATATAATGATATTCATATTTGGACGTTATTGAAAAATGTTAATGTAAATATTTGGTTTTATGAAATGAAAGGAGAGATTTGGGTTTTAATTATGGTGTTTTTCATTAGGATGTCTTAAAAGAAAATAAAGAATGATGATGCCATGTTAAGTGAATGTTGTGATTGAACGTAGAGCACCATTATCATAGGTTATGTACTAGAATGTCCTCATGGTGTTTCGGTATGTACCTATGATAGTGAGGGCGTTATATTATTGCTCTTAAAGAGAAAGATAAAATCCGCTTTGTAAACGACTACTGCAAGGAGCCAGAGAACAACCTAACCTTACTAAAAAAGTGGAGAAACAACCTAACCTTACTAAAAAAGTGGAGAACAACTGATAATATGGTAATCTCGTGGTTTTTAAACTCTATGGTTAAAGATTTAGCAAAATCATTTCTTGTAATCACTACTGCTAGGGATCTATGGGAAGAGTTGAGGTCTAGGTATGGTGAAAGAAATGGACCTTAAATCTACCAATTAATGCTAGAAATCAGTAATCTAAGATTGGGAATGAGTGTGACAAGCTATTTCAGAAAACTAAAGCAACTTTGGGATAATTTAAAATGAGTTATGCCTTATAGGAGTTGTCTGTGTGAGGTTGGTAAACTTAACAGTGTTGTGGAAGATAACACTAAATTGGTTCAATTTTTGATAGGGCTTGGAGAGGAATATGGGAGTGTAGTGAGTCAAATAATGTTGAATGATCCTCTACAAGTTGTGAATAAAGCATATTCTATGATTCTTGTTGTTAAGAAACAAACAAATGTTGCTGGACTGTCTCCAAATGAGATAAGATAGATGAATGTTGCTCTCGCAATGAAGCCTATCGAAAATAGAAAAAAAGAGACCAGAGAGGGGTTTTCGATGAACAAAAAAAGGAGTTATGTGAGGAAAGAGGAAATATTGTACTCACTACCATGAGAAGGGACACATGGTGGATATATGTTTCAAGATCTATGGAGAACCCGAATCGTTCAAGGAACTGAAGCATAAACGTGTAAGAGAAAGAAATACCTATACTGGAATAGTAGCTGAGAGTCCCATTGAAGCTAGATAGAGGAGTTCAAATGGTGAAAGTATCAAACAAGAGTCACAATTTAGTATTTTGAGCAAATAGGTTTAGGAGCTGATGCAACTAGTCAAAGGAAAGGGTATTAATGAAGTCAATCATGTAGCTCTTAACAGCTATGCAAGTATGCATTCTAACCATAATGATAATGTTAGCTCTAAGTATGAATGTGTTTCATGGATGGTGGATTCAGGTGCATCAACCCACATGACTCACAACCAAAACTTACTCAAAAACACTGACTTACACCTGATGTTTGCCCTATAATGTTACCTGATGGTTTATTTAGATTCGTCACCCAAATAGGAAGTGTAGCATTAACTGATTTGATTCAATTAGAAGATGTTTTGTAGATTCCTCCTTTCCACCACAACCTCCTGTTGGTTTGCAGACTTGCTAAGGAAAGTGAATTAGCCATTATGTTTATATCAAACAAGGTTGTGTTGCAAGACTTGAGGACTAATTCCATGGTGGCAAGTTGCAAAGAAATTAGGGGCATTTACAAACTTAAACCTCATCACTTTCAGCCATCAAACTTGAAGAAAGGTCCATCTTTGCAATTGTATCTCAATGAACATTTTGTTTATAACGCTCTTGATACTTTTAGTTTATGGCATTTTCGACTCAATCACGTATCCACTAAGGTCTTAGAACACTTTCATTTTCGCCGCCTTAAGCTGCCAAATGACTTCTTTTGTGAAACATGTCCCTTAGGAAAACAAACACGAAAATCATTCAAAAAACATGTTATAATAGCAACCAAACCTTTTGAGTTAATTCATATGGACCTTTGGGGCCCGTATGGAACAAAAGCTCTTGATGGATCTACATATTTTTTGACCATTGTGGATGAATTCAATAGAGCTACTTGGACTTTCCTTTTAAGTAATAAAGCCTAAGTCCACCATACAATTAACGTTTTTATTTCAATGATCGAAACTCAATTTAACCAAAAAATCACAAAATATAAACGGATAATGGAACTGAGTTTGTTAATACTTCCAACCAACAATTATTTGAGTCAAAAAGAATTATCCATAAAAAAACATGCGGTCATACACCCCAACAAAATGGTGTCGTAGAGCGTAAGCATAAGCACCTACTCCAATTAACTCGAGCCCTTGTGTTTCAAGCCAACTTACCAAATGAGTTTTGGGGGGATGCTATTTTAACCGCAACTCACCAAAATGTTATATTGGGAAACGCCATATGAAAAGTTATATCTTAAACCACCCTATTACGATCATTTTAGGACTTTTGGATGTTTATGTTATGCAACACAAAACCCCACAAAGAAAAATTAGAACCCAAGGTCACGAAATGTTTAGTACTTGGATACACGACTGACAGAAAGGCTTATAAACTACTTGTACTTGATACGCAACAAATAATATTTACTCGAGATGTTATTTTTCATGAACATTTATTCCGTTATAACAAACTAGAAATTGAACCTCAAAGCCCACACACTTCTTTTAACCCAAAAACATCACAAGGTCTAGATATACCATACTCAAACCTACCCAACCCCATCATACCGGATCCAACAATAACACCTGTAATTCCAGATTAGGAATTCTCTTCATCTTCATCTTCCTCTTCACCATCGCCATTGACCCACCCTCAACCACCACATTTCTTCCTACTCGATTCAGTACTAGACAAAGAAAAAAACCTTCATACTTAGAAGATTATGTCACCAACCTATCAAATACCTCTTTTGCTACTGCCACATTAGTCTAATTTGAAGAAACGATCAAAACAAAATTCTCCAATCACCATACTATTTTTTGTGCCAATCTATCCACTGACCATGAACCATTTTCATACAAAAATATTGAATATGACCCATTATGGATTGAGTCAATGCAAGTAGTGATCGAAGCTCTAGAAAATAATGAAACTTGGGTTCTAGCTATTTTTCCAGCAGGGAAGAAACCTTTGACAACGAAGTGAGTATGCAAAGTAAAATGTAAATTGACTAGTTCGGTTGATCAACGAAAAGTGCAACTCGTGGTGAAAGGTTTCAAGAAAATCATCGGGGTTGATTACTTCGACGTATTCTCATCGGTTGCCAAAATTACAACCATTCGAACAGCAAACACATGGTTTGTTCATCACTGTGACATCAACAATGCGTATTTACACAGGCATATAGAAGAAGAAATCTACATCGTTCCACCATAATGTATAATAAAACCTAGCCAAGGGAGGTTCTATGGTTACAAAGATCATTTTATGGCCTTAAATAGGCAGGGAGGCAGTGAAACAAGGAGATCACTTCGACTATAATGAATTTTGGTTTCACTCAGAAGAAATTAGACCACTGTCTTTCACGAAAGGTACCAATAATAACTTCATGGCTTTGGTTATTTACATTGATGATGTGTTAATTACAAGTCCTTATAAAGAATTGATATGATCTAATTACAAGTCCTTCTGAAGAATTGATCTGTGATGTTAAGCGATTCCTGAATAATGCATTCACGATTAAGGATATGGGTAATACTAAGTATTTTATTGGAGTAGAGATTGCTAGATTACAGAACGAGATGTTATCATTTCAACAGAAGTATATACATGACTTTCTAGCTAACATAGAATTGATAAAATTGCAACCTACCGATATTCCTATGGCTCAGAGTGCCAAACTTGACATTGATGATGGCTCCTTATTGACTGATCTTGAGAAATATAGATAGGTTGTTGGTCAACTCCTGTACCTGAATTTCACTCATCCTAGTATTGCTTTTGCCACTCAATAGCTTAGTTAATTCATTGCTATACCCCGTAATTCTCATTAGAAAGCCATATTACATGTTTTACGGTACTTATCGGGGACCATATCAAAAGCCCTGGTCTATTCAGTCATGACTACTCCTTTACTCCATACTTTCTCAGACGTTGATTGGGCAGGCCGCAAATTCACAAGGAAGTCTCTAACTGGATTCTGCATATTTTTTGGTTCATCCTTGATCTTGTGGAAGACTAAGAAATAGCCCACGGTGAGCAGATTATCAATAGAAGCTGAATATAGGAGCATGGCCAGTACCTTCTGTGAAATCAAATGGCTTAGCTTTATTCTCTGGGACCTACAGGTCATTTTTTCACTTCCTATTCCTCTCCGGTGTGACAATATGGTTGTCGTGCACATTTCTACCAATCTCGTATTTCATGAACGCACGAAGCACCCTAACATTGACTGCCATTTAGTTTGCAATGTTGTTCATGATGGATTCGTTCAAACAACATCTTCCAAGTATCAATTGGCAGATACCTTCACCAAAGCTCTCCCAAGGCACACGCTTTGCTATGCTTGTCAAGTTAGGGTTCCTTACCTTCCAACTTGAGGAGGGGATGTAGAATCCAGGTTTCACAAATGGGTTCACAAATAAATAAAGCATCAAAGGCCCATCAAGCAAGTCAACACAAGTAGCCTAAAAAGATTCAAAGACAACTGCCAGAGTGACAAATTATAAATTCATTATTCCATCTTGTAAATTCACACGACATTATTGCATCTTATCCCTTTTTTACGTTTGTCAGTAGTTTGTTAGAAAGTTTGTTACATATAACTTTTCCATTGTAAATATTGTATATAAAACCCATAACACAAATGATAAGATGAGAGTTTTTTTTTCAAAATTCTATGTCTTCATTCTCTATCACACTTTTAATGACATCTCACAACTGATCTTGCTCATCATACACTTGAACAAGTAAGGCTTTTGTTTGTTCTGATTTGAAGGTGCATATTGATACATCTATCATCGTAATTATGGAAGTTCTTGTTACCTACTCCATAGATAAAGTTCTATGCAATTTCATTAGTATTTTGCTATGCAGGACAATGTCCATATTAAAGAGCAGTATTTTGTGAAGGCTCTCCACTATTAACTTCTCTTTGATTATACATCACTGAAGTGTTGAAATAAATCTGGAGCCAATGGACCTTAAATCAAAACACATTGCCCCTGTTCTCACTGATCAGTCAACACTATTTTTACTAGAATCACTAGGTTTGTAGACTTTACCTTGAATTTTTGTAAATAATATTGTTTGAGAGAGAATCATATGGTGCCATTAACAAAAACTGTTTCAGGACAAAACAATTGTAACGACGTGCTTCCAATTTATGTTGGAGATGACAAGACAGATGGAGATGCTTTTAAGGCAAGAGCATATTTTTGTTTGTTGGAATAAGTTATGTGTATTATGGTGTTACAGGTTTATCTAATTGATTAACTGTGTGTCTGCTTAGTAGGTTCTAAGAGAGAGGAAATGTGATTATGGCTTCTTAGTAATATTTGCGCTTAAGGAAAGTAATGTATATTACTCCCTTAGGGACCTGTTAGAGGTACATACGTTCTCTTTTAAATGAAGCTCATGTTCAATGAAGTACTTGGTGTTGGATTTTCAACTTTAAAAGTTTTAGTTAGTATTTATTTACATTATTAAAAAGGGAACTATAGGTCCCATAGCACTCAATGCCACATCTGAAAATTCCATTTGAAGGTGGAAAGGATGGGCCTATTACTATGGTATGAATAACTATAGTTACTGGGATATTGATGTTTTTTATTTAAAGGCCTATTACTGCAATATGAGTAACTATACTTACTAGGATATTGATGTTTTATTTTTTCAAGGCAATGTCTAGGTGGTTCATGGCATGAAGTACATATTGTGATAGAGGCCTTGGAATGTCCTCTAAATCAAATATGGAAGGCAACACAAAAGGTAATGAACACTTTAAATCAAATATAAATGGCAATGAATGAAATTACACACAGGAAGGTTCAACATTGAGAGATATTCAGATAAAGAAATTGTTAAGATTAATTCAATGACTACTGTAATTTTTTTTATATTAGTTTCTACTATTTTGGTGCTATTGTACTATTTCATGCCAAGTTGGTTTGTTTGGATTTTGATTGTGCTCTTCTGCATTGGTGGTATTGAGGTATTGAATTCTCTTCTTTCTCATACTTATTAAAACTCATATGCACACGTGATAGCTGTTTCTATGGACCGGGAAAAAATGGACAATAAACTTATACTAGATGTAGCATGACATAATTCTTCAATCAAATCAAGTTTTCTAAAGTCGGTTGAATTTCTTGGACTTCAATTAATCAATATCTATCCAAGTCATCTCTTGCAAGACTCCATCTATCAGACAACACATTAATTTTAGAATGGATGTTTTCATGTGTTAATGAGATTAAAAATTAGTTCTCGTCATGTACTTATATAATCACTTTTGCTAATTACAAGAGTTTTGATTTTTCCTTTGGCAAAAGATATGTCAAAACACATTGTAGTACATTTCAAACCTGCTTTTCACAATCATTTTAATTGTTGGAAATCATTGTTGTACTTATCTATCCTAAGTAGATTTTCCCAATGCATAGTTGCCTTTTCCATTCATGGTATATGATGAATTTTTTCTTCGTTCCTGATATGTGGAAATTTGTGAAAGATATTGATTTGAATGTCATTTCTTAGCGTAAAATTTGACATACTAAGACATCTCTAAATCAAAGTCGAGCTTTTGAATAAAGAGAAAATGCAAAAGAGAAAATATCATTTCTTAGCATAAAATGGCAGGAAATGGAGAAATTGCTAAGAGAAGAAAATTGATATGCCTCTTTTTGGAGAAAGTTCAGTTCTCTCCATCATTGTAACTTTATGTGGTCTTGTATTTGCCATTTTCTGGGTTTTGCATCAGCATGCGTCATATTCATAGATTGGGCAAAGTTGGCTCCAAACAAAACAGAGAATCAGGCTACAGTTACAACAATAACTCCTACAAAGCTAGAAGTAACGGTGTTGAGTCACAATGAGAGACCTGAAGCTAGCAGCATTACTGAGAAAAATTAATTGGAAAATTAAATCTGTAGAATGTGGAAAATTCTCTGCAATCATGTAGATTTACATTAAATATTCAATGTAACTTTTTATGCTTTCGATGATGAAGGTGGTCATTTTTTCATATGCAATTGGTTCAACTTTTTGCTTCTCTTTGCTCTCTTTGGTGCATATTGAAGGAAAGCTGGAGTTAAGGCCAATAGTTGTATTATAATTGTTTAGCTCATGAATCCAAAGATCTTTTGTGACAATTATACTTGTAGACTATGATTTATTCTCAAAGTTGACTAGTGTTGATTTATTTTCAAGAATGTTACTTTCAAGATTGTAACCTATGAATACACATTTATATACAAGTTGGTTTCTTTTTGTCCATTCCCCCATGACTTTCTCACAGCTTTATTTAAATTATGGCTTCATTTACATTTTCACTTCTGCTAATATTTTCCCCCACAATGTCATCCTTAAAAAAAAAAAGAAGTTCAATACCATTATAAGAAGTTCCATAACAATTTGAAGAATTAAACATTTCGCATTTTGGCACAATTTTTTTAACATAAGGATTCGTCATTTATAAACAATACATAATCAACAAAATATATAAAAATTACATAATAATAAGAGTATAAGAAAGAAATTGCTAATTGTCAGTAGAAAACAAAATGTGCACCTTGTTAATAAAGATGTACAAATTAACTTAAATACTCTACTTTTTTTCACTTTATATTTACAAAATATGCCTCCAGCACGTGGAGCTAGACAATCACATGTCTCAACAAAACCACCTATATCTGCACCATCGTAGTTAATGTTACTATTTTGTCGTGAGTTATTTATCATCACATCGCTCACACTATGTGGTTGTTGTGCCTATAAGAATTAAAAACAATAGTATCATTAGTGAATTATGAATAAGTTAATAAACATAATGTCATTAGTAATAGTATTCTGGCAAAAGATAAATACCAATTGGGAGTAGGTTATGTCCATAAATAAGGGAACACCTTCAATAGAATTTATTTGACATGAATTGGCAGAGACAACCTATCATCAAAAATGTTACAGGGTATATAATCAAAATACTAGACTAATTGATATAACATAGAATCTTTTTTATTAAAAAGTGCACATATAAGGGACATGGAATTAAAGAAAAAATTTACAAATAAATCCTCAAGATTAAATGGTAATCTTGGTGGTGCAATAGAATTTGTTTGAAATAAAATGGCAGAGACAACCTATCATCAAAAAAGTGAAAGAGTATATAATCGAAATACTAGACTAATTGTTAAAATATTGAATCTTTTTTATTAAAAAGTAAACATGTAAGGGACATGAGATTGAAAAAAAAATTACAAATCGAACCTCAAGATTAAATGGTAATGTTGGTGCTACAGTTGTATTTGTTTGACTTGAATTGATAGAGGCAACCTATCATCAAAAATGTGAAAGAGCATATAATCGAAATACTAGACTAATTGTTAAAACATTGAATCTTTTTTATATTAAAAAGTAGACATGTAAGGGACATGAAATTGGAAAAACCTTAAGATTAAATGGTAATGTTGGTGTTGCAATTGTATTTGTATGACTTGAATTGGTAGAGACAACTTATCATAAAAAAAAGTGAAAGAATATATAATCGAAATACTAGACTAATAGTTAAACCATTGAAACTTTTTTATTAAAAAGTAGACATGCAAGGGACATGAAATTGGAAAACAAAATTACAAATCGAACCTCAAGATTAAATGGTAATGTTGGTGCTACAATTGTATTTGTTTGACTTGAATTGGTAGAGACAACCTATTATAAAAAAATTTAAATAGTATATAATCAAATAGTATAATAATTGTTAAAACATTCAATCTTTTTTTTATCAAAAAGTAAAAATAGAAGGGACGTGGAATTCAAGAAAAAAAGCTACAAATACAACCTCAAAAATTAAATGGTATTGTTGGTGCTTCAATTGTAAAATTTACCTGAGTCTAAACTTTTTTGGTTGATTTCCTTTTTTTCAGAGCCTTCTCCAACCTACCCCTCAATCTCTTACCTAAAACAGTTTTCTTCTTGATTTTGATTACTTTAATTCCAATAATGTTCTTTTCACAAATTTCAATCTCATTTTGGTTCAAGTGATTTGTTATAACACTAGAATATTGAACCACCTCTTCAGCTTGTAATCTAACATTGGAGTTTGCAGTTGATTGTTGGACAATTGATCCATTACCTTGTAGTCAAGCATCAATGATTTCCAATATCTTCAAAATACAATTTTTAACAATTTTGTAAGACTTTTCACTCTCAAATGCTTTTGTAACCAATTAAACATATAGCCCACACAATTCTTTATACCACATACTTTGACATATCTTAGGATCCAAATTGCTTATGCTAGTTCTAGAATTTTCAGTTCCAACGAATCCAAGTTTCGCTTTACGTGTCCACCTTTTCAATATGTACTGACTTAGGATCTCTTTAATATTTTTCACAGTAAAAACTTTTAAAACATGAGAACATAAAATACCAGCAAACTCAAATTTTCTACAGTTACAATCAACTTTTTCATTTGATAAATCATAAGTAACTGTATGGCAATAACTCTTCTTATGAGGGGTAATTTGATATTTTGTGATTGATCCAACGTCCCCAAAGCTTTCAATACAACAATTATGAGACTTGCACCACTCATTTTCAAACCACTTGAATACCTCAAGAGTATAAATAGTTACTGCATGTTTCAAAATTTCAATTGGCTACAATAATAGCCTTTAACTCCTCATACTTACGATCTTCAAGGAGTCTCTCAAAGTGATGAAAAAATCCAAAAATTTATGTTGATAACTGACATACCTTTTGACAACACTATTCATGCTTTCATTTCTTTGTGTTGTCATCATGTCGGCACAAAACATTTGTATTCCATACACTAAAGCCCATTTTTCCTTTATCCCAAACATGCTCCTTAACCAATCTTTGTCTTCAAGTTCGTATTTGCATAACATCTCATTCCATGCATTTACAAAATCTACCTTTTCTTCAAAATCATATATGCATAAGCCAAAATCTCTTGAAAAATCTTTGAATTGCAAGAAAATACCACTTAAATGGATGGCCACATTTTGATAAATATGCCGAATACATAAACGATGATGAGTTTCGGGCTATCTTAGTACTAAAGCCTTTGCCATTGCTGCATTTTGGTCAGTAAGAATTGTTTTAGGTCTTTTATCACACATAGCTTTTGCAAAAGTATCAAACAACCATTCAAATGCTAGGGATGTCTCATCATATAACAATGCAACACCAAATATTGTAGTCTGCTTGTGGTGATTGACAACTACAAGCAATGCAAGAGGACGACCTTCATTGCTCTTCCTGTAAGTTGTATCAAAACAAACCACATCACCAAATTTTGAGTAATCTGCTCTCATCTTTGCATTTGACCATAAAATGTTGGATATTAAATCATCTTAATCAACTTAGATAGTATAAAAAAATTTGGATCATCAAATTGCATTTTATGTAAATATTCCAGAACACCTCCTATATTACCTCTTCTCGCATCCCTCGATCTTTTAGACCGCAAGTAATTTTTGTAATCATCTGGTATGAAACCTAAATTTTCTCGACCACCTACTTGCCTAACCATGACATCATGAAATGCCTTCGGTGGGATTCCCACATCATTTGCCATTTCAATTTGTATTGCTGCAGATAAACTTATCTTTTGGTGAGATCAGTGTAAGTGCATCTTGTTTGGACTCGAGTGGTAGTGAGTATGCTCCTCAATAAACTGAACCACACATAATTGTTTTCTTCTTTGACAGTTGTCTCTTATTTTAGCTTCATAACCAAACCTTGTTTCAAGGCATTTTGCTCTTACATCAATATCTCGTTTGTCTTTTCCTCGTTTACCTTTAGCACTATAACAAAACATTCTGTCAATCAAGTTTCTAGATTGATCTTTGTGGCCTTTATTTCTCCTTATCCCAAACCAACTTTTTTAGCATATGCCAAATAGAATTGGTAAGCATCTTCTTCTGTCTCAAACTCCATTCCAATTTTTTGTATTAATTCTTTGGATACTTCACTTGAGCCACTAGCTTGCAATTCCTGATTACTGTTTAAACTTATGACAGCTACAAGTTGATCTTCACCTTCACTCCTGCTAACTTCATTACCATCTTCAAAATTTAACTGACAACAAGACGAAGACATACCCTCCATTCAATTATTAGTTTTGATTTTAAAGTAAAAACCTAAAAAACAAATAAAAATGAAAATGAATACTTCACTTTTATGATATAATGAAACAATAAGTGTCGAATTCACAATTTAATTAAGAAGCAAAACATGAATCCTTTAGCATTAAACTTAAATAAATATCTAACAATTGGTGCTAAACAAATTGTTTAAAAAATATTTGATTTCTTTGTTTGACGTTCCCGCGTATTAGTAAACTAGATACAAAAAGAAAGGAAAAGGAAAAATGTTGTCAAAAGGTATGTCAGATACATAATAAAATTGGAATTATTAAAACATGATATTGTGATTGAACAAGGTTGGAACATATTTATTGAAACAATATATTTCTTTTAAAGAATTAAAATAAAAGCTACTTCCTTTTTTCGTCACAATCGATTAAGTGCTATTGTATGGAAATCAAGTTTTAATGTGATATAGAAGAGACATCACCTAACACATAACAACTTACATGAAACAATTAACCCATCTCATTAAAGTATTAGACTATACAACATAAGGTCCATTTGTTACAAAAAAAAAACAAGTACTTTGGTTTAGTAGTTGAACAAAAATTAGATTAAACTATATGAAATATAACTATGTTCATTAGCAATGGACAATGGTAGCAGAGTTGGCTTGGCTTGTAGCATCAATGTCTATGCTCATGGGACAACTTCTTATTCCTACCAAGCTCCACATAGTTGGAACAGACTAGTTGATGCAAAAGATCTGAACCCGTCGCAAGGACCTCAAGCTTATTCGTAAAAGAACATGTCCCACTCCATAAAGAAAATCCATTATGTAGAAATTAATTGTATCTTCAAGACAATCTAATCTTGCCAAATGTCAAAGGCTTGATTCCTTTTGACAACTAAAACACAACAAAGATCGAGCCAACGATCGAAGAAATGCCAACGCACACGGCAATTATGAGTAATCTTCATAGTTGTTTATCCTATAGAATGGGGGCTGAAAACTAAATTGAGTGCTCAAACTTGTTAGTCATTAAAAAGCAAAACTAAATAGAATTAGAAGAAGCTCTCAAGTGACAGATTAATGAAGTAGCTTATGTCATGAAAACTAAAAAAGAATCAGATTAGCATAAAAGTAATTGCCGACTGAGAAGCATTGAAGTTATGCAACTATAATGTCAAATTTATTTTCCCTCGATGTGACAAATGTCCAGGCATGCTAACTTAATATTTACGCAACTAAATGCTTGAAACATGAGTTAGCACTCATGAACAAGCATAATCAATCAAGGATAAACCACATTTGAACCATTCATAGGCATTGAACAAAAACTGAACTTAAGCTGAAATTCGGGTAGACCAAATGAAAAGTAACTAGCTAACTTTGAAAAATCATAACTTAAGCTATAAACCTCATAATTTATGGTTGAAGTTGTTATCTCTTCCTCTTGATGAGCTCTAAATGCTCACCAAATATCATAGGACCAGGAGGTTTGTGCTAAAAGTTATGTCATGCAAAAAGCGTTGTCCCTTTTTGTGACATAAAATGTGCACCAACTTTGGAGAATAAACTGTATTAATTGGCAACGAATTATGGGCCAAGAAAGGTGCCATTATGTTCATCTATGTGTTAGTTTTCAAACAAAAATTTCCTTGATAAATTTGGACAACAATAAGGCACCCAAAACATTTTTCTCCCGTAGCTACTCTATCAGACCTAACATTCCAGATTCAACACCTAAGTTTGCACAGGCATAACTTCATGTAGAAAAAGTAGAAAAATGCTCAAAAATCTGAAAATTTTTCCTTAAGATGTCTACTTTTAGGGCATACATGTCTTGCTAACAATGTCCAATGGCATTGTCCCTGGCATACCACAAACAGGGACCTGCCCTTGCTGCCAGGAAATAGAACAACACCTAAACCATATATAAGCCATTCCAAATCTTCCATATACACTTCCAAATGTACACAAAAATACATGCATGGATCATTTACATATACAAGAGCCCTAAACCAAAAGAGAGTACATACTTAAACTTGGGAGGCCTTATAGGTGTTAACCTTCTCTGAAGTTTCACAAAAATGACCATCGTTGCATTTAAAAAAACATTCGATAAGCTTGTCAGTTACCAACTCCATAATTATCATGAATCATGAAAAACAATCCGTATTTCATCTTCAGAAACTACAGTAGGAGCAACAAATAGCAAGGACGCAATAAAGGATTTGCAAGAAGAACTAAGGATAAGCTTTCAACAACAACTCGAACTAGTAAATGGGACAACTTATTAGGTTCCATGTAGACTTTCAAATTTCAAACTTTCATCAATCCTGGAAAATGCATCATTGGAAGGCTTAGCTTGGGGAGTTGATTGAAGTTGGCAATTCTCTAAGCCAAGATTAGTTGCCTGGTAAAGAAATCTTTGTTCAATAGTCAAACTTATGTACATATTATGATTACCACATCCAAGCAAACAATAAATATTTCAGCAGTAGATGTTTAAAGGCATTAGGAGACCATCGAGAGAAATATCAATTTGCAAATTGCAAGCTTACCTTGCCCCCAATGAGGTAAAACCTCAACCAAAATTAGTTTTTAAAAGATGAATCTTGCAAGAGTCATTTTTTAAAAGATGAATCTTGCTATTATGGCAATCCAATTAGGGAGAGTTTCTAGGAACAAATATGCAACAGAATAGGCTACTAGTTACAGAAAGTGCAAGAAATTAGCCAATCAAGAAAAATTAGTAGACAAGACCTAAGTAAGATCAAGAAAGCTTTTCTAAATAACATTAAATCACAGTTACATAACAACAAAATATTTTAGCCCTCCTAATAAGATCAATAAAAACTATGGAAGACCCAATTGGTTTTATACCACTTTTCTTTTAGATGTTGAACCTCATGGCACATGGATAAACTCAATATACCCAACAAGGTCAATAAATGGCATTAAGACATAGAGGAAAGTTGTTTCCTAAACAAAACTAATTATTTAGTATGGCATTCCAGTTCATGTATCATCTACAATTAGATGAATGTAACAATGTGGCATACTCTGTAGAGAGCTTCCTGGAAACTTAGTGATAACAGTAAATTGATATTTTTGAAGTAGTAAAAATTAATTGGCAAGCATTTTATGATGAGACCCAGAGCAGTTCCTAAGAATTTTGGACATAAATCAATGTATATTCAATTCAAATAGAATAGAACAACTTTGGTAAAACTAAGAACATCCTTAAATTTTATGCGACTGATATATGGTTATCTCATGTTAATTTTCTCTATGTTCCCAACTTTTATCACTAAAAAGTACTTTTCTAATATGTCCAATAACTGTACCTTATCTACTATATAATACGTTTAAGTTATTATGTTATTATCATCCTCATTTGTGGAAAACAAAGAAAGAACGACATGTAACCATAAACTCCATGTGCAAAACAAGGGCACTTGATAAAATCCATTCCAATGCTTATTTCATTGCTAATAGAAACTAAATAGTGAAGAAAAACGACAACATAAACTTCAACTTCTATACAAGAATATTAAGTAAGTTCCATTTCTTAGAATCCAAGTACACTGCATAACCAATCATAATGACTTCATTGTTTCCTAGGAAACAAAAAGGAAAAACAAAAACTCAATTGTCTCCTTTTAGTTTCCGACGGTAACCAAGATGACACATGAATTCACCAAGTGAAAGCAGCTCTATAACCTATTTCATATCATGGTTAAGAAGAAATTAACACCACAAATTTGTGAATCTGTACCCATACATGCACAATAGACACACACATACACCGAGAGAGTGAGAAAGAAAGCACGATTAGCTAAATATTAGGTATCGTAATTATCAATGTAGTATCTGAGAATCTTACCTGTGGAGGGAAAGAGGGTCTTTGTGTGTATATTTTGTTGGTAAAAGAAGTGTTGGATAACGGGACAAAAGGGATGTGAAGAGGAGGGGCGGTTGTAATGGAACAAAGAGAGAAGACGGAGACCACTCACTTCGGTAATGATAAGCAATTTGGTGTCTCTGTTTCATTTGTATAGAAAATGGCAAATTACAGAGTTGAAAGCAAGACTGAAAAAATAAAGTGGGAAGCAAAACCAAAAGAAGAGGCTTGACTTAGGTGAGCGTGAAGCCGACGTTTTAGTTTTGGCACATAATAGGTACAGAATTAGTGAGACAAACGATCTGAAGTCCTTTTAATGGCGTCTCATAATTTAATCATTAATTGATACTTTATTGATCCTAATCATTGTATGGAATTTCGTTCCGTTTCGGCCGGTACCGTACCAACCGAATTCTAGAACAGAACAAGCCTCATCGGTACCGGCCAAAAATACCGGTCGATACCGGTGGTTTTCGGTCGGTACAGCCGGTACCGTCGGTTCCGGAAAATTCCCACCGGTATCGTAAAAATTAAAAATCCTAAGGACCTAATTGTAATTTTGAAAATTTTTAAACCTAAAATTTTAATCTACCCGACCCCCCCCCCCAAACCTGACTCTTCATTTCTCTTCTCTCCTCACGCCGTCATCTCTCCTTCTTCTCTCATCTGTGCCGCGCCGCACCGCCTGCTCCTCACCGTCGTCCATCGCCTCCTCCTCAACCGTCGCCTCCTCCAATCCTCCTCGACGCTCGACGTATAACTGGAAAAATTGAAAAAAAAAACCACAGCTTTTGTTGAAAAGGAGAATTTTTCAAATGGTTATAACTAAATCAACCGCAAGGAAACTGTAACATCCCGTTACTGTCAGTGTGGGTATTATGGTAATATCGGGATAGACTGATATGATTTCACTGCATTCATTGACTGAGCATGTTACTGACCTCTAATCATAGAGGGACTGGTCTACTGCATATGCATATATTCATAGGTTCATAGGTTCATGCATTCATGATTTTCCGGTATTAATTGTAAATTAGAACTGACTGAATTGATTGGATTGTTATCCGAG
>JANZLD010000002.1:38462885-38477141 GCA_026413575.1 Erythroxylum carthagenense
ACATCATGAAATCAGAACATTGCAGAATCTTTTCATATAAAAATGCAATTATAGTTCATGAGTGGAATCTGCTGCTAGGGTAGTCACAAAACGTTTAGTACTCTTTATGTGCATACCTTCGTCATGACTTAAACTGGTCATAACATAGTACATGACCTCCTGTAGACGTTGCACTTCTACCATTCAAATCCATCATGTAATTTCTAAGCACATGACTAGGAAGAGCAGACGTTTCACTTCTACCATTCAAATCCATCATGTAATTTCTAAACACATGACTAGGAAGAGCAAGGATTAAGAAAGTGGATCGAGACTCTAACATTTATTTTTGAGAGTCTTGTTGAAGTAACATATAAGGGATATGATAGTGTAAAAGATTGAGAATAGTATCAATAAATTCGTCAACAAAATCACATCATCAAAGAGTTCGTTATACTCCGCAAACACAGATTTTCCCTTTCTGCTGGCCATTAATGTGTAAAGATCTGACAAACTACAGATATTTTCTCCAAGAAAGAAAACAAATTTAGATCTGGTTCACAATAATTGAATGTCAGGCTAAATAAAAGAAAAGGTCAGGAAAGTGGAGATTGTACTAAAATCATTTTGATTAGAAGTATATGTTCAGAAAATAGTAGAACCAACACTATCAAAAGCCTGGCAGCTTATCAATGAATCAAATAGAAACACGGTTCACCTGATTAAAACTTTCACCAGGCTTGCAGTCAACAGCCATGTCCATACGGGCAACAAAAAAGTGCTGATGGACGGGGGCATATAGACCTGGGGCAATAGTTGTACCATATTTTCGGGTCTCTCCGGGCTGCAAGGCTCCTAAACTCAAGATACCTGTAAGCTTAACTTCAGCTTCTATTTTCCCATCCTGTAACAATAGAGCCCATTCAAGTAACATGTTAGAAATGAATAAGAATGAGCAAACGTACAGCTTTAGTTCTAGATTTTTATAATATATTGCTCATGGGTGCAACAAGAAAACAAATTAGATTTCAAGATTAGATACACGAAAAAGCTACAAGTGAAAACATGTCTTGAACCAATTATACTAGATCCTTTAAAATTTCAGAAAGCTGAAGTAGATTTCGTCTTTTTGGCAGCAGATATTAGTGAAGATGAAACCAAACAAGCATTCTAAGCATGATAGCTAACAAATACAGAGATGCATACAAGGAGGAACAGAACTGAAATGAGTCTAACCTAAAATTGTTTACCATCCGTCATATATATTGCTCCAGGAAGCAATTATTGAAATGTCACTGTTACAATATTATTGAATGTTTGCTATAATAATTTCTTAACCTTTAGACAGCAGGGAGATTTTTTTCACAAGCCACAAGCTCCATCAACTAACAAAAGGCGATTTAAGCACATAACAAGAATCTAGGAAAAGTCCCTGCTTGCCTGATAGAAATGCCAGAAGAATCCGTATTCATAATTTGCCACCGTGCATATGAAGGATACAGATAGCCGTCTAGATCTGCGTACTTCTGCCAAACCTGTTCTCCAGTCTTGATGCTTCCATAAAAGGCCATGATCCTCCTCATGCAAACAGACGCAGTTTTCAATTGTTTCAACACCTCCACTGAAGTTAGTAAAGTGGGCATCAAAATATTTTATATAGCCCAAGCAGTCACATCCCTATGAAGATAAGTCTCATTATCAGATATCAGAAAATGGTGATACTTATGAAAAAGAGAAAGTTTTTAATGGAAAAAAAAGATCAAGGCATAAGCACTCTGAGATAATTAGTCACCCGACCTTCTTAAGGGAGTGAGCATTTTTACCAAGGCCATCTTCCCCTGCATCAAAGGCATTCTTCCTGTAATGTGGATCATTTGGGTCTCCATAAGGCACAACCATCTCTACAAAGCTTATCCTGTGAGCTACAGGTCTCCGACCCCTATTTCCATCCACATATGCAACAGAATGTATAACTAAACCCTCTCTAGGGGTGAATCCAACACGAAAGTTCCACTGCACATCAGCAACAATGTGACACTATTATTATATATAAGTTATCGTACAAAAGCATAAGTTAATAGATCAACTTAACAAGCCATGTACCTTCTGCCATTCAACAAAGTGTCCATTGACACGAAAGCTTGGACCTTCAGGTTGAATAATTTGTAAAGGTTTCACATCACTTCGATCAACACCACCTCTTGTTTTAGCTGCTGTATAGTTCCTTAATGGATCAGCTGGAGGCAGAGGAATAAGTTTACGATCTTCAAACTCTATCACCTTCATGTTCTGAATATCTACAAGAACATAGATGCCCTCAACTGGGCGGGCATATCCATTTTCCATCGGACAGTCACTTTCAGTTCTGCAGAATATAAGTGGTTTAGCAAGTCTTCTGCTGGGAGCATCAACATTACTATGATAACCAACGCACCTGGAATATGTTAAGTTAGACTAGTCATGGCTCTCATAATAAATAAATTTCAGATAATATTAGTTAGACAACTGGAGTTACTGTAATTTACCAGGGATCAACCATCACAAGGTCCATATCTTCAATACCCCTTTTCTTCATGGCCTCTCTAAAAGGTGGGAAGTCCTTAACAACAGCTTCACATTCAGCATACTCAACCGCGTCCTGAACTTCCAAAGTATGAATATGAGAAAAGATGGTGACATAAATTCCTAGCAAATCCAGTCAAGAAACAATATTACCCTCTTAATATACTGATGCGCAACGTTAACGATTGGCCCAAATAATGATACAGCTAATGATATGGAATATGAATGTAAGTGATGTAACACAACTTTAAATGCCAATTAATCTTTCAGGGGAAATGGCTCAGGGTCTCAACACACCATAGCTTTCTTCATGTAGGAATGCCTCTAATATCTACCAGGATTATCAATCTTCGTAGGTATATTTGTTTGTTGATGGAAACTTGTGTAAATATTATGCTTTTCGATGTACTAAAAAAACTTGTCATGATTATTTTCAGGAACTCTCTCTCCTTAGCATTACGAACTTTTTGGAATACCCTGAAATTACAGAAAATTTCCCCATCACGTTTATCTAAATATTTAATCTCTGTCAATCCCGATCAACATTAACAAATGTTCCCATTACTAAAGCTTAAATCTACTTGAAGAGTGAATGCAAATAAAAATGATCGCAAGGCAATAGAACAAACCATCGGAGGCTGAACATCTGGAACAACTTTTGATGAAATTACTTTCCCCCTATGATGCCCACCTCGAGTAACAGCGTGTACTTCAGATAGCTCCACAATCCATATGCTAGTCTCATTTGACCTTTTGTTATAAACAACAAGTCTAGCCCTCCTGGGAGGCAGTTTGGTAGGAATTATAGGCCCACCTTTTGTTTTAGGAAGCAGCGATGGTTGGAAGGGAGGGAAAAAATATGCATCTGCCAATGCAACAATGTGTTTATCTGGTTCAAATAGAACCACTTCAACGAATCGCATGCTATCTCTGACCTGAACTCGGGAAAAATGATGAACAAATCAACATCAAAAGTGAAAAAGGACCATTACTTAAGAGAGAGAGCGAAACAGTGAGACAAAAACCATTGCCAACCTCTGGAGTGGCTCCAGCAGCCCTGACAGTTGCCACTGCTACAGCGATTTCAGCGGCAGACAAAGGGTCCAAAGGGTGACTGGTCTGAGCCCTCAACATAACTGGGACGCCTGCTGAAGAAGTAAGAAATGAGGGTCAGTCACGTAACTCGAGCTAACAACCAAAAACATGCCTTCCCTCCATACTAATTATGGTGAACTGCTTAGCATTTTAATTCCGAAGATAATATCCTGGATTAACACAAATGCTAATTAACAAACTAATTTTTCCTCCGTCATTAGTAGATAATGGACGTCAAATGAGTAAAAGGGTTTTGGCAGGACCAATTTTCAATAGTTAATAAATCAGCTTGACGCAACCATTGCTGTTTATCCTACAGATCCATTAATTTTAAAACCAACTCTTGTTCCATGTATATAAACATTCAGATAGAAGAGTTTCAGAGAAGAGTTTCATAAAATGGCCCTTAAAGACGAATCAGTAATGAATCATGCACACTACATGTACGAAAACAACAAGAGACAATTTAGCATCCAGAGAAACATAATATTTTGAAAAGTTTCGACTGTTAAACAACAAACACATGTATTGACTTTTATTAAGAACAGTTCTCGTACATGTACCTAAAGTGAGATAAATAGATCATGAAATCTAACTCTCGAGTAGCGAACGAGTCATGCACCGAAAAAGGCACATCAAAAGACGATATCTCCATACCAGGAAAAGAAAAAGATAAGAAGAAGTAAAACAAAAAGATCAAGAGAGAGAAGCAATGACAAAAAGAACATCCGAAAGAGAGAGAGTGTGCCGTAGTATGCCTTTGGTAGCGTTATTAGAGGAATCCGCAGGAAGAGAATCGACAGTCCGAATCACGGACTGGACGGCGACGGCGCTCTTCCTGAGCTGATCGGCAGAGGGAACGCCGGTCCAATCATGCACGACATTCTCCGCGGGAGCAGCACGGTGGGGAGGGGCGGCGTCGGGACAACAAGAAGGCGGCGGCGGGGAAGAAGAAGATCGAGACGTCGTCTTTTGCGAAGCTGAGGCCATTGCAGGGGGTTTGCGAGCTCGCCAATTCCACCAAAGTATGTCTCTATACAATCCACTGACATACAGCAAATCCTCTCTCTCGACTCTCTCTCTCTCTCTGTGTCTCGCTCTCGCTCTCCACAGCCACTTCGCTCCTTAAGAACCTTCAAGAAACTGAGAATCGAGAAAAGGGATCCACAGAGATTATGTTTCCTTGTTTGGATTTTTGCTTTATTAGTGCGATGAATAAATGAGAAAGAGAAGTGCGAGAATGCTTGTGAGGGATTCAGGATTGTGATCGTATTCAAGCTAAATACAGAAACGAGCGGAGAGAGAGTGCAGTAGTCAAGAGTAGTAGGTCATCTATGTCCATATTTATTTCTTTATATAAAATTACAAGGGCTTATCAAATCAAATAGAGGATGTTGCTAGTAATAAGATAAGTGGTGAGATCGGATCGGTAGGGGGTGTTCTTGTGAAAATGAATGTTTTAATGGGGACCAAAGAGTAAACTCTTTGTAAGATGATAAGGCTCAAATTTGCAAGGAAAGAGAAGTATTGGCTGTACTTACCTATAAGGATTTTTCATTAAAGTCAAATCTGAGAAAATTTTCTGCTTTTATGATTTGACAAAATGGAAAGACTATTACATTCACAAAACCATCTGCCATTAAAAACTGAATTTAAATATTCGTGACCAACAAGTCTTAGGGTAGGTTTCAGAAATACAACATATGTGGTGAGTAATAATCGGATGCTCTTTTATAAGCTCTGAAGTGTTTGGACTTGGAGTGATTATAAGTAGCATTGTAGCAAATCAACGTCACGTCACGGATCCAATAAACTCATATCAAACAGCTGTCAAACGTGTCAGTGGGTTGATGCTACGTTTGAAAGCTCCAAAGTCGGCGATGACAAAAGTTGCTTATGTGGATCGTAACTCACTTTATCCACCCAGTACATCCGCTGTACTCAAACTCAAACCCTCGCTCGCATTACATGTTACCTTATTATATTTTTTATATCGTCGTAAGTCGTAACCCCAAATCTAGCACGACATCTTCTGACATCCTAGTGTGGTAAAATGAGGCTTGGGTTAGAGTCAGAGAAGCATTTTGTGACTTAAATTGCTATAATCGGACTTTTGTGAAAGTATGGGGTACAAGAACTTTTTAGGTTCTAAGTAGTTTTTAGTTGAGTTGTGTTTAAACATGTTTAAAAGAAAAACTCGGAATCTAAATTGTATTTAAACGTACTTTACTTTTTAAAAAAATTGGTAGTGGCTATTGTCTTCTAGAAAAAAATGAGATTTAAAAATGTTTTTGCTTGAAAACATGGAAATTGCAATATTTGTTTAAAGTGAAATGAGGTTTAAGTAGTTTTTATTTAGTCATATATAAATTAATTGTTTTGAATAAACTATTTGACAATTTGATAATTCAATAAAGGGTAAAAGACAGTAGCTCCTAATTTAAATAACTTTTAAAATTTTCATAATTTTGAATTTTTCAAAAAAAATCCTTTTAATTTTAAATTTTCTTTTATGTTAAAATAAATAATATTATAAATAGATCAATCAAATATTGTTGACATGACGAATGATAACCCAACTCAACTTTTAAATTCAATCTAAAATAAAATTTTAATATAATTATCTTAAATTATTATAATCTATTGTAATTGTCTTAAATTATTAGCTTTGGGTAGATATAATTAGTTTCAGCGTAAGAGTTAGTCATAATATTAATAACATATAATTGATATGTTATTCGCGAAGGCTTGCTAATGATGCGGCCTCCCTCATAACCACTACCAAATGACACCGTTTTGATTTAATTGATTAAAATAATATCATTTTATTTTTTAAAATTTTCAATTTATAATTTAAAACAATATATTTTAATAAAGTTGAGCCTTTTGAGTAGGACTTAAGGGCAACCCCATATACAAAGCCCTTATGGAAACTTGGTCAATTTATATTGGTCCTTTAACTTAAGATTCGGTCAAATTGAAATTTTGAAATCTGTCCCCAGATCACTTGTGCTCCACCTTTTGTCAGAGAATTGTGGTTGGGTTATTATCCAGATTATGCAAAATCATTCAAAGGAGCTAATCAAGCTAGCAGCAATAACATATTGACATGCATGCATGTTGTACGGTGAGAGAGGCAAACTGAGATGAGTACAGTCAGTCCTAATTCAATAAGGCAACTATCATTAGTTTAATTACAGAATAATATGATAATGGAGATATGTGAGGATGAGGATGATGAGTCAGCTTTTGAATTTATAAAAGGTAAAGAATCATTATCAAGTAGAGGTGCTTGCTAATAACATCCCAAGTACTTCCATGGTGATAGGGGGAAGTTAAAAGGAATCTGATAGTGTGATAACCACTCGTTCTTGACATACAATTAAGATATTTGCTAGTGGCTATTTGATAAAATAATGATAACAGCTATGGTCTAGGTTTGTATTGTCTGGGAATCACTTTCTATTTTGTAATACTACATTCTTGTTTTTTAAGCCATTAATAAGAACCACCTCGTTGTTGACATATAATTAAGATATTTGCTAATGGCTATTTTATGAGATAACGACAAAAGCTATGGTCTAGTTTTGTATTCTCGGGTATCACTTTCTGTTTGTACTACTACGTTCTTATTTTTTAAAGCCATTAATAAGACTTATATCGGGAAGGGTCATTCTTGGAACAACTATTAAATTTTTCAAAAATAGTCTCTTTATAAAAATATAAAAGAAAGATTGCGTATATTATGAATCTCTCTAAACTCTTGCGAAGTGAAGAGCTCTGTCCAAGTTTTGTGCCGTAATATGTTGGCTCTAATAAGACTTAAATTGGGGTATCAAGAAAAATCTAATTATTAACGGGGCAAAAATAAAATATAAATAATTTATTAAATAACGTAATCTAAAATAAATCAATACTTTTGACTTAAAGTCGTGTTTTGATACCTTTTACATAAAGTGACTCAGCCTCTATCACTTAAACATGGATGCTAACTACATTACATTAAACTGATTAACTTTGACAGCATTACAGAACAAAAAGAAATATGGAGATTGACCTCCACACAGCTCCTCAATATGAATCATCTGTTTCCACCAACTCCTCAAAAGGACCCCCACACCATCTTTCAGAAGTGGACCATTGTGCATAGTTGTAAGCATCATTGCATGAATTTTGTCTGTTTCTGAAATTATAAAAGATTTTATGGGCTGAGCACAAGTGAGGAGGAAACAATTAGTTCATGTGATGTAAGAATCAAATGCCAACAGTAAAAAGTAGATACAGTGAACTTCCACACATTTTTGCCCTCTTTTTCATCTGTTTTGTCACTCTCCTTTTGCAGAGTTACAGAAATAGCTACGATTCTAAGGCTCAGACATACAACATCTCTTCTTCCCATTATCTCTTTGCGTTTACCATTTTCCTGGATAAGTCCTTCCTTTTCTAGTAACACGACCACTTGGGAAGCTTACATAACACGTTCCAATATAATCACAAAATCATGGAACGAGTGTGTTATCAACAACCATTTCCTTTATGGAACCTTAGCCACCTATACGTACAACTTTTCATGCGGAGACTGATTCAATAATTATTTTATTTTAAATTAAAGATAAGTATAGAATGTGTACAATCTTCTAATCTCTCCTCCTCCGTGCAAGAGATTTAACATTAGCAACTACTTTTACTTTGCTCTTTAAAAGTGTCGGTGAAAGCGAAAACTACTTGTCCTTCGGAGGAACTAATGTTCTGATGGTGGTGGTCACAGGTTGAAAAATGATGATCCGTGAGATGATCTGCAGTGGGGTAATATTATCCAGGTTTCTGTTCACCAGCGCCGTTGATTGCCACCTGTAAAAGCCTAAACGCAGAATCAGATGTTCACTTAGCCAGCTGCCATTACTCGCCAAGATGTATCTTTGTCAATAAATGTCTCAACCACCAAAATTTACGTCCGTTTGACAAATAGGGAATTACGTTAATTATTAGCTAATTTTATTAATGGTTGACTGATAGCTAATTATTTAAATTAATTTGACCAATAGATAATATCAGCTATTTATTAAAAATGTTTGGTAGAATTAACTATTTAATATTAGTTGTTGATGTATAAAATGACTTATGGGGACATAATTTTAAAAACAATTATAGTGATATGAATATTATATTTCATAGTATTTTGTTGAATATTTTTATAAGAATTTAGATTTAGATATTTAATTTTACATTAATTAAGTTTATAAGTTTAATAAAAAACATAATAATAATAATAATAATAATAATAATAATAATAATCCAAAGTTAAATTCTTTATTAATATAAATGATGCAGCGAGCTACATTATATTAGTATTTTTATATAATATGTATGAATTTTATTATTTAATAAATTTAAAATATCTATAGTTATAGTATAAAACATATACGATATAAAGTAGTTATATACTAAAAATATTAATTTGATGCAACTTTTTATGTTCAAAAATTTAATATTATGATATTTTTAAATATAAACTAATATTATAAAATTAAATAAAAATTAAAAAGTTTAGGTGGTGTTTGGTTCCGTTTTATTTTTAGGTTTTCCGTTGATGTTTTCGTAAAAAATAAAACAGCCCTTGAAAACTCGTTTGGTAGAAATTATTTTCATTTTTCGTTGTTAAAAATAAAAAAACTGCAACGTTTTTTTGAAAACGTAAAAAAGACGTTTTCGTGTATTTTTAAAACGGGTTTTCATGTTTCACAAAAACTAGTTTCCTTCGTCCCGACTATATAATCTTCTGCTTCTTCAGCCTCTTCTGCTGTTTCTCTGAGGTCTCTGCATATAGAAATCAACGAAACTATCATCTTCATCGTCTTCTCAATCTATGCGTCTTCTGCTATCTATCTCTCTTCCACCGTTTACTTCTTGGTTGAAATTTGTTAAAATCTCACTGCTGCTTCACTTCAACCTGTTCTTGTGGAGACTGCAGAGCCTCTGTTTTTGACCCGTAGTGAAGTCATTTCACTGTTGTTTCTTCACTTTTAATGAGTCTTGGTGGCTGTAGGTATGTTTTGAAGATCGAGAGCTTCTGTTGAGTCGGCGAGGAGAGAGCTGTCGCATGAGAAGTTTGGGTTTTTATTTTTTTGGGTGTTTTTTCGTTTTTGGTGTTTTTTCTTTGTTTAATATTCTGTGAATATATAATTGGGTGTGAAGCTCTGTTCTCGAAAGCTTTATGCTTCTTGTGTTTGTTGGCTGTCTGGTAGTGGACAAAAAAGAGGATAATAATGTCTCCAGAAACGAGGATAACAATGGCTGTCCTTTGTGGGTTTATCTTTGTCCTTGCATTTCACAATCATACCTTAACCAACAGGAAAGTTTTAAGGGTTTATATTTGTATCTGTCTCCAAAGCTTTAAGGTTCCATAAAGCCTGTAAAGTTGTGATCAGAACAAGAAGTACTGTAATTTTGTGGGTAGAAAAAAGACTATTAAATAATTAATTAATTTAAAAATATAATATATTATATTATAATTATTACACGTAATAGTATAACTAAAAAATAGAAATATGATAATAAAATCAAACATATTTTTGTTTTCAGTATTTTATTAAAAATCATAACCAAATAGGTTTTTATTTTCAGTTTTTATATTACAAATTTTAACCAAATAAGTTTTCGTTTTTTTAAGGAAAAAAACAGAAACTAAAAACGGGAAACAGAAATCAAAAACAACAACAGAAAAACAGAAGTGGAACTAAACGGTCCCTAAGATTTCTATCTAGATATAGAGCTTCATAATATAAAAGAAAAGGTTTCACTCACTGAATCATATGTATCATTGTTTATATGTGATCTAGATGTTATAAAATTTAAGTTTCAACGGGTTTCATTATGTAGATGTATATGAGCAATAGATTTGTCCTTTTTACTTCTTAATGACAACTTGCTTTTGATATTCAAGAGTCTACTAAATGATTTATGGTTATTTATCAATTAAGTGCTCTCTATTTTATCCTTATATGGTCACTCATAGCAATCAGCATGTCCAGGCAATGATTGATTAATCATGTTTTAACTAAAGCTTAATTTAGCTTCAGTACGTCAAACAATTTGTGAGATATTATCTTTTAGCTCCAATATTTTTCAACAAATGCATATTTTACCCTTTGTATAACTGAACTAATATTTAATGTTTTCTTTTTAATATTATAAAGATATTGAACTTTTTAATCATATGTATGTTGGCATTGTACCCTTTCAACATTTGTGATTTTTTAAAAAGAATTAACACTTATGTCAACTATATCTATGATCAACGTACTTGCTCTTTAGAGTAGCTTACCTTTTATGCCACAACTTTACGTTTTCTTAACTCACCAAATGGTGTACACTAAATAACTTAACCTGAGACTAAAATACTATACCTATATCGATTGACTACTTTATTCAATTATGTATGTGCTAACCATACTAACTAAACATGTATGAATGTTTTTACTCATCATTTTTGGGTTATGTATGTAGTAAAGATATTTCCCAAAGATGATTTGATAAAGCCTTGTAGATTGACTTCCTTCCTGCGCTATAGAAAATGGAGATATTGGTTCCCTAGAATTTAGAAAAGCCAAAAAGTCATAGAATTTCAATGAGGGAAGTAGTAACTTGAAAAGGTTGTCAACAGCCGGGCCATTTAGCTTTGACAATTGCAGCTCAGAAAGAATTGCTACAAGTATTGAGTGGATTAGTAAGCCTTGAAAAGTACTTAGATGCATTTGGCAATCAAAGAATCCAATTATTGCTAAACGATTCTTACAGGAAAAAAACGACATAAAAATAAAAAATGGCATGTAAAAAATTACGTTTTTAACATATACTTAAATTTTAATTAAGAAATTTGATATTCAAAATTTAAGTATCACAAAAAAATATCATTATATAAATAATTTCTATCATAATAAAATTATGAAATAAATCCTTACAAACTTTTTTCTTGATTTTAGTTATTGATTTGATAAATAATTTAATTTAATAATTTAAATATCTGAATATTTAAACTAAATTCTAAAATATTCCAAAATAAATAATCTTTGAAAATAGTTTTCAGACATTTAGAAAAATATTTTTCAAATTTATTAGATATTTAAATCAATTGAATCTCAATTAAATCAATTTAATTAAAAATGACGTAAAACAAATTAAAAAAAATGTGGGGGGACTATCTGCATTTGCCGGGACGTTTCTCTTCAGGTGTCGACGCTTTCTTCTCTTCTGGGAGAGCTTCTCCGTCACCTCTAGCTGGGCGTGTTTCACCCTTCACCAGTGGCTAGATAACCACTGTCTCCGTCGCCAGAGGCAGCTTTACCAGTGGCTAGCAATGCCGCCGGTGGAGACCCATTATCCAGACAATTAACCAACGCAAATCCAAAACCACCACACCCAACAACACACTTCAGACACCCATTAAATCACACAAATTATTCAGAACTTGAATCGAACAAAAAACTTCGCAAGCAAAATAATTTTTCTAGAACACAATCAATAAAAGTTAAAAGCAAACTTCAAGGAAACACAGAAACAAAGCTAGGGTGGCATGCAACATTGTTTACATATCTTATTCAATAAACTAAACAGGTAATGTGATGGTATTCAAGAGCAATTTCTAGAAACAAAAATATGAGGTAACTTGCGAGATGGTTTTCCACAAAGCTTAAAATTAACGAGGTCGTACTCGTACACGTAGCTTTGTTTCAATTAAACCAAACTAAACCCTACTTTATCAAAACAATTAGTTTAAGCTTTTATTTTTCTCAAATTAATAACAATTAAGCAATTGATTTAAGTTAAATAATTAAAAGAGGCTCGATGTCACTGTTGAAAAATCAACCACGATTAAATCACGAGTACAACAAAATTGAAAAATCATCCATGATCAAATCACGAGTATAGCAAAATTATATTTTTACGATTTTTGATCGAATTGCAATAATTGAATAATTTGAAAAATATTAATGATAAAATAAAGAAATTGTACTTATTTTGAAGTTCTTACGGAAACCTTCTCAAAACCCTTTTCTCGTGTTAATTACGACCTGTTCTTGTATTTGGCCAGTATTAACAAAATAGTAAAAGAAAACTTTCAACCCTTTGAGAGCAAAATAAGCAAGAATGCTAGCTCTTATTTTCATAAACAGAAAAAACATTAGGTCTTATTTTTATTAAAATTAAACTTTCTAATTATAATTAAACTTAAACTTAAACTCAAACTCAAATTCAAACACAAACATAAACTCAAACTCAATCCCAAACTCAAACTATAATTTAATTTAATTTATAAAATTAAATATTTTATATTTTATCCCTAAAGTTTCTTAAACTTCGTAATTAAGTTTCTCTTAATTTAAATTAATGTTATCCTTTAATCAATTTTTATTTGTGATTTATTAGCTTCCTAACATGTTGGCAATTATTATAATTATAATTTATAGTTAAAATTAGCAAAATTAAAGCTCATTTTAATTTATCTTTAATTCTCTAATTAAATATTTTAGAATTATATATCAAAATTGATGTTTAACAACATGTCATAATCACCCAAATATGAGGAATGTCAAAATAGTTTGATATAACATATCCAAACATAGTTATGATGTAAATTTAGTGTTTTCATCATTCAACGTTTCAATTAGACGTAGAGTATGAATATATTGTTTACTCTTTTAAATCCATTCTTGTTTATTCTTGCTAATTAGTAATTGACTATGATTGATATTTAAAAATATCTTTCAAATGTCAAATAACTCTGACAAGATAATTTCTTAAATAACTACTAATCAAGATTTATAGAGCATTTTCTCTAATTACTTTATAGTGATCACTACAAGGAAAATGTTTAATAGCAACGGAAAATTTCCGACGGTCTGAATACCGTTGGAAACACCAATCGAAATAGCGTTTCCATCGCAGAAAGTGGTTGTCCATTAAATTGTTTGCGACCGAAAGAAAATCGGTCGGTGAATTTGGTTAAAATTGATACCGACGCCCATTTCGGTCGGTGATGGCGTCGGTGAGAACGTCCAATACGCGCCCTCCAGTGAAAGAAAATGACGGCGTTTTGGTTAAAACCAAAACGACGTCGTTTTGTCAATATTTAAACGCTTATCAGCGTTCTTCTTCCTCCTCACGCGACCTAGGGACCTTCTCTTCCTCCTGCGCTGCTCTCTTCCTCGTACGCCGCTGGTTCTTCCTCGTTCGTCTTCGTCAGTGGTCGCCGCTCTCCTGTCGCTGCTCGCCGCTCGGTGGTCGCCGCTCGCCTGTCACAGATGTCGTTCCTCCTCCTCATCTCCGACAGGTTTGTTAGTTCTCCTCCCTCCCATCTTTGTTTTCGTAGATCGCATTTCGTGTGGCTTTGTTGTGGTTTTATACCCATTGAAAGTGAATGAATGCTCCTGCTGTAGATGAAACTCTAGTCATTCCATTAGGAGTAAATTTTCCGTCGACTGATATTTGACTGGTAGTTGTTGGTAGAGTCTACGGTAGTCACTAATTTCAGAAAATTGGTATTGATAATTTACAGTGGAAATTATGGATTATACTAAATTGTGAATTATTGTAGATATTGTTGTGACATATACACAGAAT
>JANZLD010000002.1:38582471-38593341 GCA_026413575.1 Erythroxylum carthagenense
TAGTGTTTGATCGAGTACACCACCCTCGCGGGTCACGGGCTCGGATATCACCGTCGATATCGGGTTCGGGTCTTCGCAGGAGTGGGGTGCTACATTGTTGCTATAAATAATCCAAAGTATGGAATAGTAAATCGAATCAAATATCAATTCATTAATTGAGCTGTCATATGTTTCTAACATATATATAATAGGCTCTCATTTTATGTTAGTCGCACAAATTGTTGGATAGGTATAATAGCTACAAAAACTTTTTAATCCCATTATGTGTAAGTAAGAGATGAAAGACATAAACACCCTCTATAATTGAGTATTTGATTAATATATTATGATTATGATAACGATTCAACTATCAAATTGTTTTGTAATCATAACATCTAAGCTTTTTTTTAAATAACAATTAAAATAAGAAGATAAAATCAAAAATATGAAAATTAGAGAAAAAATTTTACAACAATTTTTTTAAGGTGTGAAAAAGATCAATATCTGTAATTGATTTGTTCTAAGATAAATTCTAATTATATTATTTATTCAATGGATGGAAATACAAATCTATAAAACAAGACTGAATATTGCTATTGTTCATCATCCTTCTCCTCCTTCTTGTATCTCTGTTTGCATTGCTGATTGTTGTCTCCTCTGAATCTTTTCTTCACCCTCTTCTTCTCCTTCACCTTACTCCTTTCTCTCTTCATTTGTTTTTTTTTATCTCTCCTCCATTTATACTTTGTTGTTAGCTTCCTACCTCTTAAATTACCACTCTAAGCCTCACTACTATCCCATTCTTGCATGTTTCTACTATCCTTAGCTTGCTGCTTGGTTTCTCTCCTTCTAGCTTCTCTACTCCCTCATATCTTTGCTTTACCCATCAGAAATTAACCTACCTCTATAGATTTAGACTCTTTCTCAGCATTGCTTTCAAATTCCACTACGACCACTGGCCCTTCTCATCCTTCTATTTCACGCACTCCTAACTCCACTACAACTCTAGAAACTAACTCCATACTTAACATCAGAAGACCTTGGGTTCGAGTGGTAGGTAAGGTTACCCCTGACGTGAAACTCAACTACTTTCCACCCTTAGCCTCTACTGATAGCATAATTGTCTCAACTCCTTTAGAGGTGCTTAAAGCAGGCATTGCTAAATGGAACTCAACACTAGTTGGATTCTTTATTGACAAGAGAGTGGCATACCTGGTAATGAAACAATAGGCTATGAGCAATTAGAAAAATTTTTGGTTTATGGGATAATATTCCTATTTGGATCAGCATATATAGTGTCCATTTAAATACTGGACCGTAGCTAGACTTGGCTATATTGCCAGCTTCATTAGCAAGCTAATTTGCTTAGACCAAGCCACAAATGAGGTAAGGAGAGTCCAATTTTCTAGAATTTGTGTATTGGTTACCTCTATGCTTGATCTCCCTAAGAGTATCCCAATCATTCGATTGGATGAAGGCTTGGAGCCTTTTGAAGACCAACTAATTGTTTCTTATGCTTGAAACCGCAACTCAATGTCAATAAGGTTTAGAGGCCAACAAGAAGATTGTTTAACACAGGTGGTTACGAGGAAGTTTTGGGTCTTAACACTGAAGCAGATGCATAATCTACTCTACAATCTTTTGCGTAAGCACTAACTCTGATAGCTGGTAATAATAGACTTAACATAGAAGTTGATTTGTAGCCAACTCCACAAGCTTTTACATAAACTCAACATTTGTCAATTGTGACTAATAGCTTATCAAATAAGGATGGGGAACAAATATAGGACAATTCACTTCTCTATAAGGAAGCTGTCGATCATAAGCTTAAAAAGTGCACCCAAGCAACTCCAAGAAAAATCCTAAATAGGATGAAGAGTTTGAATAGGTTTCTAAAAGAAAGACCAAGAAAAAAGAAGATGAACCCAACTAGGTTGTCTAACACATGACTATATTTTCTTGAAATATCAACAGGGCTAATGCCTTCACAAGAAACTTTTATTGAGGGATATAGTACTAAAGAATAAAGGATTTATAACTAGTTTCTTAGATATAAGTATTAAACTTCAAAATTGTAACATTATTAAATTTTTGCTTAAGCATTTGAAGTTAATTTCCAATTACAATCACCACCCCAGTGGGTAACTACTAATTGTCTATAATACAATGGTTGTTATCACTAGAATCAATTTCACCTAATACCAACTAATCCACCTGAAGTGGTTTGAAAGGACTCAAGAATGTCCTTATCTTTTTATACATGCTCATAAAAATGCCTATCAAAGATCTGCACTTTGGGGCCATCTTAAATCCTTAGCATTTATAATCTCTCAACCTTGGCTTATTGTTGGGGACTTCAATGCTTTCATTAATCTTAAGGAAGCATGAGGGGTTAGATCTATGGGTAGCCCTTGTAATGAAATGAGACAATACTTATTTGACATTCAAGTTTTAGATGTCCCTGGGGACGTAGCTTCTTCACTTGGTGTAATAAAAAAGCAGGGGATAACTTCATTAAGAAGAAACTAGATAGATGCATGGAAAATTAAATGTTGTTTATAAACTACAAGCAACTAAACTCACTTCACCAACCAAAGCCTTTTGAATCACTAAACTATTGTAACTTACCTATAGGTAGATAAAACTTATTCTCCCTTTAGATTCAACAAATTCCTTGCTAAACTTGCTGAATTTGACTACTACATTTTGAAAGCTTTATATGTTCCCATGCAAGGTTCCAAGCAATTCATTCTTGCTAAGAAACTCTCACTCATTAAGCAAGAAATGAACGTATTGTTTAAGAATAATATTTGAAACACTCATCATCTTTTGAATACAGTAAGAACTACCCTTAAGAGAATTCAATCCCAACTCCAAGCTGATCCTTAGTCCACCTACTTACGGAATTAAGAAAGAACTATCGTGCAACACTTCTTCATTACTTATGAGTATTCCTTATTAAAATAGAGGTTAAGGGTCAAATGTATGAGAGGGGAAGATAGGAATATAACTTTTTTTCCATAAGGAGGGGACAAGAACACAATGTTTTTTTTTTCCATAGGGTAGTTATCTCTAGGAAAAGCAACAACAAAATAGTCTCGCTAATACATAACAACCATAAGTTTAATTCCCAACATTCCTTACTTTTTGGAGCATTTGACTCATTTTTATATTAAAAAAAACCCATTCTAAGGCCACTTCACCCCAGCTCTTCTTTAGAGAACTTATGCAGTTTGGAATTATTGCTTAAGAGACTGAATGTTGACTCAACCTATCTCCAAGTAGGAAATTGAAGATTCATTGAAGACCTTAAACCTCAATAAAGCACCTAGTCCAAATGGTTTTAATCCTCTATTTTGCAATAAAGCTTTACACCTAATCAAGCCTACAATGATTGATGCAATACTTGAGTTCTTCAATAAAGGAAAGATGTTAACAGAGTTCTAAAGGAATTTTATTACTCTTTTCCCTAAAGGTGGTGAGCATAAATCCTATGATTTTAGGCCAATTTCATGTTATAATACAATTTATAAAGTCATCTGCAAAGTGCTAGCTCAGAGATTAAAAAGAGCGTTGGGGAACTACATTGATTTTATCTTAAGGGGCTTTTATCCCAAGTCGAGTTATAAGAGACAATACGCTACTATTGCAAGAACTTGCCAAAGCTTATGGTTTCAGAAGAGGATGAAAGAACTACTTCCTCAAGGTTAACCTGATTTTTTTTGATAATATTAATTGGAAATTCATTTTTAATACTCTTCAGGCTTTGGATTTTCCACAAAACTTCATACAATGGATCTCAAAACGTATCACGACTTTTAACTTTAAAGTCTTGGTGAATGGGCAGCCTAGTAAACATTTTAAAAGTTCTAAGGGAATTAGATAAAAGGATCCCTTATCCCCATATCTCTTTGCGCTTGTTATAGAGGTCTTTAATAAAACTCTTAAAACTGTGGTAGAGCAAACTAAAGTTTTAAAATATCACTCCAAATGCAAAAACCTAAGGATTACAAACTTGAGTTTTGCAAATGATCTTATTCTGCTTTCTAATGTAGATCAAACTTCAGTTTCTATACTAATGAAGGCCTTGAAAATATTTATCAATCTCTTTGGTTTGGAAGTGAATTGTACAAAAAGTGGTGTCTACTTGTCTAAATCTACTTTAGAGAGTGACATAGCTATCAAATCCATCACTGGTTTCACACATTTATCCTTGTCAATAGTTTAGCTTGGTATCCCAATTTCAATTCCTAATCATACTTTTGACGATTTTTTTTCTTGCTAGTTGAAAGAATCAAAAGCAAAATTGCATCCTAGAGCTCTAAAACTCTATCTACTGCTAGTAGGATCCAACTCATATCCTCTATACTGAACTCTATCAATATATTTTGGTCTGTATATTTGGCTATACCTAAGAAGATAATTAAAATTGTCGTGAGGATCTTCAATAAATTTTTATAGAATGGACAGTAGTAATTTACTAAAGAGTGCTAGAATGCAATGGAAAGAGGTTTGTTTACCCAAGAATAAAGGGAGTCTGGGGGTCATCTCATTGCAATTGATGAAAACAATAATGATGGGGAAAAGGCTTTGGAAATTATTGATTGAAAAGCAATCTCTTTGGTGTAAATGGGTCGATGGTATATTCATAAAGGAAATAGCCATTTAGAGTATTAAAAGCAAACCTACATCTTCTTACACATGAATTTTTAACTCTGATGGGGTACGGTAAACTAATCAGTTTCTGGTTTGACAACTGACTATCGTGTGGCCTTTAATCAACCTACAAAGGATGGACTATCTTAGAACTACTCTCAACTAGAACATAACAGTTGAGGATGTTTTAAGGGATAGGAAATTTTTTACACAAAATGAAGTTCCTGTTTCTATATATCATAAGCTTCATCAAACTAACCTGATTAGAGGGAAGGATAAAACTATATAGAGGCACTCAATAAATGGCAATTTCACCAACCAATCTTGTAGGAATCTCCTACAAAAGTACCTTAACATAATTCCCTTTCCTAAAGTGGTTTAGACCAAGCATTGCCATCCTCGAGTTGCATTCACATTGTGGAAAGCCTTGAAAGAAAAATTGCCAATAATAGACAAGTTGAACTGTTTTCTCAATATACCTAACTAATGCATCCTTTGTGAGATGGCTAAGGAAAGTCATGAACCTTTATTCTGCAAATGAGAGTTTGTCAATACAAGCTGGAGGGCGATACTACGCAAATGTTACAAGGTGAATATTCTTAATCGTTGGAACACTTTTAAGGTTTGGTGTGGTCAGTTTGCACTTTCGAATGATCCTATCAGGTGGTGCTTTTGCATTGCTATCTCTTTTATTGTCAAGAGTATCTGGGATGAGAGGAACTTTCAAAATTTTCAAATTAGAAGCTTATCTAAGGAGTAGTTTCAAAATAATATGTTTCTACAAATCAAAAGTCATCTTAACCTACACAAACTAAATTTCCACAACTAGGAATATTGGCTTAGAATGTGGAACATTTAATTCCTATCATGGCTAGGAAGGTAGCTCTTTTTCTCTAATCTAACTCATTTTGCGTAACAAATATGTATATTGCTATTTGGCGCTTGCTTGTAACTCTTATTTTGCCTTTAATGGCCGAATTCACTACAATTCCTCAAAAAAAATTTATTAAACAAAGATATATATGATTCATACCTAGATATGTGGCTAAATGGGCTTCCTAGGGGGTAGTAGAGTTGCTGGAGTTGTGGGTATGGGGCTAAAAGGTCCTATATTCGATCTCCTTACTTATGCTCTCTCGATCGAGTCTGTCGTACAGGGCTTATCTAGTGTGGAGTACCCAGTTGGCGTGATTTGTAGACTATTGCGTCAATATAAAAGTTTACCCAGTGCACATCCGAAGGATAGCGGCTGCGGATTTTTCCATTTTAAAAAAATATAGCTAAATGGTCTGCAAAAAGAACTTAAGTAGCTTGGTGGTCGTATATATGTTTGTGAGCTACAGAATATTGGACCGGTTGGAACAAAGCTAATTACTACGCATACCTATAGAGCAAATGATAATTAAATCACCAAAGCTGGCTAGTTTAAGACTTACCATTCGAATTTGATATGATAGCTACGATGTAGGAAAGTATTTTTATGCACTAGAGTTCAAGTTCTAAAAGATTAGAAATTGAGAAATTTTCACATGGAAGAAAAATAATTTTAACTTGTATATGTTTCGTTCAATATTATAAGGTTGCTATCACAATTGTATATAATATCACCTGTATCATTTAGTGATATGAACTAATACTCTCATCTCATCAAAAGGGTTTATTATAAACTTGTAATCCGCTTTTGATTTTGATTAGTTTCATCAAGTCATCATCATCAATTTTCGTCAACATCTAAGAGGGTGGCTAGTTTGTGCTTCGCCACAAAAAAAGGGTTCTGATTACGGGCAAGTACTCAGATAACAATAATACAACCGATGTGTTTACATGTCTGTCTTCTTTTCATTCATTCGAGGGCCAGCAAAGTAAAGAAGAGAGAGAGAGAGAGAGAGAGAGAGATTCCTCTCCAGCTAAAAAAAGAACAACCTGCCCTGCTAGCTAATGATTGGTGTTTTCTTTTTTCTTCTTACCAATACATGCAAAAATACTTACCTTTCTTATCCGTCACTCCACCCTCTTATGCCTGGAGAAGGAGGGAAGAATCAATTCATATATGATGGACGATAGAGATAATATGGTAGCCTTATAAGTAAATGTATTTAATTTCAACCAACTGAAAATTCCCGTGTGTAGGAGTAGGACTTGCCTCGATGCTCTCTCCGGCATACAATACAAGTTAATGATAAGTTAAATGACAGTTTAGTTAGCAGAGTTTGCAATTAACACATTGCAAGAGGGGAAGTTATGGATACCAGAAGGAGTGTGCGTGTCATAGTCAGGTCACCCCTCGTGGCGTAGTTACCAAAAAGTAATGCTCCTCACAAGGCCTTGTATGGCAGACTCCAACCCTTCCATGTTCCCAAACATATACATAAATATATGTCAAAATCCCTTTAGACTGAATGAATTAGATGAGGAAGGAAATTGGAAGCTTTTAAGTTTTGGAATTGAATGTAAATCTCTTATTTTTGAAGGACTAGACTAATTAATTTAGCATGTGCAGACTAACCACTTCCCCACCACTATATAATCCACCACGCTCCTCCCCTTCCTTCTATCTCAACCTTAACTTCGTTCTTCACATCAACTCTTCCTCTTTCTGTAGTACGTAACTTGCTCTCTACTAACTGTTATCTACATGTTCTAAGCTAAAGTGCCCTTTTTCCTTCAATTGCTGAAGCCCCAATCGACCAACTAAACATGTGTACTTCCTCTAAGGCAAAAGTCAGCACAGGTGGCGTTGAGATTCCTCCGGCAGCACCCTGCAGGATCAATGGCCGCCCTGTCCTTCAACCTATTCCAACCCTGGAAAGACGCAATTCCTTAAAGAAACTATCAAACAAGTCTCCACCATCTCCACCACCATTACCACCACCTACTTTGTCACCAAAGTCCAGGTCCCCAAGACTGCCTGCTGTCAAGAGAGGAAGTGACTCTTCTAACACCTTAATGAATTCTAGTTCTGATAAAGTATCCCTCTCCATCCCAAGAACTAATAATAGTAATAACAATAATTCAAAGACTGCAACTTTGGACAGGAAGAAGTCTAAAAGCTTCAAGGAAAGCATTACTAGTACTGTTGGCAATAATATTGGATTTGTTCTTTCTTCTTCCTCTTCTTCTTCTATAGAAGCATCTTTGAGTTATTCTTCGTCTTTGATAATGGAATCCCCTGGAAGTATTGCTGCTGTGAGAAGAGAACAAATGGCACTTCAACACGCTCAGAGAAAGATGAAAATTGCTCACTATGGACGATTCAAGTCTGCCAAGTTTGAATCCAAGGTCGTCCCGATTGACACATCTTCAATTCCGTCAACAGCCAAGCCCGAAGAGGAAGATCAGAGAAGATGCAGTTTTATTACATCAAATTCAGGTAACATTAAAGAACCCAAATTTCCTTCAGCTCTATGATATTCAAATATATCTATAAATTTTTAACACAGAGAGAGAGAGAGAGTACACGGGTATGCAAACTGCAAAGTGAAGTAGCTTGAGGAAAATAAGATGGGCCAAAATTTAGTAGGGATTTTCTTGTATGCATTCCGAGACATGAGAAACTTTTGGCTTAACAGTTATCCATTTTCATGTGCACAGATCCCATCTATATTGCTTACCATGATGAAGAATGGGGAGCTCCTGTCCATGATGATAAGTAAGTCTCGGCCTAACACACTGGTTTACACACGATTAGTACTAAATTATCCATGTGATAAACTTTTCATAGTTCTGAACATATATTGCGCAGGATGTTGTTTGAATTGCTAGTTCTAAGTGGGGCTCAGGTTGGCTCAGATTGGACTTCCATTTTGAAGAAACGTCAAGATTTCAGGTGGGTTGTATCACTTTAAATCTAAAGGCTTTCAATGACTGCTGAAATTCAAGCTTAGATTCAAGATTGTTGGTCTCTTCTGCAGGAATGCATTTTCAGGGTTTGATGCAGAAACTGTGGCCAACATGACTGAAAAACAAATGATGTCAATCAGCATAGAATATGGAATTGATATGAGCAGAGTTCGAGGTGTCGTCGACAACTCTAACAGAATTCTCGAGGTAATCATTTCTAAACATCAAAATTCACTAATCTTTTCTTATTTTTGTATTTTCATTTAGCATTTTAATATTCGATTAGGTTCAAACTTCAAAAGAACCTCTTTTTGTTTTGTTATTAGGCTAAAATGAACCATTTTTTAATGTCAAAAAGATCAAGAAAAGATGCAAACAATGACTTGATTTTCCAAATTTATTATATATGTTCCTTTCCTCTTATTTGAGAAAGATTGTTGACGACCAAGCTCCATACGGTTTCCTCTATTTGAATCCCAGCTTCACTGTTTGTGAAGTAGTAGCCACTTACGACTATATAAAATGTGCTCTTACGAAAGGTCGTAATTTCAGATCAAGAAAGAGTTTGGATCATTTGACAAATATGTATGGGCGTTTGTGAACAACAAGCCCATCTCCACACAGTACAAATTTGGACACAAGGTACCAGTGAAGACATCAAAATCAGAAACAATAAGCAAAGACATGGTAAGGAGAGGCTTCAGGTTCGCAGGTCCCACCGTGGTTCACTCATTCATGCAAGCTGCTGGCTTAACCAATGACCATCTCATCTCTTGCCACAGACATCTCCCGTGCACTTTGATGGCTGCTCGCCGTTCCGCAAGGAATTAAATAGTAACAAACTAAAGACTAACATCAAAAGGGAGGAAACATAACAAAAGCAATAACTATGAAGCTTGTGACATGTTTATAGTGTTACTATTACAGATGGGGATGAAAAAAAAAAGGCGAAAAAAGGTTTGTGACTTGGTGAGCAATTTCTTCTTTTTTTCTTTTTTTCCTTTGGTGGGCTCTTAACATAGTTTGCGTGTGAAAAAATATTATAGGTTAGTGTTAATAGAAAAGGGATTAAGGGATGAATATGGTGTTGTGGTGACGGAGACAGAGAGCATGTGCAACTGAGGGCAAAAGGCATGTGGATGTTGTCAGATACTGCTTTTATTCCATGTGATCATCACCTTTCACTTATATGATGCATTATTTGGAGGGTTTTGCGTTCCTTTAACTGGTGTTGTGTGTGAGAGAGAGATGCTGAGGAGGTGGTGGGTAGTAGGACCACATCCTACTGTTATGTCAGTTCTATAATTATTCCCAAATGCAGTCATGTATCTGTCACTGCTTTTGGTATGGCAGTAGGTTTCTGGGTGTAAATGTAATGTATTTTCCAACCCTGCGAATGTTTCTACAGGGAGGTTGTGGAGGAATATTTATACTCCAGCCCCGAAACGTATCTTTTGCTTTTCTTGTGATATTTCTGAGTGATGTTTCGAGACATTTTCCATGTGCTTTGATCACAAAGTTTGATATAATATACTTATCTATTCCTTTTCTTCTACGTGGTTAAAAAGATGCTGAAGTATCATCCCCATGTGCCAACTTTTTCTTTCAGATACCATCCAGCTCGACCATCCAGCTCGGTGTACATTAACTTGACAACTTCTCTTCGCTGTACTGGAGAAAACAAAATCAAAATAAGGGTCGCTCTGATATACTGTATATATGAGTGAATGAATGCTTAAACTTTCTGTATTTTCAGAACGCTATATGAGTACAATCTCAGTCGTAGTCAGTGGCTTTGAAGGTGCTAGCTAGTTGTAAGAAAATGAAGAGTAATTTTTAAGAAACTTTAGAATATAAATATTTTCAAATGACTTGTTTTAAATTTTGGGAAATTGACTTTAAAATTTATACTTTTTTTTAGAAATTGAAGACAATCTATTTCAAGAGGTAATCAAGGTTGTAACTAACAGAAATGCTAATCACAGTATTATATATATAGTAGAACTCAAGCTGCCAACAACACCACAAATAGGTAACTCTTAAAGCTTGTTAATTTCAAGTTCTTTATTATTATGTCATTGATTCCAGTCACCATGTCTTTATTTAGGAGGCGGTTGGTTCGTATAGGGGAATGGTAATAAGAATGGGAATGAATATAGTGAGGAATGGGAATAGATATTATCATTATAATTATGATGGTTGGTTAAAAGAAAGGAATGATTATCATTACCATTGATATTGGTTGGTTTGTAAAAAATATTGAGAAATTAAAATTAATTATATTTTAAAATATAATTAATGTAATTAATTAAAATATAATTAATTAATTAAAATAGTATAATTAATTAATTACAATATTTTAATTAATGAATAAATTATATTTTAATTAATTATA
>JANZLD010000002.1:38606191-38619482 GCA_026413575.1 Erythroxylum carthagenense
TCCCAGGAGGTTTTATGAGTTATTCATGATGTGTTAAATTGGTAGGTGTGGTTGTTAGAATTAAATGCAGGTGCTGTAAAATTGCCAGATCTTAGGCAGAAGCTTCGAGTCCACTTTTGACCCTTGTAGAGTTGGAGTTTAGGCTAGTGATATTCATGAAAGTTGTAGATAATTATTTTACCTTTCCATAGACACTAAGTTTGCTAAATTTGGAGTTCTGGGTCAAAAGTTATGAAGGTCGCAAGTTCTGGTGCCGTTAGAGAGAGCTAGTCAATCGGCCTTAATGTAAATTTTTGTTTCTCTTAGAGTCCGAGCTGGCTTGTGAGTCCTTCTTAAAAAATATAGATTGTTCTTCTAGCTTTCCAACGCTTCCAACCGTGTCTGATTTGGAGCTCAGAGTCAAAAGTTATTAAGATTAGAAGTCTGATAGGTCGGATCGCTGGGCAGGTCGCTCGGCACGCTGCCGAGCGCCCCAGCGCGGGCGAGCTAGCGCGTTTGGGGTCGGTTCTTGGCCGACCGACCCCTCTTCCTTCTTTTGGCCATAACTTGTTGTGTAGACCTCCGATCGACCTCATTTTTGAAGCGATGGTTTTCTAAGAGATTTTTCTAACTTTCTACATTTGATTTATCAGTTTTTATTTTTAAATTTAAAAAGGTGATTTGAAACAATGTGTGGAGGTCGGCTGATCAAGACTGAATATACTTTACTAATTTTGAGATATATTGAGCTATAGAGCTCTGATCGAAGCGATTCTTGTTTTAAATTAAACTAGAGACATAAATCTACAAGTGTTATGAAGGAACCGATCTGCAATTGAGCCTTTAATATTTTCAAATTCTGACCTGAAGTTGGTAGTGCTCAATTCTGGCTGTTTTCTTTGAAATAACATTTTTGCCATAACTTCTTCATTTCTAATCCAAATTGAGCGTTTCCAGTGGCGTTGGAACCGTGAGAGCGTAAGGAACATATTTTTCTTAAAAATACTATCCAACTTTTCTATTGCAAGTTTCCCCTATTGTGGTGAGTTATAGGTTTTCTATGCTTATGTGTGCTTGTGTGGTCCGAATGTTGGGCCTCGGCGATGAGGTCCAACAGCTGAGCTTGTAACCATGGTTACAGGTTAAATCGGATTACTGATCCTCATTTGATTTGGGTAGTCATAATGTCTTTCTAGAGGTCGTTTATGACTTATGGGCCTTGAAGTGTGATCAAGCCCATTGCCAGCATCAAATGAGCCTATAGGGTTGCACATAGAGAGTGATGTGATCTGGGCTTATTCTCTTGGGCCTAATTTATTAGGTATTGAATAAATATATGTGGATATATTTATTGGGCTAGAATGAATTAAGTTGTCGGGCTTTTATTATATGAGATATAAATATGGGCAAAAACTTATTGGGCATTAATAATTCTAATGGGTTTAGGACTATGATGTTCTTATTCCTAATAGGAATAAGGATTAGGTTTTCTCTATAAATAGAGAAACTTATGTCTCATTAGAGGTGAGAAGAAAAACCTAGCCACCTAACCCTAATTGTTCGTTCTTCTTACGAGAGAAAAAATTATGCGGTGTTCAAAAGGGTTTTAGAACGTGCTAGCACACATTAGCTGCTGCCGGATCATTCATCTTCGTGTGGATATCAGTAGAGGACATTCGCACATTTCGGTGTCTACAAATCTGAAAAAGAAGCAAATACCAATCCGCGTCAAGAGGTAATTTCGTACGTGTTATAATTTTTGGTTATACTTCTTGTTGTGTAGTATGGTCCATTCCGCTGCGTATTATGAATACCCGAGCCATAGTCGATCCAACAATATATGGGAAAAAAGATCTGTTGTGATGTGCATATGCGTGTGTGTGTATATATATACATAAAAAGAGAGAGAGAGAGAGAGAGGAAAAAGCTTTAGTTGTCACGTGTGTATACAAAAAGTAAAAAAGTTTTATGACTATTGATTTATATATTTATAGGAAAAAGTTTTGTTTCCATTTATGTATATATATATAAGAAAATAGTTTAGTGGTCATATATGCGTGTATATATAGGAAAATTTTTTGTGTCCTTGTATTTATTTATATAGGAAAATAATTTGGTGGCCATTTATGTGTGTGTGTGTTCAGTAACTATATATAGGAAAAAAATTTGATAATCATGTGCGCATTTATAGAAAAAAATTTGTGACCATATGTGTAGATATAGAGGAAAAAAGTTTACTGATCAAGTATATATTTATATAGGGAAAATACTTAGTAGCCATGAGTGTGTACTTATGTATACAAACAAAAAGTTTAGTATTTATGTGTGCATATATATATATATATATATAAATTTTAATGGCTACAAGTGCGTATGTATATACCAGCAGGTGGTCATTGCACAACTGCGCAGTGAGAATTCCAAAATGTATAATGCCCAGCTCAACCATAACATGCTAAATTGAATTTCTTTAGATAATATTAATAGGTTGTTGCCTATATATTTATAGTATAATGGACAAATGTTTTTGGATCACGTGGAAGTATATTTAAGTGAAAGGGTAAGATAAATAGTAAAAAAGGTAGGAGGAAAAAAAACAAAGGCAAATCATTAGATAAAAATATGAAAAAAAGCAAATAATAGGTCAACAAGTCATTAACGAGTTTGTAGTATGCCTTATGAGGTGACAACATTAATTAATCATTAGCAAAAGTTACATACTTAGGTTGTCTTAGATATGGAGAAAATTTCATGATAACTGGGCTTTTTGATGTGGTCATTAACAGGAACATTTGAGGTCGATACCAGTTCTGGTTCAATTTCTTCAAATTTTTTGTCAAGATATTGTCTAACTCTTGAAGAAGAAATAGAAACATCTTCTAAAAATATAAAAAACCAAAGTGTGTGAGCAGAGGTTAGTTTGGGGAGGAGTAAGGAAAATATAAAATAATTTAAGTATGGGAAAAAACATAATAAATACAGTAAATGATAGATAATTACATAATTTGCGCATAGGAACTAATAAGAGATGAAAGTGACTACAAAGGTGAATTGGTGCATGTTAAAATATAGTTATATAAAATGCTCAGAAGTAAATATTATGAAGTAGTTTCAAGGGTGAGATGTAAAATGCTAGTAACAATGAATCTTTAATGAAAGGTATATACTTAGCTATTGTGAAGTGTGTTTAGAATTTATGATTGTGCTTTTCGGTGCAACTATCACCAAGAAAATTGAAAATTATCAGCAATTCTGGTTCATTATTAGCACACAGTTCATTTGATATGCGAGGGGTGAAAAAAAGAGTTTGAAATAGTTTGATGAATATAAATACGAAAAAAGTTTGAATAAATAATGATAGGTACTTGAAATAGTTGCAAGTGTCATTTCAACATTGCTATTATCTCTTTTTTCACTTACAGTTGAGCCTTCCTCTAATTCAGCATCATCATTTTGGTGGTAATAGATAACAATGAAGCATTTTCTTCAGTCTGATGATTACATGTGAATAGGTTTGATATGAATGAGAAAGGTTTTGTCTTAAGTTCAGTATGGGCCTTATCGAGAGGAAGTTCAGTACTCTTTTTTACCAAAGAGAAATATGTAAATCATTAATCATATAATAGAGATGTGATAAAAATAATCAAATGCATTCTTATTTGTAATAAGTATAAAAATATGACTTGGTTGTAATATCGTATAGCTTTAATTGCACTAAAGTAAGAGATTTTCAGCAAGTTCATCAAAAATGGATGCTGTGACAGTTCCTGTATTGTCAATTAAATCAACACCATATTGGCTTATATGTAAAGTTGAATACATAAAAAATATCAAAAAATTGTCCAACCTTTATTTTTTTAAAAAAAGAAAAAATTGAAAAGGGAAAAGGGAAGAAATGCCTTGGGTTCAGTTCGATGTTTCTCCTTGTAAGAATTACATGTAAATGTAACTCCATGATATCTTAGAGCAAGTCATCAAATGCTTCAACGGCTTCTCGTTTTGCCATTGAAACCTCAACCCATAAGATGAGAATGGATTCAAATATCAGTTTTGCAATACTGCTTCGCTTACTTAATTGACAAACTTTCTTTCTTGAAAAATCAAGTGGGATTTTAAATCTTGAGTATGATGTCAACTCCATATTTAGCTGTAAGAATTACATGTAAATGTAACTCCATGATATCTTGGAGTAAGTCATCAAATGCTTTAATGGCTTCTTGCTTTGCCATTGAAACCTCATCCCATAAGATGAAGCTGGATTCAATTATCAGTTTTGCAATACTGCTATGCTCACTTAACTGACAAGCTTTCTTCTTTAAAAAATCAAGTGGGATTTTAAATCTTAAGTGTGTTGTATGTAGCTACAAGAATTACCTGTAAATGTAACTCCATGATATCTTGGAGTAAGTCGTCAAATGCTTTAATGGCTTCTCGTTTTGCCATTGAAGCCTTATCTTATAAGATGAGACTAGATTCAATTAGTAGTTTCGCAATACTACTCTACTTACTTAATTAAGAAACTTTCTTCTTCAAAAAATCAAGTGGGATATTAAATCTTAAGTATGTTTTCCTACCATTAGGGAGGACCGATGCTGCAACACTTGATGTCGCAACAACAATTGTAACATGACCCTATGATCATAAAACTGCAAGAAGGGCTCGGTATAAGAAAGTCTTCCTAGTTTCACGCGAACCATCAATAAAGACATTTCTTCTCCTTTCCCACCAAAGGATCTTGTTAACCAAGTTGTCCAAGAAGAACAAATGGTAGATCAAATTGGTTAAGGATACAACAATAAAGAGAGGAAAGATTGACAAAGGAAAAGATTCAAAAGTAAGGCTAAAGCTAGGGTTGGATACAAGAAGAAAGAGAGGAGAGCACAATGAGGAGTTAAAGCTGTAGCGAAGGAGTCTGTAATAATCTCTATCTTTTTTATGTTTATTATCCTTATACCATATCAGGTATAGATTGGTATTATGATTTGGATATATTGCTTCCGCTGTAACTTAGATTTCTAAAAAGTTTTGAAATCTAACATTTCTCCAAATATGGTATGCTTTTTTTTTCCCGATTCAACAGTAAAAGCACATTAGCCTAAATTAAGGAGGCTATAGCACTATAGGGGGAACCTGTGGCATGCCTGAAAGGAAAAAAGGTGCACAAGGAACTAATTATCTAGGGGAGTAAAGATTATAAGGGGAGACTCACCAGATATGATGTGTAAAAGAAAATGTTATACATATTATGATTTTCATTTATTGGTATCTTATGCTTTTACCAACTGCTAAGCTTAATTTGATTTATTTTTTAAATATGGTGCTCAGCTTCCCATGGTGAGGAAGGACTGAGTGAAGTTTTAATGGTAGTCCTAAAAATGTTATTGAAATAAATTGTCTATATTCATTTATGAAAAAGTGTTTTAGTAGCATCCCATTACCTGTAGGGAGGCTAAAATAGTAGATATGAGAGATTAGAAATGCATTCATGTTCATGCAATATATGATATACACATATACGTGAATATTGAACTTTTACACATGAAAATAACTATACCTGCATTCATGGATAATTCCGGGTATAATTGAATTGTGATGTGATGTTATGTGAATTATGAATTTGTTGTATTAAAAAATTTAATTGGTGAGTGTATTTGTTAATTTTGAATTTTGGTGAACTTTAGGAACAATTTTCGAAATTGTTGTTTTTTATTGGACAAGGAAAAAGGCCAATTGACAAGTAAATTGATGTATGAAAAATAGAAATAGGAATAAAATGATATTGGAGAATTGTTAAAAATGACTTTGAAATTTTCGAAGATGACTTTAGAATTTGTAAAAGGATGATATTGAAAATTTTGGAGATAATTGGAATGAAAGGATGAGAGTTATGGGAACTAGTTCAAAAAGAACTTAGTTAGAGCCTTAGATGTTAGATAAGTGACAAGTGTCACTTGTCTAGTTCAAGTTTTACTATACAATTTCATTTGAAAGACCAAGTGCTGTATTTTTGTTTTCATCTTCCTCGTAGCCTCTTTCCCAAGTTTTTCTTCAACAAAGAGTTTTTCATCAAAACTCTACCATAGTTAAACCTTGTTTTCATCTATCTCCTTGCTACTCCTAACTTCAATTTCCTTCTCTTTGCCTTAAGAAAAACCAAAGGTTGTCAACCCCTACAATGGTGTACATGAGTTGCATGAAAATTAGTGATTGTTGATATTTGAAAATTTTGGAGTTTTAATAAGTAATTATTGTGTTAATATTTATGAGAAGTATGAATAGGAGATAAATTTGATGATTTATTTGACATTGTATAATCATGAAAATAGTGGCCATTTTCATCAATACTGTGTGAATAAGATGAAAATCTGGATATATTGTCATTTAGTATTTGATGATTATTCTGTTATAAGATAGTGTAGAAATGATTTTTGGAGTTGAAAGAGTAATGAAAATGTGTATGAGATTAGTGTAGAAATTTATAAAAGATGATATTCAGAAATGCTCTGTTTCTCTTCAACGTGAATGTATGCATGTATATGAATATGTGAGTGTTTTTAGAGATGACCAAAAGAATGAATTTAGACTTGAAGAATAGTTGTAAGATGATGGTCTGAGATGAGAAAGATTGTTTAAATGATAGTTAGAGGAAAAGAATTAAGAGAATGCAGAAAATGAAAATATGGGAAAATGACAGTGAAGAAAGTGCAGAGAATGGTGAAATGTGTGAATGACGTTTCTTCTATCCTTGATGATTCTGTTTAAGCATGGATTTTGGATTTTGCTTGTGAATGATTTTAATTGTATGGGAGTAAAAAATGTGGTTAAGATGCATTGAATGGAAATGGAGTAGAAAGAGTAGAAATGAATTTGAAGTGTTGGATCTAGTGAAAGAAGATAAGTTAGAGAATTAGTTTAGAATAAAAGAAATAAAAGAGAAAAAGGGGTAAAAATGTGGTCTGAAATTTTCATGATTAAATTGTATTGATCCAGGTTGAATTAGACACAATTGTCTTCTTAGAAGTTATAGTTTATCTTTCTAGCTTTTCAATGATATAAAGTATGAATTTTTTGGATATCAAAGCTGAGACATATGATCATTATAAGTTAGTAATGCTGCATGGGATGTACATACGAGACAACTAGATTATATTGAAATTTTGACACTTTTAGAGGCAAAAACTTGCTTTGGGGTCTTCATGATTGTAGATCTTTCTTTTAGCTTTTTAATGATATAAAGTTTGAAATTTTTGGATGTCTAGATTGAAAGTTATGGAAGTTAGAAGTGAGGGAGTGTGACTGAAAAGTCGCGATTGTGAGGAAGCGTGATAGTGACTTTGCATGTTGCTAAGCACAATCGCAACTTTAGAGGTTGGAGGCTGACAAAATATCCTTAGGTATTTTGACTATATGTCCTTCTTCCGACCTCAAAATGACATGAGAATTAAACAATTGGACTCATAACACACCAATCTACATCTCCACAAAATATCTTAGCCATCTGAAATCATTTTCGAGAGATAGAGCGAAAAATGTGGGATAGGTTTGGTTGAGTGTGCACAGGCATGAGTGACTTTTCTTTCCTCGCACCTGTGAGTCCCTCACACCCATGATTTTTCCTCACACCCAGGAGTCACTCATGCCCATGAGTCACTCACACCCATGCCTTTTCTTCCTCATTCTCGTGAGTGTTTATTGGTTTTATTTGTCACATCATGACACAATGTTCTCTGATAGTATATGCACCCAAGAGCATCTTGCAAACTAAACAGTCTTTCTCCTTTTGACAATAACTTCTTCTCTAGACCTCCAAATGACTTGATTCCTGAACCAATAGGTTATTATTCTACCTCTCCATGAGAATTTATAGCATTCTAAGTTGATTTGAAAAATATTGATCAATAGAAAGTAAGGGAATCTGTTGAAATAGTATGAAATGGTATGAATTCACTAAACATGCTTAGGTATTTCGATTATATCTTATTTTGTACTCATCCAAATGGGATGATTTTTAATTTGGAGTAAACTAGAGACATAGGGCTAAAAATTTTCTGAAGAGATAGAATTTTAATTCTATCCCTAGAAATCCAGATTTTGAATTAAAGTTGGTTTCAGAATGTTGTTTTAGCTTATGAATAGTCCAGAATGTTTAGGTCATAACTTTTAGATTTCTAAACATAATTAAATGATTTTAGTGTCATTAGAGACTTAAGAGATAGGATAACAACTTTCAAGAAGAAAATATGATCAAATTGCTTCGTTTTCATGGTCAAGTTAATCATACACTGTAGACTCGAGGGTGTGTTTCAAGAAAAAACCTGAATTTGACTAAATGAGTGATGAATTATGATTTTAATGGTTTTATTGAGGTATAAATCATAAGTATAAATGATAATTATGTGAGATTGGAAATATGAATGTTTACATAACGAGGATAATAGAGTGATACTCGAGATTGTTATGACATGCGTTATGCATATTGCATATATATACATGTGCATTATTAAACACTTATAATTATGCGAATTGTGATATATGTGTATGTTATTTGATATAGAGGAGCAACAGGAATGTCAACTTCTAGACATTGTTGGAACTTCCAGGCATTAGCTTCGGGAGTGACTTGTGAGTAACCTAGATGGTTTCTCTAGATTGATTGTTTTTTTATATTTTGTTTGAATTATTGAATGAATGTGATTTGGTTATGATGATTTCGGACAATGAAGGTCCGATGATTATGATATGTGAATAAGATATTGAAGTGCTACTTGTATATAAATGTGATGAACTAAATATTTCATGACATGATTGATTATGAGAGATGCATTCCATACATGAATGCATGATCAGATAATGAGTTTTATGACTTGAGTAGCTACCGTAAACGAGCTTAAAGCTCCAAATGTGATTAAAAGCCAAAGGATCATTATGTAAAATGAGCCCTGTATCTCCAACAGATAAGCAATAATATAAATGAGCCCAGTATCCACAATAGATACAGGACAATTTAAGTACTCGGTCACAATAACGTAATAATAAAAAAAGAGTCACATGAGCATTTCATATGCATTTTATTAAGCATGTTGGATTGATTGAAATGCTAAATTATCTACTCTTGAGTGAGAATGTGATATGTGATGAGTTATACAAAGTTGTGAAATATATGTCATATATATGATGTGTTGCATGAATTGAGTGAACCATCGATGAAGGTTACCTCAATGAGTTCGCAAAGCTCACTAAAATTGCAATGTTGATTTTTTCAAGACTGTGAGATGATCTTAGCTACTGAAAGGCGCAACAAGTAGTTACCCTTGTACCTTTAGGAACAAGAAGAAATGACTCAAAGGTCGGTCAGCTGGGTTTAGACAGATTAGATAGATTTTTTATGTATTTCCTCTTTCATTTAGCATCTTTTTTATTAGGATATGATGATGTGCACTTTCAGATGTTCTAGGAAAACTATCAATGTATACATTTGGTTTTTAAGAAATAAAAGGAGGAAATTGTTTTAAATTATTGTGTTTTTCCATATGATGTTTTGTCAGAGGAAAAAATGATGATGCTATGTTAAGTGAATGTTGTAATTGATCGTAGTGTGCCATTATCATAGGTTATGTATTGGAATGACCTAAGGATGTTCCAGTATGTACCCTGGGGTAAGGGGCGCTAAAGTTTTAATGTGTATTAAATTTGAAATGATAATATATGAAAATTATAATTTGCTATTATTATCATTAGCCCCTCACTGAGTAGTGTAATACTCACCCCTCTTTCCTAACATTTCAAGTTTTTGATAGATAAACTTTGTCACCAAATTAAGTGTTGAGTGTTGTATGATAGGCTCTTACTCAGAAGCGAGTTTGGTGACTTAGTATAGATTTTTTTAATGTTGTATGTGTATCCATTAGAAGTAGAAATAATGTTGTATAGAAATTTTGCATATGTAGTCGTATAATTATAAAACTCCAATGGGCTTTGTAGTTATTGTTTATCATGATATGTTTTTAGTAGCTTATGCAAAATAGAGTAATGTATAAGCCTTGCAAAATCTTGGGAGGTTCTTTGTGGTAAAAGGACATCTCGAGAGTGTCCAGCAGTTATTACGGGTCCAATAGCAAGGTCTGGGCGTGAGAATTTTATTAATATCAGAGACCATGTTTTAAAAGGAGGAAACTAGGCTCAAAGGGTGAAATCAATTAGGTTAATATCAAAGCCCTAGGTTAAGGAAAATTGAAAAAATTCTAGTGGATATAAGAGAAAATCTAGAGTGGTTAGGATTTATTTCCTTAATCCAGTTAAACTCTGGAGACCAGAGTAGTGTTCCTTTTATTGGTTATGAATCCTAGGTACAATCCATAACTGTAATACTAAAAGAGGTGCAGGGAATGACTGAAGTTTATAGATTATGATGTTAAAGAATCTAGAACATATGACATGTATCAGTCATAGAAACGTGGACCATGTGTTTGGTAAGGTGAATATGGGGATAGAAAAGTATATGTTTGATTACTTGGTAAATCCTTCTATATGGTTTGTGAATGTAACCTTATAAGTTGTTTGTATATAGGTTGGTGATATATAAATGTGAAATGCTTCCTTTGTTAATATTCTGACTTACCATTTTATTTTGGGTAGATACGCAGTAAATGTTTCCGAAAAGAGGAAAAGGTAGACTAAGAAAACATCTGGTAAAGGAAAGGGCATCAGCTGCCTATAATAAATCTCCCTTTTCACCATCTGCAACATCACCAAATGTATTAGCGGTGCCATCAATTGAACTAATAAATACACCACCATTTGTTTCTACAAATCCTCAGGCAAGACCGACACCAATAGTGCCACTAGACCTCCCTGACTTGTTGCAGACACTTAGGACTTTCATAAATGCTCAAGCTCAAATGCCAGCTATGGCAGTGCCAGTTCCACCCTTGGTATCAGTTGCTATACCCTCTCTATATCCATAAAGCATGCTGTCTAAAATGTTTAAGAAAGCAAAGGCCTTGGGGTGTTATTCATTTTTAGGTAGTACTAACCCTATTATAATTAAGAATTAGCTGGTAAAGGTATTGGAAGTTGTTGATCTGATGCAATTGGAAGATGAGCACCGTCTGATTTTAACCACTCAACTATTGGAACAGAATGCAAGCAGTTAGTGGAAAGGCCAGAAGGACAGAGCTATTGTTCCAATAAGTTGGGTGGAGTTTGTCCAGGAATTCAATGATGCGTGTACTACACACATTTCCAACGTGATATAAAGTGGCAAGAATTTTTCTTCTGAGACAAGGGGAAGGATGGTAGCAAAATATGAAGCAGAGATGAGACAACTGCTAGAGTTTGTCCCAAAATTTTAAGGCTGAGAGGATTATTTATGCTCAAGGTTCAAGGATGGTTTGAACTTTGAGATTAAAGAGAAATTGGTGCCTATAAGAACTCCCATGTACAAAGAGTTAATTGGAGTAGCTTTATGGGCTGGAAAAATATGTAATGACCGAAAATCATTTAGTCAATTTCAGAAGAGGAAGATAACTGATTTCAGCTCAAGACAATAATCCAAAAAGAACCGTGGAGAAGACCCTTTAGAGCAACAAAGGGTACCAGGCTTAATTAGTGCATCACAAACTTTTTTCCAAGCCCTTACCCAATAGAAACCCAGTGCATCTATAGCTAGTTCTACATCTCAGGGAAGTTACAGTGGAAAACCCTAATGCTCAATTTGTCAGAAGTTTCATCATGGGACTTGTAGAAAGACACTTAAATGTTTCAACTATGGATAGATGGGGCATATAAAGAGACAATGTTCCAATTTCAAAGATATAGAGTATGTGGGTCAGGTAACGCCGCCAAGTTAAAAAGGTCATTCACTTATATAGAATATTATTAGTACATGCTATAGAACTAGAATGGGAAGTAACCCGACACCACAGCAGATGCAACAACCAAAAATTCAATTGCATGCATAATTTTTTATTATGACTGATGAGGAGGCTCAATCAAACCCAAATGTTGTTACTGGTATGGTGAATATTTTTGGAAAGCTTGCAAAAGTATTAATTGATTCTGGGGCTAGTAGATCATTTATTGGTGATTCACTTGCCTTGCATGCTTATAACAATCCTATGCCACTAGATTGTGAATTATTGATATAAACCCCATTATGAGAATAATAATTAGAAACACTATGTATAGGGGTTATGGAGTAAAAGTGGGTGATGCAACACTGAAGGTAGATCTAATCCCCTTAGAAATATGAGATTTTGATGTGATTTTAGGGGTGGATTGGTTATCATCTCATGGAGCCCTGATAGATTGTTTTACAAAGAGGGTGAAATTTCAAGCTCTAGAATTGATAGGAATGGAATTTGTAGGAGATCGCCAAGTACTACCATCTTACATCATCTTAGTTATAGAAGCTAGAAATTTTCTGCATAAAGGATGTTCAGCTTATCTAGCACATGTTATGGATCAGTTGGCGCAAAAGATTGACATGGGGAGTATGCCAATAATAAATGAGTTTATAGACGTTTTCCTTAAGGAATTACCTAGATTACCTCCGAATAGAGAGCTTGAGTTTAATATAGACCTCTTACTGGGGATTGCACTGATGTCGATGCCACCATATCGAATGACACCAGCAGAGTTCAAGGACCTTAAAACCCTATTGCAAGATTTAGTAGACAAGGATTTTATATGCCCAAATGTCTCGCCTTAGGGTGCTCCAGTGTTGTCGTGAAAAAGAAGGATGAGACGTTAAGGTTGTGCATTGATTATCAATAGTTGAACAAGGTCACCATTAAGAATAAGTATCCTCGACCTAGAATTGATGACTTATTCGACTAACTCCAAGATGCAAGCATATTTTCAAAGATTGATTTGAGGTCGGGTTATTATCAGTTGAAGATTAAAGAGTCTGATGCCTAAAGCTACTTTTCGAACTAGGTATAGACATTATGAATTTTTGGTTATGCCTTTTGGCTTAACGAATGCCTCGACAACATTTATGGATCTCATGAACTGAGTATTCCTGGGTGTTTATGGTAAGATAACCTGACCCAATCATAACTAACCTGAACCTGAACCTGAATATCAGGTTCGACAATTTCACGAACCTGAACCTGAACCTGAACCTAAAGAACCTATAAGATCGGTTAACCTATTTTTAGGTTCGATTCTCAGGGTAACCAGAACCTATTCATATCAATATATATGAAAAAAAAATATAAAACTATTTGGTGAAAAAATACAAATTATTCATAAAAGTATGCATATAAAATCCATCAAAAAATAATCCACTATGTTAAACCCAAACAAAGTA
>JANZLD010000002.1:38619582-38641648 GCA_026413575.1 Erythroxylum carthagenense
TTTTGGTTTTGTTAGGAGACTGATAGACTTGTCTATTCTGACATTGGATGACTGTACCAGATGATTATTTTGGATTATTGATTTACTGATTTCTGATATATTGTGATTTTATTACTGCGATATGGATATTAGTGAAATTTTCTGGTACTGAACCTTTATCGTGGGATACGTGTCGGAAGTGACCTTCGGACGTCCCGATGTGTACCCTACGATGAGGAGGCACTACACTACCTATCCATGAAAATTGGTAGCATTCTAAATTGATTTGAAAAGGATTAATTGATAGAAAGTAAGGGAATTCGTTGAAATAGTGTGAACTAGAATGAATTCACTTAACATTCTTGGGTATTTTGGTTATATCTTATTCTGTAATCATCCAAATGGGATGATTTTTAATTTGGAATAAACTAGAGACATAGGGCTATAAATTGTCTAAAGAGTTTGAATTTTAATTCTATCCCTAGAAATCCAGATTTTGAATTAAAGTTGGTTTCAAAATGTTGTTTTAGCTTATGAATAGCCCTATATATTTAGGTCATAACTTTCAAATTTCTGAACCGAATTAAATGATTTTGGTGTTATTAGAAACTTAAGAGATAGGAGAACAACTTTCAAGTAGAAAATATTGTCAAATTACTTCATTTTCATGGTCAAGTTAATCATGCACTGTAGACCCGAGGGTGTGTTTCAAGAAAAAACCTAAATTTGACCAAATGAGTGATGAATTATTATTTTAATGGTTTTATTGAGGTATAAATCATACTTATGTAAGATTGGAAATATGAATGTTTACATGATGAGGATAATAGAGTGATACCCGAGATTGTTTTGACATGCATTATACGTATTGCATATACATGCATGTGCATTATTAAACACTTATAATTGTGCAAATTGTGATATATGTGCATGTTATTTGATATAGAGGAGCAATAGGAATGTCAACCTCCAAACGTTTCCAGAACTTTCAGGCATTAGCTTCGGGAGTGTCTTGTGAGTAACTTAGACGGTCTTACTCAATAAATTGTTTGTTTGATATTATGTTTGAATTATGAATGAATGTGATTTGATTGTGTTGATTCGGGACAATGAAGGTCCGATGATTGTGAGATATGAATGAGATATTGCAGTGCTATTTGTATGTGAATGTGACTAACTAAATGTTTCATGACATGATTGCTTATAAGAGATGCATTCCATACATAAATGCATAATCAGATAATGAGAGTTGTGACCTGAGTAGCCACCGAAATCAAGCTTAAAGCTCCAAATGTGGTTCAGAGCCAAAGGCTTATTATGTAAAATGAGCTTTGTATCTCCATCAGATAAGGAACATTATAATTAAGTCCAGTATTTACAATAGATACAGGACAATTTAGGCACTCAGTCATAACAACGTAATAATCAGAAAAGAGTCATATGAGCATTCATTGCATTTTATTAAGCATGTTGGATTGATTGAAATGCTAATTTGTCTACTCTTAAATGAGAATGTGATATGTGACGAGTTTTGCAAAGTTGTGAAATATATGTTATATGTATGATGTGTTGCATGAATTGAGTGAACCATCGATGATAGTTACCTCACTGAGTTCGCAAAACTTACCAAAATTGCAACGTTGATTTTTTAGGACCGAGAGACACTCTTAACTATTAAAAGGCGCGACAAGTAGTTAGCCTTGTACTTTTGAGAATAAGAAGAAATGACTCAAAGGTCGGTCAGCAGGGTTTAGACAAATTAGATAGATTTTTGTTTATTTCATCTTTCATGTAGCATTTTTTGTATTAGGATATGATGATGTACACTTTTAGATGATCTAGGAAAACTACCAATGTATACATTCGGTTTTTAAGAAATGAAAGGAGGAAATTGTTTTAAATTATTGTGTTTTTCTATATGATGTTTTAAGAAAAAAATGATGATGTCATGTTAAGTGAATGTTGTAATTGGTCGTAGCGTTTCGTTATCATAGGTTATATATTGGAATGACCTAAGGGTGTTCCGGTATGTACTCTAGGATAAGGGGCTTTACAATTCATGACAAAATGTTTGTCTTTGCATCAAAAGACTAGAATGACATTCCAACCAAGTTAATTAATAAAACGTGACCTAGATGAGTGATTAGGGGATATTCATGACAAGGTGTTTGCCTTCATGTAAAAAGAATAGGCTAACGTTAAAGAAAATAAAAAAGTGGTGTTTTGGTAAATAAGTCCTTCTGACCTTTGAAATAGAAAAAAAATTTCGTGAAGGGACACTTTGTGATAGTTGCAATTTTGGTTGATTACTAATTATCAATGTATCTACACAGGTACTTTTGGTGAATGAATATGATGTTAATGTCTTGATTAATATGTATATCCAATCCAAAGTGATTAGTCAAAAATTGCATAGATTAATATGTTGGAACAACTTGAATGATTGTTGTTTGAGGTTAAATTGGTTTCATCAAGTTAGATGTCATTGTATCATTAGTGCCTTGTGGCATGAATGTATGTGATATTGTTTGTTTGATTCTATGTTCTGTTTTTGTTTGGCTTGAGGATAAGCAAAAGTTTAAGTGTGGTGATGTTAACAGGTGTAAATTATACTATGTTTTCATAGATGTTTAAGTGTCCTTTTGATTATTTCTCAAATGATTATCATATATATAGGCTTAGAATTATGTTATTAGTAGGGTTTGTTTATATTATAAGCGTTTGTATGGTTTTGAGCACGATTTAGGTCTTAATTTTATGTTTCAGGAGGTGTGTGATGTGTCTTTGAGTGTATGGAAATAGGAAATTGAAGAAAAGAGAAGAATTAGAAGTATGAAAGTAGGTCATGATTGTGACAAAAAGAGAAGAATTGGAAGTATGGAAATAGGTCATGATCATGATAGAGAGCGTAGACAACAATTCCAACAAATTTCAAGCTTTCCAACACGTAACTCTTTTTGTAATTTTAACATTTTGGAGCTATTTTTTAAACCAAATTAAGTGGGCCTAGAAAGAATTCTAGAAGCCTAAAAATTATTTTAGAACATAAAACACTAGAAAAGAGCAGCCACCATTTTGCATTCTCGGATCAACAAAGGAGCATATAGTAATAAAGAGACTAATAGGACCATTGAATCTTAAAAATTAGGCAGGATCCTTAAAAAGAGGTGTAAGGACACTACTTCCCTTTTGATGCTTCACACGAAAGGTCTTAATAAGTTCTAAATAACCATTTTATTTATGAAATCATAAGTGAGTCACCCCTACCTAAGTTTAAGTTACATAACTTCGAAGCTTATAAGTGTACAATAGATCTCATTAATCATTTCGACCAATACTAAGAAATAATACATTTATAACAAATTTTAAACACCTTGAAGTGCAAGGCCTTCTCTTCAACCTTAGCAAGTTTACAAGAGATTGGCACCAAATCATCCTAAAGTGGTCTATCTCGAGTGTTAGGCAACTTAAGTTAAGGTTTAAAACTTACTTTTCCGGTAATAATAAAAGCTCCAGAGATTCCTGTATGCTCTTTGACATGATACAGAAGGAGAGTCACAAATAATACATCCAAAGGTTGGTGTGGAAGCTACTCAAATGTTAACCTTAAACTATAATATTAGAAATGGAAAGAGCAATGAGGGAGGCTAGATATTATAGGGACCAAGGAACTTTTGAGAACCACAATCAGGCACATTATGGTTGGGGAAGTAACGATCCTTATTGGAATATACACTTTGGGGTGGCAGAACCGCCCAAATTTCTATTGGTCCAACAATGTAAAGACTCACTTAGGACATCAAGACCTATTAGGATTTCAACAAGATGAGTCCACTTCATGGAATTTTAAATTGGACAAGATCTTGGATAAGCTTACGGACATAGAAGAAGGCCAGAAGAGACTAGAAAAGTAAATTGAGCAAGTAATAGGAAATCATGCCTCGTCTATTTATAACCTAGAGATTTGAGTGAGACAGCTTTTCCATGATTTTTGTAAGACAAGTGTGGAAGACTCTCTAAGTAATATGGAAATACTCCAAAGAGAGCAATATGAGGATATCACACCTAAAAATGGGGGAGAGCCAGAAGGATAAGTGGAAAACCAAACTGAACCTCGAATTGAACCCCACTTTATTGAAGACTAAGAGATGAAGAAAGAGGATAAAGAAAAGAATGTCAACCCTCCTTATTATTCACCAGTTCTTGATATACCATATGTGAATATAGAACAATCTTAGGTAGATGTTTATAAAAAGAACCTTATCCTTCTGATTAATGATGATCAAGTGACATTCAACATGAATGATGTATTAAAGAATTTGAAGGATAGTAGCTCATTTAGAATAATTGATGTGTTTGAATCTTCTAAAGAACGAAAGGATGAAGAATAGATGATAACAGACATCAAGTTTGAAAAAGCTAGGAAAGTCTCTATTTGTGAAATGGAAGATGCAGAGGAGACAAAGGTGATTAAGGAAGAAAGAGAGCAACTCACCTTCTTACAGGACAAACTATTGGATTCGATGGAATATTCAGGGAGTTTTGTTATATCCTATTGTATTGATAGTTTGTTAGTAAAAAATGACATGACTTAAATTAATTAGTTTTCTTAACTTCATTAATATTGTCGTTCTGATCATTTTGCAATTTGTAATACTCACAGGAATGAGAAGGGTGGAAGTAAACCACTCATAATTGATTCTAGTTGAGTTTTAAAGGATGAAGTCAAGCTAATGACCATAAATTAGCACACTTAGTAGTTATATTTAAATTTGTCATGTAGTTAGGTTTGTTTTAAATTGTAAAACAAGTTTTGAATGATTTGGATTGATAATTCTTTTACTCTCTTAAATTACTTATAAGATAGGGAAATGCTCTCAAAATCAAGGGAATTTGGTCTCAACATTATCGTCATCACCACCTCTATCACCATAAACGGTTTTATGTTATTACCCTTTTCTTTTCATTTTTTAGTATTTTCTTCTTATGTTTTTTTTTGTATTTCGTGTTTATTTCTCTTGGTGTGTTAGTGTACCCCTCTCATATTGAGGACAATATGTTGCTCAAGTGTGGGGAGGGTTATGTGTTTTGTTTTAAGTGTGAATTTTGCATATTGTATGATAGTTTGTTAGGTTGCATTTTGTGAATTGTGTGAATGTGTCAATGGCTTAGATGGATTGAAATTGATTTAATTTTGAACATAGTCTATTAGGTTGTAAAGAGTCATTAGCTCGCGAAATTAGTGAATTGGGTTCTTTGGCTAAATATGCAAGTTAATTAGGATTTAGTGTGAGTTTACCACCCTTTAAATTGTCACATTCATTCATAATTTTAAGTCTTTTGAATAAAATGGCCTTGTTAGTATTTCCATGAAAACAAATAGCAAAAGTAATAAGGTAGGCAATCAAAATAAAAAAATGTGTTTGTTAATTTTAAATAAATAACTATTCCGCTGGCCTTCGGATTATGAATGAAGCTAGTCATCAGTTGAGAACGTGATGTAGCTGAGTAATCGGATCGACATGGATCACAAATGTGTGCCTTCACGTCAAAAGACTATAATGACATTTCAACCAAGCAACTTATTAAAAACATGACTTAGTTGAGTAACCAAATCGACATTCATCACCAATGTTTGCTTCCGAGTAAAAGACTAGGTGCATGTCACAAAAAATGTTCTTTATTAAAACCTACCGAACTTGTAAATAGCTTGATTTTTCATGAAAACATATTTAAGAGTAGTTACAGAGTTGAATGATCAAAGAATTATTAATTTATGAGTACAATTGAAAAGGGTAAATAACTTGACATTTGAGATTTTGATTAATATGTATGTTTAGTCTAGAGCTCCTAGACGTAAACTTTGCATGTTAATGATTTGGAATAACTTAAATGATGGTTTAAAGTTAAATTTATTTCACAAAATTGAAGTCATTGTCTCATTATTGCATTGTGTGCTTTGTGATTTTATGTGTTTGTTGTTTTATTTGCTTGAGGACAAGCAAATGTTTAAGTGCGGGGAGAATTGCATCATGTTTTAGGGCCTAATTTGATATGTTTTAAAGTGTTAAATTAATCATCTGGTATGTGTTTAGGTTAGAATTGTGTTAGTTTGTTAATTAGTTATGTTTAAGTTTTTTTATGAGTTATTACAAGTCTTTGAGCTCAATTATTATGTTTTTAAGGTATATTGATGTGTTTGTTAGTATTTCATGGTCAACATAGAAGAACGGAGAAGTTTCAGAAACACTTGAGTCGAAACAACAGGCTATGATCATGACAGAAGAATTGGAGTCAACCTACGATCGTGCCTATGATTGTGATAGAAGCCCAGGACATGGCCCACAATCGTGGCCTGATTGCCATGATCATGAAAAAATACTTGGATATGGCCCACGATCGTGGCATGTAAGGCCACAATTAAGACCTGTGCCAGGCAAATATACAGACACTCAAAATCATCAAGTTTCGAGGGATTTCTCAGACCTTTTCAACCTTGAAAAAAATCCTAGGGCTTCCTAGAACACAAAGATATATAAAGAATAAGACAAAGAAGGAGAAGAGCTTTGGCGTCAACCACCATTGAGAAACATTAGAGAGAGTTTATCGAGAGATCGAGAAAGAGAAGAAAGAAGAGAGAAGTGGAGAAAAAGCCCACGGGAAGTACTTCCCAGAAGAGGAGATTTCCCGACGTTACTTCCTCCATCATCCATTCAGATCTTATTTTATATTTTATATTTTTATTTTTTAAACAAGGACATCAAAGAGGAGATTTATTTTTTATATTTTACTATACTTCTCCCCCATTTTATAAAACCTGAAACAAAAATAATGCAACTTGAGTCAACTAATTTATTTTTCTTAGGAATAGTTAAAATTTAATGCAAATAAGCTTTATACAATTCCTTTAATTAAGGAGATCAAAATAATTAAGGACATCAACAAAAAGAAGGGTAAAAGTGGCTTATAATAAGGTTAGTATTCAAGAAAAGAAAAGTTAAGGCTCAAATGGATATATATCGCACGAAATAAGGTGTTGAATGTCGAACAATGGTATGATATTGTGCAATTAAAGTGGATCACCATTCAGGGCCATTTTGAAATCATCCATAACAGTACATGGTAACAAGTAGAAACACTTACCCATGTCTACTATACACAATCTACTTGCAAATTTCACAAATAGAATGGACCCCTTGAAAACAATATGTACCTAGTATTGCGATCCAACACATTGGGTAGAAACTTCCTACCTTTTCTACTACATTTTTTCATTTCTTGTTGATTTTGACTTTTTGGCTATGTTAAATCACCCGGTGTCTCCTAAATTTCTTCCATATGTAATACTTTATCAATTGCGCTAGTTAAAATCGCTAAAGGAAGCTTGTTTATTATGACAAGTATTACCCCTCTCTATAATCCAAAAAAAAAAGTATTACCCCTCTCTTTGGTATTTGACGTCAAACTAGGAACAATCTCTCATATGGACTTGCCTCTTCTGAATGGGATTCTAAGGCCCTAACTCTTTTGATAGACTCAAAAGGTATGAGGGTGTTAAGGAGCAACATCAAAATGGTTGGGTGTACCTTCCCCGAAAAGCTAGAAATAAAGAAAGAAGATAGGAAGAGAGAAATCCAGTGTATAGATTTGGCAATCAAGGGCCTAAGGGCCGATGAAGTTTGAGCTACCCAGGATCGAGGCCCAATACCTATAAGGAATTGTCGTGTTACGTAAAATGATACAGATTTGGCAATCAAGGTCGGAGGCCTAGTGAAGCTCAAGCTGCCCAGACTCGAGGCCCAATAGTTATAATGACAATGTTGTCGTTTTGAATAAACTGATGACATTTTTTATTTTTAATTTGGCAAAAGCGTTGTCATTTTACATAAAATGATATCATTTTTTATTTTTAATATGAAAATTTTAAAAAATCGGGTCAAGTCTACCCAAGTCAGGCTTCAAGTTGCCCAAACCTGGTCAAGTTCAAGTTTGATTGTTTTGGGTCCGATTGGGCTTTAGATTTGTCCTGGACCCAGGTGTAGTTAAAAGTTGTAGGGTCGGGTTCAAGCCTTGGTGGGTCTGGCCTAGTTCGACCTATTTCCACCCCCCACTAGTATATTACACTTTGTATTTAAAATTCTTGTATTAGAAGACTAATAATTACTAAATCACTTGCTCTTTGTTATAAATTATGTTATTACTATTTATAGATTTAACATTTTATACCAACTTTTGAATTTTCAAATACATGAAGCAATACAAAACATACCATATTACTTATAATTGAAAATGTTTTATAAATTTCTTAAATGTATTTTTAATTAGATCTTATGGGTGTGAGATGATTTATTGAGCGATTTTAGATTTAAATTTATGAAATATGAGATTAGATTTAAATATTTTGATATTCATATTTAACTAAAATTAGTTACGGGAATATCTTGTTTACTTCAAAATTTTAATTTAGTAATGGTTGTGGTTATAAAATTATTGATAAAAATGTAAAAAGATATAAAATATTAAATTCTAAAGATAAATAGCATATCTTAATTATGAAAATATGAATTTATTATAACATAAATAACTTTAAAGATTCATATAGTGTATAATGTATTAGAGATGAGAAGTTTGGTTAGAAGCATTATTTCATACTTTTCAAAATTAAAATCAAATTCTTTAGATTTCAAGTAAAATTGAGATTTTATAATGTTTTATGTATTTAAAATTAGAATTGTATTCCTTATATATGACTATTGTGTATGAACTTCTGAAAATTAATGTGTTAAAAATTATATTTCCTACTATTATCCTACCATTAAAAATGAATTTATAAATTACGAAACTGGATTGAACTATAATATTTTGTAATACATAAATAACTTAAATTATATTTCCTACTATTATCCTACCATTAAAAATGAATTTATAAATTACGAAACTGGATTGAATTATAATATTTTGTAATACATAAATAACTTAAGAAAATGAATGGTCTCAGAAATTTTATTCCAAGATAAACATAGCAAGAGACATGACGAGGGAAGAAGGCTATGGCCCAAATTTCAATAGGCCCAAAGACCCCAAGAAAAGGAATCGGTCTTTCCATATAATAATGTAACAGAACTTACAGAAGTCAGGAGGAGTCCAAGTCTTGGAGACGAGCGCAAATAGGGCTTTTTACCCATTTGTTGTGTCTGTGTTGCGTTCAAATTCCCATTTGCTTCCCACCCCCTCACCTCCCTGTCCGGTCTTCCTCTCTCTCCATTTCTTCTCGCCTCGTCTTTCTTTTTTCTCTGTTTTTTCTTTTTCATGTTGTATTATTATTATCAGGTTAGGGCACAACTCGGCAACATCATAACCTAAAGAGCCTTCAAATTTTTCTTTCTGTTCACTATGCCCCTGTTTATTTCCGACGAAGACCTCGCCCGACACTCCGACGATGCCCCCTACATTGTCTCCAAGGCCGATGACTTCATCAGAGCCTTGCAGACTGACCTCGACACCGTCAAGGCCGCTGCAGACGCCGCCTCCATCACTGCTGAGCAGACTTGCTCGCTTCTCGAGCAGAAGTTCTTATCGCTTTCGTCCGAATTCTCTAATCTGCAGTCTCATTCCTCTCAGCTTCAATTCTCCCTCGACGATCGCCTCTCCGAGGTCGCTCAGCTACAGTCTCAGAAGCACCAGCTCCATTTGCAATCTGTAATTATTATCTGCTTTATCCCTCTCTCTCTCTCTCTCTCTCTCTTTCACTTTCCTTTCTCACTCTGAACCAACGAACTTGTTTCTTTGTTCTTTTTTTGTTTAGATTGAAAAGGATGGGGAGATAGAGAGGTTAGCGATGGAGATATCAGAGTTGCACAAGTCGAAGAGGCAGTTGATAGAGTTGGTGGAGCAGAAAGATTTGGAGATTAGTGAGAAGAATGGCACTATCACTGCCTATCTCGACAAAATTGTTTGTTCCTTTTTCTTTTCTTAAACTAATTCTTGGTGCTTTCGTTTCGTACACTGTGTCATGAACTTGCTCCTTTCATTTATGGATTCGTAGGTCAATTTGACTGAAAGAGCAGCACAGAAGGAGGCCCGTTTATGTGAAGTTGAATCCGAGTTGGCACGCTCTCAAGCTACCTGCACTCGTCTCTCACAGGTTTTTTTTTTTCTCCTTCCACAAACAATGTCTTCATATTTGTATATACTACTGGAAACAACAAATGAAGGGCTTTCACTATTAAATAATCTGATACTCATCAAAGGACTTGGATCTTTTTCCCCTTGTTTAAGTGATTCAATCAGGTGCGCTAGTTGCAATTTGGAGAGGAACCTTTAGTTTTATGAAGTTTATGATAAGATATGGTATCCTTCCAATCGCTCAAGGTGTAATGTTTGGAAATCTTGTTGTGAGCAGGAGAAAGAACTCATTGAGAGGCATAATGTGTGGCTGAACGATGAGTTGAAAGCCAAAGTTGATGGACTTATTGAGTTACGTAGGGTGCATGCTGATCTTGAGGAAGATATGTCTGCTAAACTTGCAGATGTAAGTGCTTACGTCATTGTAATTTTTCATTCTTCAAGTGTATTGCTTTTACTCTAGTATGCCTCTTCATCCAATGATCTGCAAACTCTTATAGGCAGAAAAACAGCTAACTGAGTGCTCTAGTTCTTTAAAGTGGAATGAGGAGAGGGTAAAGGAATTGGAGATGAAGTTGACATCTGTACAGGAGGTGGGATATTTTATTTTTTGCTCTTGAAATTTTTTGTTCTATGTTGTTTGATAAGGTAAGTTGTCTTATCAATACCTATCTGTTTGCTTTTAATGAAGGAATTATACTCATCAAAAGATGCTGCAGCAGCAAATGAGGAGCGATTTTCTGCTGAACTCTCAACAGTAAGTATATATGTTAAACTTTGTACTGGTCCTTCACTAGAGTCTGATCCTAATTACTCTCCAAGTTCAGCATTGTAGTCAATTATTTACAATCTTTCGCCTCTTCCTTCTTTTCCAAATGCAGATTTTTAGTTGGGCACTGATAGGCATAATGAGCTCTTCCATTGCACCTAAAACAATTAGTTCCTTTGCTTTAAAACAATTAGTTCCTTTGCTTTGTCCTTTAGTTTGAACAGTATCTGAGTTCTATCAAGGTTTATAGGTGATGGCATCTGAATGTTAATAGTGACTTTTATACTTGAGATTATTTGTATTGGTTTTTCAACTTTATGATAGAAGGCATCCATAAGTACTGTTCCACTGGGAAGCTAGATGATGAGCATATTAAAAGATGCAAATCCTTCATAATTAGTTATTTCCTAATTCCTGCCCTAAAGCTGTTTCTGTTAATTGTCTGTCAGTCTCCATCCCATCAAAAGTCTCCATCCCATCAAAATGAATGAAAATTTTGCTGAATTTCTTCTTATACACCATAATGTGCAGAGATCCTCATTGCAGTGTTATGAGTTGATTTGGAGGTCATCTTGGTGATGTGAAGGCATAAATACCTTTCTCTTAGCTTTAGCTTCATCTGTTCCCCTTCCAGTTAGCAATTAGTGGTTGGCTAGTTCTTTGCTATCCATTTTCTACTGACTCCTCTAAATGTTAGCATGCCCTGTCAATATCATCTTTATAAAGTGTACCTTTTGATCTTGACTTGTTTTACCAATCAAAATAGGCTCCTGTCTAATCCAAGAACATGTGTGGATCAAACTTTCTCACAAATTTAGGAACCACAACACGTACCTTGTTAGTGGTATCTTCCGTGAAATCATGTCTTTCAACTCTGTTTTGGTTCACAAAATTTTGTCCCTCTCTTGGTAAAACTTCACATCTTTGTTTTGCTGTTTCCATTGGAACCTTCGGTATTTGTTGGATGACTAGTTGTGAAGAACTTCTCATACGCATCTAAAAACATGTGCAATTAAAATATATGGACTTGCCCAATTAATCCAGTTAGGAAAAGGAATTAACTAGAAATTTTCCATTAATGTTTGTTTTCTAACTGGAACTTGGAAACCTTAAGACAATCTTTTTGAAATTCAACTCCTGATAAGGAGAATTGCCAATTAAAGGAAAAGGACCAAAGTGGACTAGTAAAGAGTATAACACCCATAACAGACCATTATATTGCATATGTGAACAGAACACAAGAGCTGTGTCCAGCAAACAAACCATAAAATCAGAATTTATTTCTATACTCCATCAATGGACATATTGAATATCAGTTCTGCTAGATACTTCCTCTATGGAACTAAAATCTGGGAGGGAGAGGAAGAGGTTGCAAGAGGCAGTTCTAGTTATGGAATGACATTTATGTTTACTTGCTGATTATTGGAGATACTTGAGTAATATTCCGATAGAGGTAACCCAAGTCTGGTTGAAGTCTACTTCATTCAACCAGACTTCTAATCCATCAAAGTAGGCTATGTTGATCTATTTCCAGATATCAGGATAATTCATCGGGAACTGCTGTATGAGTTCTTTCTTGGTAATGGAAACAAACACAACTCTACTTCAGTCAATCAGAATTTACATCAAATTGACCGGGCATTTGTTTTCTGCATTATTGGATGATTCATGGGAAACTACTGTGATGATAATGTGAGAGCTTTTACAATTATTGGTTTGGTTTGACCATTCTTTTATCACAAAACTGAACAAATATCTGTTGTAGATGGCCAAACTATCTTAACTAACCCTCCCTTAGTCTGCTCTCTCTCTTGATCCTAACATGTTTCTATGCCAGTTTTGGGGATATGAGCCAGTTTCGCATTTATGATTTGCAATTTATTTCTTGTTCTTTCTCCTGCTTCGGTTAATACTTGTCCACTTCAAAATCTTAGTCATGTTATTTAATGAAAAAGCTGCTTACTCTTTGTTTTTGCATTATGGCAATTCAGTTTAGCAGGTACTTTTATCATTTCACTGCATTCTTGTTTCACCTGTCCTTGTAAACATCAATGTGTTGCTAATAGAAATGCTGACCTATATTAATCCTTCTTAATCATATTGAAATTTCCTTATTGCTTTAGGTGAATAAGCTTGTTGAATTGTATAAGGAAAGTTCCGAAGAATGGTCTAGGAAGGCTGGAGAGCTTGAGGGTGTGATCAAAGCTTTGGAAGTGAGTTTTTCTTCTTTAAATTTAATTATTTCTTCTCTCTAAAACTTCTCTATGAACGGTTGAGTAAACTTCTTTTGCTTCTCGGTAATTTGGTGGCAATTACATTCAGAGTCATTTGAGTCAAGTTGAAAATGATTACAAAGAAAGACTTGAGAAGGAGGTGTCTGCAAGGAAACAACTAGAGAAGGTATGCAGCATCTGTTATTGTTGAGAATGACCATTCTGGTACTTGTAAATAGGTTCATTGTTCACTGACTGGTTGTGAAGAAATTCTTATACGCATCTAAAAACATATAATTCTTGATTCCAATTCAAATCTTTGTCTTCATTTAATTAAAAAAAAAAAGAACAAGAGGTACTTATCTCTTTTGATGGCTCTTTTTCAAACTTACTTTGTCCAACATGTTCTTAAAAAACTGGTGTCTTAGATAGTGATTATTATCCTCAAATAACACATTTTTTATCTTATTGGCAACATTGAAAAAGTTGTCAAAGTAATAAAATTTCAATCTCAAATATTAGTTTTTGGTTCTGTAGAAAGATTCATTGCAATCCTTAGCACTTTTGAAGCTGTATGGTCTGTCCTACTTGCCGTTTGATTTATACATATCTGGAAACAGGTTCTTTTAGTATGATAGCTTGTTCAGTATCTGTAAAAACTGATGGAATTCAATTTCTTAATTCTTGTGTCTAGTATGCGTCTTAAGAAATGAAATTATATCTATGCCCTTTAAAACATAAAAGTCTAAATAGAATTAGTAAATACTATGTATGGCTTGACCACTGAGTCACACAAGATTTCTGCATTTTTAGTTGTTAGATTTCCTAAAGTGTTAATATTTTTTAAAACTGGAATGATATAAGGAGATTTTGATTAATATGTAGAATACATGATGGCATTGGATTCAAAGAATTTAATTCTTTTCTACTTTGTGACTCATATCAAGCATGTAAATGGTTTTTGTGCCTTGCTTTATTGTTTCGTGTTGGAATAATACCCATGAATCATGTTTGCTTGCTCCAAAGTTATGGTTTTATTGGACAAGTTAGCTTCTCGCTTTCTTGTTGATGATTTCTATTTTTCTTCCTTTTCTCAGCACAATTCTTTAGAAAAAGGTTGCCTTTTCTTCTCTTCTCAAAGGCTGGCCTTTGCAATTCACACTCTTGAGTATTGGGATGTTGTTCTATCAAAAATTTGAAGAGATCTGTTTTCTTTCAAATTTTTTTGTTTCTTGCTGGTATTTGATTAATTTTATTGGTGAATTGCAGGATGCAATGGACTTGAAAGATAAACTTGAAAGGTGCGAAGCTGAGGTTGAAAGTAGTAGGAAAGCCTGTGAGCTAAAGCTTCTTCCATTCGGTAGTTTCTCCATGGAAAGGTATAGCTATAGGAATAAAAAGTGAATGTTTTGGAAATGTATGTTGGTGTTGTTCTTACTACGATTTGGTTATTCATATCTCATTTTACCTGTTAGTGGAAATTACTTCTACCTATGTTTTTTGACATTAATGATGACATTGGTTTATAGGTCTCAACTAGGACATGGAAATTTTATTCCAATTTATTTTGACACAACTCCTTTTCTTTTAGTCTATTAGAGAAATTATTAATGAGAGCTTAACATAGTGTATCTCTTTGTTATGGCACTCCATGTTTTTTGGGCCTTCTTCTCTCTCATTTTCCTCTTCTATGAAGAGTTATAGCTATTCATTAGGAGGTGTGATGTTGACTGTGGCTGCTCCATCTTGAATGCTTCAATAGTAGCCACCATCTTTATACGGATGTACTTGTTTCTTGCTTGATATTTCCTTATATTTCTATATCTCTAACACTGAGTTTAGTTTTACTTCTAATAGAACCATGATATCCATTGGCGAGAATCGTATGGTCCCACTTAAAAATTTTAACTTCCTACTTTTGTTAGATGTTCTATATCTTGTTTCATGTTATCACCAATCTCTAGTCTCAATTCTCAAATTTATCCTCCCTGTTTTCTTTTGCTCCTATTTTTTAATTCTGGGGGTCCCATCTTCATTTATCAAAAATATTTCCTGCACTCTTATACATACATTTTCCCTTTTATTTTGGCAGTAACCTGTCAATATGGCATGCAATTTAGTTGAGAATACTTTTTCATGTTGCAGATGGACAGATTTGAATGAAACAAATGATGTTGGTGATGAAAGCAGAATGCTTGTCCCCAAGATTCCTGTTGGTGTTTCAGGAACTGCATTAGCTGCATCTCTGCTCCGAGATGGATGGAGTGTGAGTTATTCTCAATTGGACTTGTTTCAATAGGATGTGTTTGCACTTGTGACTGCTTTATCTTGATTTTTTTTCCTTTTGACTACTAGCTTGCTAAAATGTATGCAAAGTACCAAGAAGCTGTTGATGCTCTTCGGCATGAGCAATTAGGAAGGAAGGAGTCTGAAGCAATTCTCCAGCGGGTATGTCTTCCTGTTTTTGTAGTATTTGTTGGTGTCAACATCCAGTAGTAAGAGAATTTTAGTTTGTGTTTTTTTGTTGCCTTGCTACTTTATTGATGTTATTTGTGTTTTGATGTTCTTCCTGTTTAGATAATTATCATATTCCCTGTTTTCAAAGGTCTTCACTTTGAGTACTATTCATCTTTTCCTTACTTCACTTTTGATTCCTTAAGAAGACGATTTCATAATGCAGGTCTTATGTGAACTCGAGGAGAAAGCTGGAATTATTTTAGATGAAAGAGGTATATGATTGAATTGACTGAAAGAAATTCAATTTTGATTTTGATGCCATTTGTTTCTTCTTTCAGTTTTACCTTTTCAATTTTTTGTTGCTAGAAGATTTGTAAGATTGTGCTTCTTCATTTATTTTCATCAAATGCAAAGATGCTTCAGAAGTTCTAGTCCTTGTTAACTATTAATGTTATTCAAGGGCATGAGTGAATGAAAGAGGAAAAAACAAACTAGTGAATTGTGAGGAGAATAAGCAGTTATCTCATGTAGAAGTGAGACTTGATAATTTGATACCTCTATGAAAAAACAGTTATGGTTAGATTGTATATTTTGAGAACAAAGTAATTTTCTATTGGAGATTGTGTTGAAGGTACAGCGAAGGATGATGATACTCCATTTTGTGTTGCGTAGTCATTTTTTTTGCTCGGTGTCCAGACAATTGCTGGTGGCTTGATCAAGTTGAGTCTGTTTGTTTTCCATCCATATTCTTTTGACCATTTTAGTTGTTGATTCTGCAGCTGAATATGAAAGAATGGTCGAGTCATACTCTGTTATCAACCAAAAATTGCAGCATTCAATTTCTGAACGGGGAAACTTAGAGAAAACAATTCAAGAATTGAAGGTATGTGAAATAATTTTGATTGTATGTTTATGTTGGTAGCTAGTTTTCTGTTGCTAAAAGATCATGTTTCTTTGCAGGCAGAGTTGAGGAGGCATGAACGTGATTATAGTTTTGCTCAGAAGGACATCAACGACCTTCAGAAACAGGTTCAGATTAGTTTTGTTTTCTGGCTTGTCTTGTCGACTTTTGTTATTTTGGATCTATTAGGCAGGTTGGGCTATATAACAGTGGGTGCTCCTCCCCTTTTCCTGAAAATCCCCTCCCAGGATTTTGAGCCTGGGTAGTGCATGATATTTCTCATCACCACTAGGCCACCTTGGTGTTACACTGTGGCCGTAATTTATACAGCGCTTGCCTTGTGTATCATTTTCAGCTTGGCTTTCTATATTGTTTGGACGCCAGAGCCAGTAGATAACTGTAAAATTGATGTATTCCAGATTTGATGGCATAGAAAGTTCTGTCATCCAGGGAAAGATCAGAAATAGTGTTTTGCATGAAATAAAATGCACTGACATAAACGCATGGATGTATTGAACAACTTGTTGTGTTTTGCCTTATCTTTTCCATATAGTGGTTAATCCTTCTTGCTCTATTTGATGCTATTATCTTGCTGTGATGCTAAATCCAATTCGAATTTACAATCGTGTTGGCTAAAACAATGAGCAAGGTTAATTTGTCAGTTGCTGCTTTCTTTGTTAATATATTTTCATGGATATATCAAGTGCCATCCCAAATTAATAAAATGCCATCCCAAATTAACATGCGAGCACCAGTTTTTTGCACTTTTAGCATTTATTATATGTTGTGCTTGACAGGACCTATCACTTGACTCTGTTGGTTGTTTTAGGTGACTGTCCTCCTTAAGGAATGCCGTGATATACAAGTTCACTGTGGCTCTGTGGAGCATGATCAAGTTGATGATCGTACTGAAATAGTTGCTATTGAGTTGGATACACAGTCAGCTACTGAAAGAATAATTTCAGAACGACTTGTACGTTTCTCCTTTCATTTTATCACAGCTTGATTGATTCGCTTGGACACATTTAAGTTCAGATAAGATTATCAAATGGATTGTTGACATTGTGTTATTTTGGCCAATTTTTCACAGCTGACTTTCAAGGATATTAACGGATTAGTTGAACAGAATGTTCAGCTAAGGAGACTAGTGCGCACCCTCTCTGATCAGATCGAAAATTCAGAGATGCAGTTCAAGGTGCTTAAGAAAAATCATTAGTTTTTCTCTTTAGTTGGTATTGTGTTGTTTTTACATGTGAGACAATTTTTAGTCAAAATACTTGCAACTAAACTGCAGGAAAAACTTGACATGGAGCTTCGGAAGCATACTGATGAAGCAGCTTCTAAAGTTGCTGCTGTGTTGCAGAGAGCTGAAGAACAGGGCCAGATGATTGAATCTCTTCATACTTCTGTAATCTTCTTAAATGATATTTGCTTGGTCCTGTCCAATTTGTTGTCGTTATTTTTCATATATGTACTTTAACATTGTTTCACAATGTGTTCTAATTCACATAGGTTGCAATGTATAAAAGGTTGTATGAAGAGGAACACAAGCTTCATGCCTCTCATTTGTCCTCTTCAGACACAATTACAGGTTCTGCAGTTAATGACATTCACAATGTTTCTTTGCATGCTGATATCCCTTTGCTGATTTCTTATTGCCAGTAGGATGAAAATAGTCTAGGTACTTTTGATATAACTAGTACTTACTGGGAATAAATGTGGGAAGATCTACTGAGGTGGGATTGGATTTTCTCCTAGGATAACAGTAGCTCATATTTCATCAGTGTCATAATCTTATCTCTTCTCATGTTCATGCTTTGACTTGATTTTGTTACTTCACAGTTCCCGAGAATGGGCAGAAGGACTTCTTCCTTCTGGTAGAAGGATCACAGGTCTGATTGGGCTGGGCTTTTCTTGTTATTCCTTGGAATATTGATACTTCCATCATATCAATCCAGTTTGACATGCAACCATTTTCCATGCTTAATTCAATCCAGGAAGCTAGTAAGAAGGCACAAGAAAAGGCTGCTGAACGACTGAGGTCCCTGGAAGAAGAACTGGATAAATATAGGTAAACTTCTTGTTTCTTTTTTCCCACTGTTTTTCTTTCTGTTTCCTGATGGTGGATAGTAGTGTATTCTTCCTGTATTGCTTATAAATATTCATCTTATGAACTTTTAGTTTAGTTGCTAAGTTTTGTGATCTAGATTAGAGATTGTTGTACACACACACACACACGCACACACACATGCAGCCTGTAACCACTCAACTGAAAATTTGAGGCAAACATTCCTGCAGAAAGCTTACATGCATGCTTGACTTTTGACTATTTTGCTAGTTATATTCTGTGTGTACCAGCTGTCGTCAATGATATGTATGCTGGTATATTTGATACCTACTGAGTTTTGTTGTTAGGAATGATATTGTATCATTAAGATCAGAACGTGACAAGCTGGCTCTGGATGCAAAATTTGCAAATGAGAGACTAGATAGTTTTAAGAAAGAATTTGACCATCAGGTGAATTTTTTAATGACCCAAAAAATTTCCGTTTGTCCGTTTACTGAAATCCAATTGGTATAATGTATGTGTTAATGATTGTGTATATAGAGAAATGAACTCACCGGCATTAGAGCAAGAAATGTGGAACTCTCACGGTTGATTGTTGAATATGAAAGAAAACTACGTGAAAATTCTTCGACTTTGCAGACATCTGAGGAGAACTACCGGAAATTATCTATGGAGGTAAATACTATTATTTGGACCTGTTGAATTAGTCATTATATTTGTTTCTTTACATAATGTTTGTTGTCAGGTATCTGTTCTAAAACATGAAAAAGATATGCTATCAAATGCTGAAAAAAGAGCTTGTGATGAAGTTCGTAGTTTGTCGGAGCGCATCTATCGACTACAGGTTGGGGCATGATATAGATACATCAAACTTCTAGTTTTCTGGTAATTGTTCTACTTTTTGTTACATAGTTATTACTGTGGATGCAGGCCAGCTTAGATACAATCCAGAGTGCTGAGGTGGTTCGTGAGGTATCATTCAGATTGATTTATGTGTGATTAGATTGTCTAGAACTTATACCACAATGCGACTTACCTTCATTTTCATTATTAATTTTTGAAGGAAGCAAGAGCTGCTGAAAGGAGAAAACAGGAGGAATATATTAAACAAATCGAGGCAAGTTTTGAATTGTTACTGACCCATACTGCCTTTTCACATAAAAAAAATGCGAATCTAATGGTTTTAGACTAAGCATGCCAGATGTAATTTCTTTTTGCTGAAAGTTGTACAAAGAAAATTTGTCTTGCTGGTCTTTTATTTTGAGTCCCAGATCATTGATTAACCTACTTCTAAAAAAATACTATTTGATTTCTTACTCGTTAAACTTCTGAGAATCTTCTTAAATTGTGTTTTTTTTTGGGGGGGTTATGGTTACAGTTTGCAAGAGTTTGGTTAAGAAACCTGTTTCTGACAAAGATAATTGTCTGTCTGATATGATAATTCAAGGTGATGCTGAAAATTTGTTTTCCTTTTCTTAAATTTTACTTTTAGAGAGAATGGGCTGATGCCAAGAAACAACTGCAACAAGAACGGGACAATGTAAGAGCTCTCTCATCTGACCGTGCAGAGACTTTGAAGAATGCAATGAAACAAGTTGAAGAAATGGGGAAGGAGTTGACTAATGCCTTGCGTTCTGTTTCAGCAGCCGAGACTAGGGCCAATATTGCTGAGGTTCATTGATTTCAAAACCTTATCCCATGGGTTTAGCGATTCCTCCTTTTTTTTTTTCTTATTTATATTGTGAAAGTGTAAAAACCTTCGTATTGCTGAGGTTCATTGATTTCAAAACCTTATCCCTTGGTTTTAGAGATTTCTCCTTTGCTTTTGCTTATTTATACTGTGAAATATAAAGACTTCCTTCGTTGTCTAACATATTTTCTAACTGTTTTCTTTTTGGTAATGTTGTATCAGGCCAAGCTTTCGGATGTGGAAAAGAAGACCAGGAGTTTAGATAATAAGGTATGCATGTCAAGACGTTCCCCATAACTAAATAAATTTAAATTTTGTTTTGTTGAAACCATATTCTTCTTGCAGTGCAGCACATTTGTTTGACTTGGTTTTCTTTGTGTATTAATTGTTAAGACATTGTTCTAGTTACTAACAAGTTTCTAAAATTAGTTGTGATTATCATAATTTGAAAAATTTCTTAGCACAGTTATGAAATTTTTGTAACTTTAATTTGATTTGGAGCGTATATTTTCACCCAAATGGCTATATATATCTTGAAGGTCTAAAGACTGAAGTCTCACAAGTTAGTGTTAACAAGAAAGAGTTGATGAATTCAAGAGGTTTCAAGAGTAAAAACACAATTGTTAAGCTAATCTTAGGTTCAATAATAGATGAGGGATGCTACAACTTGATACATTATGAGATTTGGGCAATCGTATTGAGCCAAAATATGCTTCAGCAAATTGTTGGTTACTTAATTGCCTCGACTGTTTATGGAGCCAGATAAAGTAAAATATGAGAATATCAAGGCATTACAACCGCAGAGGTGCAAAATTAACCCCTAAATATTCGGGACGTATAATCATACTCATTTTGGCAGGATCAGTAATGAGGAATAGATTAATACTATTTGCTAGTTATTAACTTCCCTTATTAGAAAGGAATTGAAATACTTCTTTTTTTTTGGGTAAAAAATACTTTTATTTTAGTTTGTTCTTATTACTTAAGTCAAGGAATAATATGGATTCTTGTTAGATTAGGATTCTATATCTCTTCCGGAAATGAATGTTAGAATTTCCATACATTAGGTTAGGGTTTAGAATTCCGATATTTGTGTCTGTGTGTGTTTCAACATTCATGGAATAACAAATTCCATCCCTAATCCTGGATTCCGACACAAGAGCAGCCGTAGATTTACAACTTACAACCGACAACAATAATTGATAATGTGATTTATGTGTGTGTATCTTGCTGGGTTTCTGCACAAGTTGGTTCAACTGTCATATTTGGAAATTTGAAAACAAAAATAACGTTTATTTCTAGATTTCGCTAAAATAAACCAAGAATGTTAAAGGGTTTCTATCCAATGACAACCTAACCCGAAATTGAAGCAAAAGATCTGTTTGGGATAATGATACAGTATGGGGTGGACCTATTACATTTTTCAATTAGAGAGCATGAAACATTTGTACGTGCATCAGTCAAATATAAACACATATTATTGTTTAATTTTCCATCTAGATATGAGAGACAACAATTAATTACAACTTTGGCAGTTTGAGGTGATGACTAAAATTCCACATCATTACTACTGAAAAATGTTACTGATAGCTACATTTGAATGACAGTTAGATTTATATCAATCAATGTTTGCATATAAATAAAATTTTCTTTTTGGGACATGAAAAGGTAAAAGCTACCAAATTTGGACCTATTCTTTTCTTCCTTTATGTCTTTTGACATGGCGATTATAAGATATCAGAATTTAGGGTTTCAAGGTACCCACTTTATTGAAACTTAATCAGATATATATACATAAAGAGTACAACATAGATTAGGAAACAAATCTCCTAATCCTTACTGAACTAGGAATCTAACCTTATCT
>JANZLD010000002.1:38641947-38652167 GCA_026413575.1 Erythroxylum carthagenense
GATCCTAATACATATCCTATATCTGATATTTATCTCCTATATATGATATTTATCTAATACAGTATCTATAAAACAGATTCTCACATAAGACAATGTAAAATAGATATCTGAGAACTTGATTGTGCTTGTGTAAAATGTTTTTCATCATTTGAAAGAATGAAATGGTTGCACAATTCATTAAACGAATGGAAGTAGGTTGGCCTTCGATTATAGATTGTTGTCTAGTGAACATTGGATGGCCTTTAACTTCTCTTTCAAAATGGGTTCAATCAAAAGCCTAAAATTCCTTGAAGTTAATGGGCAGTTTTATGCATGGTGATAATATATATAACTTGATGATGCAGTATGTGTATCGTTTGTCCTAGCTAGTTACATGCTACATGATGACAGGATATTACTGAATTAATACGATAATTATGTACTGCTGCTTATTGTTGTCCTGGTTTAAGTATGATTCTAAATGACATTTGATGTTCTTTTCCAACCTATCATTGCAGATTGTTAATGATGATGTTATGCCTTCTTCTGTCTCACCAACAGAGGTCAGTGAAATTCTCTGAAACTGTAGCTTCCATAAAATGCTGTTTATGATGATGGTGCATATTACTGGTTAACTGCCTTTTACTTTGAAACTGAACCAAGGGAGAAGATCGTGCAATTAATCTTCATTTTAGACAGCTGGTTGTTACATTTGTTCAGTGCAAATTTCTGTGATGATCCTTTTTATACAAAATTAAGAATAATTTGCCTATTAGTTTACGATTTGCTGGATTTAAGCTTTGTTCCTGATTTGTGGTGGCTATGTGCTGCATGTTGGTAGTTGATATATTATGAGTCAGATGGAGATGGCCACATAAGAACTGTTATTGATGGTAGGTAATTGAACATCTTGGATAAAAATGCCTTTTTAGTGTCAGTATTATCTCTTTCAAATGTTTTGTGCTGAAAGTTGTCCAATATGGAAGTGTAATTTCTTGAGGTAGATCATATGAATCCTGCATCTGGTGCTACTTTTTTCTTGTTTTGATTGTCAGTATCTTTATCTGATTTGTGGTTTGGGTTCTTCTTCACAAGGTTGTAACGGATCTGTTTATGGCTAAGGAGGAAATTGCAAAATTAAAAGAGGAGGCACAGGCTAACAAAGAGCACATGCTGCAGGTGCGTTTCTTTCATCAAGAAAACACTTGTATACCAGTGCATGTTAACATGATGTTATTACGTACTACTTTGCAGTATAAAGGTATAGCAGAGGTGAATGAAGCTGCATTAAAGCAGATGGAAATTGCCCATGAGAACTTCAAAGCTGAGGTACTCCCAATGTTTTGTAGCTTAGGACTTCCCTTTATTGCACCATGCATGAATTTGGTTGGACAACACACAGATATATCTTCTCATGTTGTACTTTCCAAAAAATATTTTCTAGTCTGAAAAGTTGAAAGAATCATTAGAAGCTGAGCGTCTTTCACTCAAAGAGAGGGTTTCAGAACTTGAAAAGGTATTGAATTTGAAGAATGAAGAGATTGCCTCTGCAGAAGCACGAAAAGAAGAGGCTCTGGCTTCTACATTTGCAGAAATCACTGGTTTGAAGGATGAAAGCTCGAGAAAGACGTAAGTTATGCCTTCTGCACTATGTTTTGATTTTTATATTGCTTAAGGTCTCTCATTTTTGCCCTGTTGTTGTAGTTCACAAATTGTGACATTGGAAATTCAAATCGCTGTGCTAAAAGATGATTTGGAGAAGGCACATGAGCGTTGGCAGGTTGCTCAAGCAAATTATGAAAGACAGGTCAAAATGTTTCCCTTAGTAGTATGACTAGGCATCGCGTGCTTTAAGCTTACAACAATAATGTAATAATTATTATTTAAGCAGTACAACTGCTGGAATTGAGGCACTAAACTTCTAACTGCATTTAAAGCGGGTTGATGTCTCAAAGCTGTACATATTTAGGCTTTGACTAGCCCATGTAGTTTCATGGATTAGAACTGTTAGTCCAAAAGGACACCCTCCGTCTTAAATCTAGGTTTAACTATTTGCTTTTGAAATGTTCACTCCATAAAGACACTCTTATAATTAATGATGCTCACAAAATGTCCTTGCGTAGATGGAAAAGATCTAGGGTTTCAATTCTCTTTGAAAGTTGATAATTTCTGAAAAAATCTATCATATTTATTATAATGCATTTGTTGGAGAATCACATGTACTATTCACTATAATCACAAATTAAATTTGCACTGAGTGGCGATCTTGAACTGTTCTTTGTCGTTTTCAGGTCATTTTACAATCTGAGACAATCCAGGAATTGGCAAAAACTTCGCAAGCCTTTGCCTCTTTACAAAAGGAAGCATCTGATATGCGCAAACTGACAGATGGACTGAAAAGTGAAAATGTAACTTCACTTTACATTTGATGCAGCTTATTAATTGCTTTCCTTGGCGTTGAAAACATTATTTCGTGGTTATATTTCTCATTTTTCAGCTTCATTTTTTCCTACCATTTACTTGTTTTCTTTAACATGTTTAATACTCAGTACCTGATATCTTTTGTCTATGATTTCTAAAGTTAATATTGCATTCCTCTTTTGGCTGTACCAAGATTTTTACGGTTTGGATGAAACCCAAGCCCGATCATTTGTGATTGTTCTTGCATAGAAGCTGATTAGGGTTAATCATCAAGAACCACAGCTCACCATATCTTGTGCTAAAAGTTGAACACATTACAAGGTTACCCAATCTAACTTGAGGCAATATGAAAAGAATAATAAAGAATTCGCGGCCTGGATAAAGATTTCACTGAACAGCTTAAAACCTCTTTGCTGCAAAAGTTAATTTTTTTAAGGTCAGACTTTTGTTGAATTTGTTACTGATTGATGAAACCGTGTTCGTTTACTTTTGAGTGTTCAAAACACTTATTCCTGCGGCGATTCTCAAATGTCAGTTCTGCAAACTTTTGTTAATTCTTACTTTGTGCGCTTATTTGCTGCTGATGGATAAAAAAATGTGTTTGTATACTTCAAAACACTTATTCCTGCATCATTTCTCAAATGTCAGTTATACAAACTTTTGTTAATTCTTACCTTGTACTCTTATTTGCTACTGATGGATAGAAAACGTGTTTATATACTTTTGAGTGTTCAACACTTACCTGGCATTTAGTCTCAAATGTCTGTCTGCAAACTTTTGTTAATTCTTTCTTTGTACTCTTATATAACTTACAGGATGAACTGAAGAGTAACTGGGGAACTGAGAAATTGTTGCTTGAGGAATCGAAGAAACAAGCTGAGAAAAAATATGAAGAACTCAATGAGCAGGTTCTTACTTGATATATATGCTTAATTTAATTTTCGTGGTGATCTACTTTCTTTTATTTTCAATGATCTACATAAAGGCTATGGATGGTCCACTTGTACATGCATTTGGTTCTGATTGAATGCTGGGTTCTTATTCTATCACTGGGGGAAAATTGGTTCGCGTGGTATTTCTTCTGTAGCAAACTTTGTAATGTTAATAGGAAATTGTCTTGGCAGGTTCATTGTTTGTTGTGTAGTTTTTTCATGTTAGTTGTTTGCGACCTTAAACAAATCTCTCTCACACACACACATACCTGCATATTACCGAGTCACTATTTCACAAATTTAGTTTACGGTTTTTTATTTACCTTAACTATTTTGTTGAGAGGTTGTTTTAACTGATCATGTTTATTCATAGGTTGCTCTTGAGATATTTAGCTATTCCAGATATCACAATATTCAATCATAGTAATGCAATATGAAGTTCCATTTTGGTTAATCTAACAGATATTTGGAAAATTGCTAGCAACACAGTATTATTTTTGATGATTGATAGATGGACTAACAGATATTTGGAAAATTGCTAGCAACACAGTATTATTTTTGACTTTGGCATTTCTAGGATGCGAGTTTACTGCCTGTCTGGTTATCTATTTGTGTTCTTTATCAACATCTCTATCTTTTTTCCTGCAGAACAAAATATTGCATAGTCGGCTTGAGGCTTTGCATATTCATATCGCTGAGAAGGAAAGCAATTCTGCTGGAATTTCTTCTGAAAGGGCTTCTGACCAATATAGTGATTCTGGTTTGCAGAATGTAGTTAGCTATCTTCGGAGGTCAAAGGAAATCGTATGTCTTTTCTATTCAAAATTTTCTTTCTTGTCTCCCAACAGAAAATGGATTTCCATGACTTCTTCCTTTCGTTTTGGCAGGCGGAAACAGAGATTTCCTTGTTGAAGCAGGAAAAACTGAGACTGCAATCGCAAGTATGTTTGTTAAGATCAATTTCCCCATTATTTATTTATTGTCATTGTTACTCACTGTCATGTAATCTGCCCCCATGTACATGATGTGTCATTGCATCAGAGTACCTCCTCCTGTTTCTTTGATGTGCTATCATTGTACTCTGCCATTTTACATTTTGATTTATCCTAAAATGTACAACCTGTACTGGTTCGTGTTACACATTCTGGCATAATTTGTGTTTATTGATCGTAAACTTTATCAAAGCTGACACCTATTTTTATCACGTATATCTGTACAGGTGTTCCATTATTGTTTTGACTATGCATGTTTGTGACTTTGCACATTCATTGGGGAAAGTTGGGGGCATTAAAGGTTTTTGTTTCAAATCAGTAGTTTGTTTTTTATTTTCCATTTCATCCCATTTTGAATGACTAAGACCTGTAACCAGTTTGTGTATTGTGTAATGTGATATAGGGAGTGGAAATTGCGGTCATATTTATATTTGTGACTGCATGTATGATTTTGGACATGTCGTTGCACTTTCATTGATGGACATTGCAGTCATTGTTGCTATTATTTGTGAGTGTTAATATTTATTTCCATTTACATGTAGCTTGAGAGTGCTCTTAAAGCTGCAGAAACTGCCCAAGCTAAACTGCATACTGAGCGAGCAAATTCAAGGGCATTATTATTCTCGGAAGAAGAAATCAATTCTCTTCAACTTCAGGTATGACTGTCTGTGTTTTAATTTTTGGAGCGAGGAAAAGATAACTGCATTGCTGTATTTCTTTTATTCTTTGATTTTGTCTTTCCAACTTCCAAAACTTGAATTTTTATGCATGTTCTTTCATCATATCCTCCTTAATTATGAAATCACTTGCAATCTTCTTCTTTATAATCTTGTATTAAATTCTTGGCAGGTTAGAGAGATGAACTTACTTCGCGAAAGTAACTTGCAATTGAGAGAAGAAAATAAACATAATTTTGAGGAATGTGAGGTAATCTTTGTAGCTTATATGAGATGTGATGTTGAGATGCTATCTCCATATTAACTTTTTCCTGTACTATTGATGTTTTTGGTACCCACGATTTCAAGTTGTTACCTTATGTTGTAGAAATTGCGTGAGGTAGCACAAAAGGCTAGGGCCCATTCTGACAGTCTAGAATCTATATTGCGGGAAAGACAAATTGAGATAGAAGCTTGTAGAAAAGAGATTGAATTGGAAAGTGTGGAGAAAGGTCATCTTGAAAGGAGAGTCTCAGAGGTATTTTATTGTCAAAATGTCTTTTCTTTGCGAATTTCTTTTTAGTTAAGGTTTCAAAGTATGGTGTTCTACAGCTGCTTGAGAGAAGTAGAAACATAGATGTAGAAGACTATGATCGGATGAAGAATGATCTTCAACAACTGCAGGTATGGGTATATATTATACTCATTTTGTTTTGGAACTTTTTTTAGGGTTTTGATTCTTTTTGGTTAAAATTCATCAGATTTCTGACCTCTTAATAATAAAATAATTGGAATGAATGTAATATCTTTCCTTGGATTTTCCTGCAATTTGGATGCTTCCTGGACTTATCTGTCAAATCAAGTTGTTTAAAGCACTTTTTGTCATCCTTGCTTGTATTGGGGCTTATGATGTTGTCACTAAAACAGATATATGGGTGTCACTTGATTTTACTCTAAAAAATGTAGTTTTGAGACTTTTTCTTTATATGCTTTGAATATTGAAATCTAATGCCTATCATCATTTATTATTATCGTTTGTATCCTTTCCCCTACATATCATCTTGGTTCCGTAACAGGAGAAACTGAAAGACAAGGAAGGTGAGATGGAAGAAGTTAAAAGTCTCATGTCTAAACAACAGGAGACTATATCCAGATTGGAACAGGACCTCACAAAGAGTGAAACAGAGCTGAATCTGAGGGAGAGAAGGATAAATGAACTTCTACAAACTGAGGTTAATAGCATAGTCATTTTTACAATGCACTACGTGTATTATTTAGTTTTGTTAGTCTGTACTTGCTGCATGGATTGCGTAATACTGTCTCTTTATATGCAGGCTACTTTGAGATCTGATTTTGAGAAGCAGAAGAAGTTGGTAGTTCAGTGGAAGGTTGAGAAATAATCTGGCTTCTTCCGAATAAAAGTTTTGATGTAGTACTGCTCATATATAACCATGAGACCTTTTACTTGATATTCTGCAGAAAAAATGTGATATTTTGTCCAAGGAGAAGGAAGAATTCAGCAAAGAGAAACAAGCACTTTCTAAGCATATTGAGGACTTAAAACAAGGTGCTTCTTTCATTTGGAAAAATAATGGTCTAATTAATAGGCTATTTCTAAATGGTATAATTGATAGGCTATCATGTGCCACGTATACTTAATTCATTCTACCTAACAGGTAAAAGACCCATTGGAAATGTTAGTGGTGAGCAAATCATGAAGGAGAAGGAGGAGAAAGATCATAGGATACAGGTTTATTGAAAATAAAATTAAGTCATTTTACCTATTTTAATTTCCTTCACCAATTTTCCACATGTTTTATTTTGTAATATTGTCATCTAGATTCTGGAGAAAACAGTTGAGAGACAGAGAGAGGAGCTGAAGAAGGAAAAGGAGGATCAGCGGGCAGAGAAAGTAAAGCGCCAGAATACAGAGAAAGCAATTATGGACTCGTATAAAAATGTTGATCAGGTTCTTTGTACATTCTTCTTTGAACTTATACACGGTTTACCTTGTCAACAAACATTCTCCTTGATTGAAGGCAGGTAGGTGTGAAAATGAAAGGTTCCAGAAATTGAGACAGTAAAAGAAAATTAGAATTTCTGTTTTGAGGGTCGACATTTTGATTCTTTTAAAAATTTGCCGGCCTACTGTTAAATTGTATGGTTGTCAATGAAACAGTAATAACATAGCTTACCTGTATTTTTCTCTAATTTGAGGGATTTATATTTTGATTTCATCTATGTCATTAATGCACTATTTCTATCTATTACAGGCAAAATCACAGTTTGCAGATAAACTTGAGAAACATAAGCAGTCGGTGAAGCAAATATCAGATGAAATAGAAAGGCTTAAGCATGCCGAGGGCAACCTTCCAGAGGTGAGGATTTCCAGCTCATTTCCCCTTCTTTTTAATTCCATGTTTCAAACGAATGTTGCATAGCAGTTATTTAATTTGTAAAAATGGCCCAATGAATTTAATGTAATTGGGAATAGGTTGCCACTTTAATGAGAATAGTAGAATGAATACAGGTGCATAAAATTACATTTCACGAGTATCTTGTTAAATTAGAAAATAGTGTTTTGCAGGGTTAAAAATGAGGAAAGTTCAACCCCTTTATAAAACATTTTTGAAAAGCATGATTCAAGTGTTTTTCATGCATGATACAAACTTGGGAGAACAAAAGTAACATGGTTTCCAAACCTATCTAGTTTTCTGAATAGAGAATGATACATTTTTCTTTTTCCTGAATTTAATATTGGTTGAACTGTCTCACTTTCTACGAAAAAGTTGCCGTACTTTTCTTTTTTGCTGTTTTCTTTCTGGATCAGTTTTTTGGGTTTCCTTTTCAGGATCACTTTAACTTTGACGTAATTGTACAGTGTCATCTGTGTTCTGTCAAATACTATTTTTGGACGTTCATAATATTGATTTGTTTCAGGGTACATCTGTGGTTCAAGTTCTTTCTGGGACTATACTGGATGATCTATTTGCTCCATATGCTTCTGCTGTTGAAAGTTTTGAAAGGATAGCGCATTCTGTCTCCGTTGAGCTTGGTGCTAGTGCTCCTATAGAAACTACTTCCATATCAGATAATTCTACAGCTGTAGCTTCTGGTAATTATCATTGATTGCAAATACCGGTTTTAGTTTGTGACATGTTCATTATTAACTTAAATACTATGTAACATGATGACCAATTGTCCCTATATGCAATTATTTATCTGCAGGTCAGGCAGTGTCATCTGTGAGTGCTACCACCACCTCTGCTGTTCCCACAAGTCACTTGGCTGCTAAAGTGGCAGAAGAAAAACGAATTTCACTACCCAAGACCGGTGTTGAAACACGAAAAGTGGGGAGGAGATTAGTAAGGCCCCGACTTGTTAAACCTGAAGAGCCTCAGGGTGATGTAGCAGATGTGTCAGAAGCTGATGGATCCAACACAGGAGAGAAACTAGCTACATCTCAAGATTCTGACAGTCAGCGGAAATCCACTTCATTGTCTCAGCCACTGGCTCGCAAACGCCAAGCTTCATCTTCTTCTGCATCTGATTTGAATGAGCAACTACGACAAGAAGAGATAGGGTCTCATGTATCGGCTCCTGTGGTAAAAAGACCCAAAGGTTCTGATCTGCAACCAGAGGATGCAGAAGGTCAATTTGCTCCTTCAGTAGATTCGCTGGTAAGTATGCAAGCAGTAGAGGAACCTTCCAATGCTGCTGCTGATTTACCTGGAACCTTAAATGAGGAATGTGTTGAGAAGCAAGAGATTGGGACTGCTGGAGAAAAATCTGAACCGCCAAAAGAATCTGAACAGCTAGAGACTGCTATCAATCAGAACCAGAATGAGAAGGCTGACACTGCCGAAGAGGTTTATGATAGGCCAATTGGAACTGCAATGCAGTTTGAAGAAGGTTCAAGAGCGGATGTGGAAGATAACCAGCAATCTGCAGTGGAACAGGAAACTGAGAGGGAAGAGGGAGAGGTAGTCCCTAATGTTGCAGAAGTTGAAGAAGTTGCTGATGCCTTGACTGCAACTGGAACCCCAGAGAGGGGAGATGGTATACCTGACACTGGCGTTTCTACTCCAATGGCTTCACCGGCAAGGATTGATGATGAAGCCATGGTTGGCGGAGGAATGGAGTTGGGTGAGATGAACTCTCCCGAGGTTACCGCTGATGAGAAGAATGATGAAGGCGAGGAGAATGGTGAAGGTTCTGACAAGTCAAATGTTGAAGGTTCTGACGATAAGTGGAATGACCAGGTTATTGCAATGGAGACTGATCAAACTCAAGAAACTAGTAGTAGCACAGTTCCTTCAGAAGTTGAAGCTTCAAAACAAGTGCTTAGTTCCAATGTGACCGAGGGAGAAGAGGTTAAACAGCAGGAGGAGGTGCCAGCATCGACGGGTGCCAGCACATCTACAGTGGTGAATCTGGCAGAGAGAGCAAGGCAGAGGGCAATGCTGAGACAGTCGGGGGCTGGAGTTCTTTCGTCTCCCGGTGTAACTGGTAGGGGCCGTGGGAGTGGAAGAGCAGTGCGTGGTCGTGGTGCACGCATAGTTCGAGGAGGTGGACGTGGACAACCTCCACCTCCTGGTCAGCAAGGTTGATTTTTTTTGTTTCTATAAAATCTATATACTAATACTATTACCGTTGGTTAATTACAGCATTAAGCGAAGTGTACGTCGCGTTCCCCCTTGAATCTTTTCTTGCCTTCTTTATAATTCAAATGTCGCTGTTAGTTTACTAGCTTGTAAATTAGAATTAACTTATAAATTCAATAACCTCTATTTTATACTAATTTATGGCATATTTTCTCAAAAAATGAAAAGGACTGTACTCATTAATATTGTTTGTTTCAATAATTTTTAAAATGTTAATTTCCTTTGCTGGAAGAAGAAAATAGAATACTAATTTCTTTTATTCTGCTTCACAACAGATGTAAAATAATTTTCTCTTCTATCAATACCATCTAATGCAATATTATGAATACCGTACTGAGTTCGGTACTAGATTGAGCTCTGAAATAGAACTGTACCAGTATCGGATATCGTTTCGGAAAAATTTCTAAATTTATGAAATAGTCCATAAAATTTTTAAGAATTGTAAAATAGTCTATATTGGTATATTATTAGTTTACTGTTTACATCAACTATGTTTTCGAAAATCTTAATAATAAATAATAATGACAATTAATATGAAATAATAATAATTTTTAAATATTTTACATATAAATAATA
>JANZLD010000002.1:38698988-38713529 GCA_026413575.1 Erythroxylum carthagenense
AATCGAGCGTTTTCAGTGGCGTTGGAATCGTGAGATTAAGGGGAACATTTTATTAAAAAGCCAATCCCAAATTTTCTCTTAAAAGTTTCTCTATTTGTGGTCGGTTTGTGTTTGGTTTTGAGTCTTCCATGCTTATATGGGTCCGAATGTTGGGCCTCGGAGACGGAGTCCAACAATTTTCATAATTATTTCACATTTTTTTCACACTTGTACCCTTAATTTTTTTTGATTGAGATGTGTCAATCTATGTAGTGAATACTTGTTAACCGATCAACATTCTTCTATTAGAGTGCATTTTGCAGGGATGGTGGTCCAGAAAGCGGGGATCACCACTAACTATTTGATTTAGAAGAGTCTAGCTTTTGACTATAGTTCTAGTATTGTGGATTTTGTTTTGCTTAAATATTTAAGTTATTATTCGTATGCTAATCCTGGACAAACTAAAATATGGATAGCACTTGTAGCTTTGAAGTTAGATCCTGTAAAATATTAATAGTCCTTTTGTAACTATCAAAGATTAGCTTTGATATTTCTATTTGGATGAAAGCAAAATCAACTTAGTGTTTGCCTTTTTTTTTTTAAGAATTGCTGAGCTAACAATATTATTAAGATTGTTATTATGTTTTTTCAATATGACAATATTTGTTTTATTATACTTCAAGGTGTTTTTTTTTTTACTTTAAAGAGTTAGAATTGATTTTTGCAATTTTTTCTTTGAACTAAAAAATAATTCTTTTGATTTTTGCATTTTTTTTCTTTGAACAAAAAAATAATTCTTACTTCTAAATCTTGTTTTAAATACAAAAGTATCTCAAACTTTACTATTTTTAAGAAAATGACATTTTTGAAAATTTTTAATATTTTTCTTTTTTTGAAATAATGATGACAAAATAACTCAAAATAAAATTTTGTAATTTTTTATCAATTAAAAATTCTAACGTACAACTATGAAAAAAAATAACAACTTCAATAAATTTTCTCTTTTTTAATTTTGTTAGTAAATAAATTCTTTTTTAATTTCTTTATCAACTAGTGGTCATGAAGTACAATTATGATGAAAATTTTATTTTTAATAATTTTTTTTCCTTTTTTATTTATTAACAGTCAGAATAGAATTCATACTTAAAATAATTTTTATTTTTTAAATAGAGGGCATAATGAAATAAAGAAAAAAATACAAATATTTAATGCATTTTAATCAACAAAAGACAGGATATCTTTATCTAAAAAACGCAACAGCTATAAATATAGTGGTCATTATAATAGAGGTTAAAAAACTCTTTTTAAATTTGAAACTCTTGTAGTCAAAAGGAACAATATGTCCATTTTGTAAATAAAGAAGGGCATAATGTATGGAAGAATAAAATACTAAGAGGTTTAAATATATTTTTGCCCTTACAATACAGGTGAGGCTACGATAGAGATGTAGCTTTTCGGAAAAGGGTTGGTTTAGAAATGCAAGGCAAAACAAGAAAAGAAAAAAGAAAAACAAAACCTAAAGAAGGCCAACTCCCGATGCCCGTGTAATTAATGGAACATGGAGGTATTAAGCATCTTATGTGGTACAGAATCTATATTTTAAAGGAAAAGAAAAACTAAACAAAGAAACATGGCGCCTTGGATCCCACATTCATGGTCACTCAACAAACCGCCACATGACCCATCCAAATCGCGTTCCTTTGTACTTTTTTTGTTTGGTAATTTTTTGTTTTAAAATCTTTTCAAGTTGCACGAAGAAAGGGAGTTTTTTTATATATATAATGAAAATGTAAGCATATTTCGATCGACAGCAACGGGCTCCGGCTTCAAAGAGCCGCCAAACAGCTTTTAGTAGCAGAAGACACGAGATGAGTATTTGTTGTGTTAATTCATTCATTCATTTGCTTGCCTGATTTGATGAGACTTCTTTCCATGTCCTCACCAGCTGATATGACAAGAGACTGCAAACCAGCATTCAACTCAGCTGCTCTTCCCTGCAAAATAAATGGCAAGAACAAGGTTCTGAAAAATAAAACAATAACAAGATGAGATAACCATGCCCACTAAAGCTAATGACACCAGTCCCATGGATATTTGAAGGCCTTAGTTCATGGCTATGGCTCTGTGAAAAATTTATACCTAAGATTTATTTGTCTTTTAGATTACACAATTTCTGGATTACTACATCATCGTTCTTTCGCTTAATAAATCAATTTATAATCTTATACCTAACTTACTTTTTTGGCACGAACTCACTTTCTTAATTACCAAGAAGCAAAGAAGAGGATAGGACCAAATAATAGCATTTAAGAAACCACTCCCCAGCAACTTTATTTGTTATTTTTATGTGGAAAGACAAGAGGCATCAATTTCAGGTTCCAATGACAAAGCATATCACCCTACTAATCCTAACTGATTATGTATGCTTGATTCTGACAGAATATGATTCCCCCACTCCATTATGCGAGTGTGGTCCACTCTCAGATACACAAACCCAACGGATTGCAATGGAAAAATAATCATTATACACAAAATAAGAACAGAAAAAGCGTTGTCTCAACTCAGTAGAAATCACAAGGATGCATCAAACCTGTACCTGTTCATGCAAAATCAATGACCTTAATCTTTTCTCTTGCATCACCTTCTGGCGGCTCTCATAGAAATCGAAATCATCCAATATAGATGTCTTTGAAACATAGTTTTTGAATATGTTCAGGATTTCTATTCCTTGTGAGAACCTGATCTGGAAAAGGAGTATCACAAACGCTGTACCATGTTGAGGAGCCTAAGGACAAAACTAGAAACCAAACTTTACCCACAATAAAACAACGGAAAAATAAAGCATACCTCCTGTGTGTCTCTGCTATTAGTGACGGGCTTGTTTTCATTGTTCTCCAGTATAATATGTCGCAAATGGGGGTTTGGAACATCTTTTATAATATGCCATTTTACTGGGAAATAACCATTCCACTTTTCCTGTTGCCAGAAATCCATGTTTTTATCAAAATCAACCCGGCCAATCATCTCAGCTACCCCACAGAACTGGCCACTAGCATTTACCTGGAGCGCTCAGAAAAATGAATGCTTTAGTCAGTAACCCCTGAATAAAACAGAATGGATGAGTACGTGACATGCCAAATTCAGGCAAAAAGTTAGCATGAAACCAGAAACATACCGAAAAGAAAAGAAACACAGGACATTTACTCCCTTTCACTACCATTTTCTCTTGAGCCTCCTGATATGCACAATCCAGTCTCTTATTTCCATTGGGAGTACTAGCCCACACATTGTACTTGATGCTCTTATGAACATCATCCTCACTGTAAGATTTGATAACAAAGAAAAATCCGTGATCGTATTTGGTTGAAAGGTCTGGAAGGTTATATTGATCCCTTGTAATAACAGAAGTTACGCTGTTACTGTTTCCATTCCAATCAGGAGCCAAAGATCCAGCAGCATTACCTCCAAATGTCAAAGAAACATTTGCATTAGTCTTCCTATAACCATGATTCTGCTCATTTGACAAACCATAATCTCTGATGCTAGGGATATTGATTCTTGCTTTTGGTTTCTCTGTGCTGCCCCAATTCCTAGTGTTTACTTTGGCAGGGCCATTGACATAGAGCATTCCACCCTTTCCTTGGCCATGTGACAAAAGTTTTGCAAATGGGAAATACCCTATGCCCGGTTGATCTGACTGCAATGAGAAAAATGTTCCGCAAGATATTTCAAAATTATCTAGAAGAGCTCATTTAAAAATCAAATAACAAATTATACACACAACCAAGTTTACCTTGCTTGCTGGTTTTATTTGAGTGTTCGTGTCAGGACTAGACAAGGCGTCCATTTTCTTCAGGGAGCTTTTAGTTTCTAAACAACTGCTTAATTCAGAAGTCAGCGTATCTTTTGAAGGGGGATGGTGAGTCTGATTAGTCGTGTTCATTTTTGAATCAGGTGTTCCATCGCCATATGTTCCATGGCCAACAAAAACAGAGGGGCTAGACTCCCCATATAGGAAAGGAGTTGGCAGGTATCCAGGATAAGCAATTGATGACTGGAATATTGGACCAGGTGAATATAACTGTTCCCCAAAATACTGCCCATCAAACCCAATCATACTGACAGGTGAGTAATTGCTGTAAGAACTGTAACCTGGATCTATTCCTGGCATGAAGTAGACCAATGACCCATTATCTGCTTGCATAACCTACGTGAAAAATAAGTGTAAAGTACAGATTAATGGTTACAGATTATTAGAAGACAAGTCTTGAACATTATAGACTCATTTGGTAATCAAAAATCAGGTTTTGCAAACTAGCAGTGCAAATAAACAGGAACTGAAGTGATTGCAAAAAAGTGGGGATTATGGCTCAATTTAATGCACTGTGAGCATCACAGTTCCCTAAAAATCTGCAGTTCCCTTCGACTATTTTAAGTGTAAACGGTTTAAAACTCCAAATACATGGATTATGCACAAGAAAGAATAAAAGAATGAAATAAAAATAATCAGCAGTCCATAGATAAGGAAAGAACATTTACTGGATAATGAGGGTCTGTTCCCTCAGCAGTCACGTAGTATCCCGGGTCATCCAGGCTTCCAAAAGTGCCTCCATAACCTTCAAAGGGCTGATGTAAGAAGCCAAAACGCATACATATGTATAACGAATAGGAATGAATAGACGTAACAGCAGATTGAAGTTAGCATGTTGTTAAATGGAAACCTGGATAGTAACAGCCATAGTAGCTAGCAGTAGGCAAAGTTTCATAAGTTGTCAAAGCCTCTTTATTCACATCCATTTCTTGAACACTAACCGTTTCATCTCCAGTAGACAGGCCACAATTTGCTGGACTCCCCTCCTTTGAAGGAACCTAATAAATATTTAAAGAAACACAAAAACACTAACTAAAGTTGACATATCAACACCAAAAAAGAGAACTTTGAATAATGTTGATCGGTAAGTGATGATAATTACCAGATGTGAAGGAGTGGGTTTTTGAGCAGGATCAACTTTAGGATTCTTCACCATGGCTTCAAGAGCTGATACAATAATGATCATAAAATTCAAATGAGTTACTGGAGGATTATAAACTAAAATCAAAACGAGAAACACCGAAGCACAGCTGTGTATGACCTTAAAATTGGGTTTTAAAAAATTCCCGAAATTGGAACTTGCTAATGTTGAGGCCAGAAAAATGATAAACAGATATCAATACTAGTATAAAGAAGAATCCGCTAAGACAGGAACAAAGGAAAATGAAGACCATACACTCCGACAACCAACGAAAACAAAGACTTAAAAAGGAAGAAAAGAAAAAGAAAAACTCAAAGGACTTACATAAAACAGGAAGAACAACAAAATTTAAGCGGAGCAAATGGATTCAGCTGAGGAAAATAAAGAGTTTGAACCAGAGAAGTAAAAAAGACAAGGAAGAGGATAAAAGCAATGGAAACTTGCAAACAAGAGATATATAGGAGAAAAAAGGGAAAGAAAGATACTTGTGTGTTGCAGTCCAGAAGAAAGTAATATGTATGTAACCAGACTTCGCTCTTTCTTCTTCTTCTTGAGAAAAACCAAAGAAAAAGAAAGGAAAAGAAAAAACAAAAGGGCGAGGGGGGGATAAGTAGATAATTCTTTTTCTTTTCTTTTCTGGGTATGCGAAAAGTGCGTTATGTTGCTCGAAAATTGAACACAACCTTAAGGATATAAAGAGATTAGATTGGACACTATTCAACAAAGAGAGGTGAAGAGAAAGAAAGTGATAGGGTAAAGCTTTAAATTACAACACCTAACTATTCTATTATTATGAGAAAATGAAAGATGAAGAGACCATACACATCCTACATTCTCTTCCTCTGCAAAAGGGTATCTAATAATTTATAAGATTGGTAACAATTCTGGGGCAAGCAACCAGTATTTTTCTGTTCTGTATGTATAAGTTATAATAATAAGTATTAAAATATGAGATCAGAAAAGATTAGAGCCTTCCTTTTATTAATTTGAACGTGGAAGCCAACAGCGTACGTATTGATAATGTTTTTACATGCAATAATCACCAGGCATTTATAGGAGAAACGTGTTAGAAAGCTAGCTGTACCTTTTTACTTTGGACGTATCAAAGAAGCCAGAGAGTGAATGGGCCAGGTGTATTATTGGAGAAGAAGAGAGACTCCTGGAAGAAAATAATAGAAACATGGCGGGCTATGCCACTAGCATACATGTGTTCATTTCTCCATCTTATAAAATATTCACAACCACAACCAAGTATAATTTGCAACAATAACAAATTTTAATAGAGAGGTCTTCAGTTGTCCACTTTCATTATAATATTGCATTAGTTAGAAGTTTTTTTTTTTCTTTTTACCCACGAGGTGTCCTAGGCAGGTATTAATTATAAGAAGACACCTTTAAGTCATTCTATATTTAGATTAATCCCCGCTCGAATCAGATAGGTCCCTTACAAGAGGCAAAGCTCTAACTTCAAGTTTTAAACGGCTGCATATATAAGGAGGGTTCAAACCTACGACCTCACTTAAGTCAGAAAAGTTCCTTATCAACTCACCTGCGCCATTTACTCCAATGTCTTGTCGCTAAATAAGACTAGGATTAGGTACCACTTTTATAATTAGCATGTAACTATATGTAGAGAAGTTAGTAGAATACATAAATAGATATTCAAACTACTATACAAGTCCATCTCAATAAAGTATTACGTTCGTGGCTGCATTCTTTATGCAAAAATAATTTTTTAATAATTTAGACAGCTTAAGAAATAAGTAACGAATAACTAAATTAAAACAAATCCTATAAATAAATAAGATATCAAGAGCAAATTAATATATTTTTATAAAAGTTAAATTTATTTTTAATTTGACATTATATTTCCAATGATCTACAAGTTCCATATTGACTATTTCCTATATAATATCTTTTTGAGTTCAACTTTTTTATAACGTTGTGAATGTTAGATATATAGTTATAACTTAATATGTGTAAATATAATATTTTTATTTCGATATATTTTATTCACCGTTGAACGAAAACCAATTTAACAATTTAAAATATTAGATCAAGTTTTCCCCGTAACATTAGGGATAGCGGCTGTTTGAGATGTTTATTATGGAGAAACTTGCTTTTGGAGTAAAGTAATGGTACTCCTTAGTTGATTGATCTCTTTAGTAACTTTCTCACTTGTGGCTGTAGATCAATCATTCTTTGGTAAAGATATGTACAAGACTGATTTTAGAAGATTTTATATAATGAATGTAAAAATTATATTGATTTAGTTCTGATTTCTACCGGATTAATCTTCCTTAATTATAATTAGATTTAATATTGTATTTAGTAAATCAACATAGATATTTTGAATATGTTTAAATAATAAATTTAATTGGCCATAAATCAATATGTCATTTTTCAAAATTTTGAGACAGGCTAATGTTTCCTTTCATGGATTGAATAATTGCTTTAAGGAGAATTGAATGTTCCATTAATATACTTTCATAATAAATATAGTTTTTGATTGGGTGGTCGTGCCAATAGATATACTGCCCATGTATCTATAATGGCATTAATTTGTATTAGAAGTGTATCCTTTGGTAAATAATTATATAGGACAGGCAATTCCTTACATAGAGTTTTTAGTGTACGTACCATATTTGTATCGCCAGTAGTCCAATTCTACTGATGTTTTGTACTACATTTGAGTTGTAATCGTTTTCTTTCCTTAGTAAGATTTTTTAAGAACCCTTGATCTGATATATAATTAAGTATTCCTAAAAATTATTGTGTATGAGTTTTATTTTTTAAAATATCGGGAAACTGTTGCATTTTAGTAAGAATATTGAGTTGTAATTTTAAAAATCTATTATGAAATTCTATACCTAAATATTCAATATTTTATTGTGCTATTTTAACTTTTTTTTTCTTAGAATTAATCCTTTTTTATTGACACCTTTGAAAGAAAAGTTTGACTTTTTTCAAATGATTTTCTTTTTCGGTATTTGAAAATAAAATAACCGCCTATATAAACTAAAGTAAAATCTTCTAAACCCTTCAAGCTATTATTTATAAATCTTTGATAAATTCTAAATGACTGTTTTAATTCAAAGAGTAATCCATCCTATTGAAAATGTTTTGGTGAAGGATAGGTTTGTTTTTATCATTTTAAGATTACCGAATATTCACTTACATTTAACTCACAGAGTTTTTGACTAACAGTTCGTGGATGGACATCTTGCTTGCATTTCAAGTAACCTATTTAAATAAAAAGAAATAATTATCTACCTACATTTGTTTTATCTTTGGACAAAATATTTGAGCGATTTTGTTTAATATGAAAAGATGTCATGCAAAGAGCTATTTCGCTTTATTTAAGAAATTGATCTTTCTTGTATGATCACATGTGTTAAGCAAGTAAAATAACATTTTATTTTGTACCTTTTACTAAAAATACATAATAATAACAAAGTTAAGAAATTTTTTAAAATCAATAATAAGTATAAAGTGTATATGATAATTTTTAAATTTTGAGGGGCAAAGTAAAACAAAATATTACATTATGATGAATTTAAGGAGGAAATATTTTAGAATTTTAATATTATACTAATAGAGATTATATTCTCGTTATATGTGGGACTGTTTGAAACAACATCTTGAATAGGCGGAGATAATGTTGTGTATTGTTGGATCTTTTAAGATTCCGCCTTTTAGAGGAATTCAACTTAGTGTTGACGACGAAGACAACGACTAATAGAGATTATATCACAGGGGATGGAGATGATTTAAATTTCTTTCAGAATTCCACATAATTTCTTTATAGAAAACTGAACCTATATGAATTTCATAGCTTGTGAAATGAAAGAATCGGACTGAAAAAAGCACATGTGCTGAGTTAGAATAGCAGTTTGAATAATTAAATATTCAGAGAAACTATATACTTTCCAATATTGTACAAAAGTACATTTCGAAGATGAGTTGGGTTAAGACGAAGAAATTAATGTTCTTTGCGCAAAAAAGTAATGAATAAACTATCCCTGTATTTTAGCCCTTGAAAAAAAGAACTCCTCAGGCTCTTAATTTCTTTGCCTTTAAAAGGAATCCATAGGCAACATGTTGCTAGAAAATGCACAATGTGGGAACTAAAAGCTGGTCAATCGATCGTGCCAATGGATTTGGCTAATTCATGTCATTTCAAAGGCTAGTGAGTAAAACAAAGGATATGAAAAGAAAAAGAGAGAGACTGGCGGCCACAAGCTATTAAAAACTAATAACAAAGAGGATATGACGGCCATCCACCCCTTTTTCATAGCTAAGACCATTTCCTCTGTCTCTTTATCTCTCTCACAATGTTGGAGGAATTATAGTATACACTAATTAATTGTAATCCTTCTCGGCCAATTTAGAACTAGGAAAATATATGTCAAACTCTACGAATACATAAAACGCTGGTGTTCTTGTGGTTGTTAATAGTTATATTTATAACTGGAACTTGGATTTGTTTCCACAAGTTCCTCTCAATCTTAGAAAATAACCAAGTCCACAACAAATCCACTACAGCTGTTGGTGATTGCACATTGTCCAATCAATCTCTAACTCCCTTTCTCCCTAATCTCCTTTGTTTTAACTTCCATTAACACCTTTCTCTGTCACAAAATTCACACTCAGACTTTTAATCTTTGTTTATAATTTTCTTCTCCATTTTAATACGTCCCCAACATCACAACCATGTTTCTTTTGTTCATGCAGCTTTAATATTACTCTGGGTCGCTCTGCCTTCTCTCAAGTATGTTGATGACCATTACGTTTTTGTGCTGTTGTTTCCCTCATTTGTTTGGTTTTATTCTCGTTTAAAAATGAACAGAAATATGCTTACATTTCTTCATCCTCCATGTCAAAAGTAGGTAGTAGAAAATAAAGAACATTGGAACAAAAACTAAAATATTGTGTAGTTCAGGATCTCCATCTGACTGATATGTACAATATGGTCAATGGATTATTCGCAAATCCTAAGTGTTTGCAGGCCTACGTGCATACCACACACACATGATGACTAAAAACAAGCCACTGGTTTTGTTGATAATCATACTATTTCGTTTTCTACATCACAGTTTACGTCAACTTCTGGAATGGAATGGAGATTTCTATCAGTTTCATCTCCGCTGTGTCAACTATAATTTGCGTGCATTGTTTCATCTTTATAATATTGCTCGTCGTAGGCTTATTTGTTTTGTGCACCAACTAGTAGTAGATTCCGATGTAAATATTGTGGTTGGTACTGTTCTTAGGAATTCCTATTGCGAGGGTATCCTAATTGCTTCGTCGATATCATCCAATCACTTCAAGAGGCCGGTCTCTCACACGGTCTGTACTCCAACTCAATTAACTTGTCTTAATTATTTGTCTCTGTCTTGGAAAACAATGGATCTTTCTGTTCCATTGGATATGGATAACGAAGATGTTCACATATGCTTCTCAACTTAGGCTTATACACTAATTCTGGTTTCCAGCCTCGCTTGCTTTATTGTTAACGTTCAAATCAATCCTTGTAATTTCTTGTTCTTGTCTTTCACCAGATGAGCTATATTACAGCAGAAGAAGCAGAATGTGAATCCAGAAACGCGAGTAAACAATTTTCTTCTAGTCAATATCCCAGGAAGACAGATGGTTTCAGTTCATCAGCAGAACCCGCTTTCTCCAAGGTTTCAGATAATGTGATTACTAATCCCGTCTTTGATCCCAAAAAGATGGATCCACTGGTCAAGCATGTTTCTAATAACACGAGAGCCCCATCAAATCCTCAACGACCAAACCCATCGGCCAACACAAATGCGAATGATTCCAAGACATTTAGTTCCAATATCAACAATAACAACCTTGGCAATCGTAGCAACAGCCTAGAGAGCACAAGTGCACACCTCAGACCACACACAGGTGGTGACATTAGATGGGATGCCATCAATATGATTAATGCCAAAGGTGGGATCGGTCTAAGCAACTTCCGGCTGCTAAAACGACTTGGATACGGAGATATTGGGAGTGTCTATCTTGTTGAACTAAGGGGAACTAACACCTACTTTGCCATGAAAGTCATGGACAAAGCCTCTCTAGCTAGCAGAAACAAGCTTTTGAGAGCACAGACAGAGAGGGAGATTCTTGGACTTCTTGATCATCCATTCTTGCCGACTCTGTATTCCTATTTTGAGACCGATAAGTTCTATTGCCTGGTGATGGACTTTTGCAGTGGAGGCAACCTCCATTCTCTCCGGCAGAGACAACCAAACAAATATTTTACCGAGGAAGCAGCAAGGTATATGTGGTCTAAACCTCTTTCAGATTCATCATTTAACAAAACAAGGCTTTTCGTCATTTAGTGTCGAGATTCAGGAAACTACCAGGCACAATAAAATATCATATTGACAAACTAGTTACACGATTTGACTTTAATGTCAGAATTTGAGACTGGATTGTGTGCTTACTAAGATTTTTTTGTGTAGAAATTTCCTTTATGATGTCTACATTTTTATATGCAGAAGTTAATCGAGATTTTAGTGTATACACTTGCACACTGTGCCTAACAGACTGTGAACTCTATTATTTGCATACTTTTGTTATCTGGAATGCCAATAATATACCACAATCTTGCCGGTTCTCGTACAACAGATTTGGTGTTGACCATAGTTCTCTACAAATAGAGAGAGAGTTCATGCATAATCACGTTATCAAGCCAAGACAGTACAGTTCCAAGTTGAGTGAAACACAAGTACCAAAAAGAACAAGAAAACAAATCCATCATGATCAACAGTTAGACATAATTTTTGTGCACTGCATTACTCAAATAGTAACCTTAATTATGTAGTTCAGCATCACATTGTTTATGCTCGCTCGTAATGGGTGTGGCGTCAATCGTAGAATTAGAATAGACACGCACACACACACACACATATATCTCTCGTCTGTGTGTGTGTGTATCTTATGCTGCTAGTTGTTGGCAACAGGTTTTTTGCATCAGAAGTGCTGTTGGCACTTGAATATCTGCACATGTTGGGCATAGTTTACAGGGATCTGAAGCCAGAGAATGTTCTGGTGAGGGATGAGGGGCATATCATGCTCTCAGATTTTGATTTGTCACTCCGTTGCTCCGTAAGCCCAACTCTGGTGAAGTCATCGTCTATACGTGAGGGCAACAATGGTGGAGGTGCGGGGATTTTGGATGATGAATATGCAGTCCATGGTTGTATGCAACCATCAACATTCTTCCCACGAATTTTGCCAAGTAAAAAGAGTCGCAAATCAAAATCAGACTTTGGGACGTTGGTGGGAGGTGGTCCTCTCCCAGAATTAATGGCAGAGCCAACAAATGTGAGATCCATGTCGTTTGTTGGTACGCACGAGTACTTGGCCCCAGAGATCATACGAGGTGAGGGTCATGGGAGCGCGGTGGACTGGTGGACATTTGGGATATTCTTGTACGAGTTGCTGCACGGGACAACACCCTTCAAAGGTTCAGGAAACAGGGCAACGTTGTTCAATGTTGTTGGGCAGCCGCTGAGATTTCCAGACACCCCACAAGTCAGCTTTGTGGCTCGTGACCTCATTAGAGGTCTGCTTGTGAAAGAACCACAGAAACGTATTGCCTACAAAAGAGGTGCTACAGAAATAAAACAACATCCATTTTTTGAAGGAGTGAACTGGGCTTTGGTCAGAAGTGCAGTGCCTCCCCATATTCCTGAACCTGTAGACTTTTCTCAGTTTGCTAGCAAAGAGGCGCCACCATCAGAGAACAAGGTGGCTGATGTCGGAGGGGATAAAAACAATGGTTCTGGTAGCCCACAAGCTAACCATTCTTCTTACATAGATTTTGAATATTTTTAGGTCACTCCTTTCGTTTTGGGTGATCAATTTATTGCATTAAGTGTACAAATTTTAAGTATAATTCATTTATTAACATAATAAGACATTTTTTCTTGTCCTGGGATGAAAAAATGTCAGTAATTTTTCTTTATCATGTTGGCTGACTGGGGAACCACTATTAATTAGCAGGTATAGGAATCTTTCTTGAGGTTGAATTTGAGCCTTGCATTGTTTGTTCGTAGATGGAGTCATCAAATTCATCGGTAGAACAGGTTTTTCAGGTTGCTTTTCTTTTGGGAATTTAAAGAAAAAATAGATTAAAGATTAGGAGCAACTTGCTCGAGTGATGGGACAACGGAGAATTCGTATTCTTTGCCTAGCTGTTGAGATGTTTTAGTCAGCTTAATAGTGTCTATTCTTGCTTCTGCTCAATTTATCGTGTCCACATATTGTGAATCCTCTGTGGATGTTATGTCAAGTTCCAGTCCAAGGCTAGCCCCACTGCGCTTCTAGTTTGTCCCTGATTTGCCATAAGCATTTCCTTAATATGGCAAAAGGTCTGCAGATCAAGGTTTGAGTTCTTGAAGAATTTGGCACTCTTTTTTCTTCATATTCCATACACACTACAACTATATGCAATCTGAAATTATCTGTGATCACTTTTACTCAATTAGTGTGGCTGCAAAGTCTACGGCACTATATTTCTCCAATCATTATTTTAACAGTGGTGACTGAATTTTCGTCTACGGAGTTGTTTAAAAAATAAATGATTTCTAAAATCAGCCTCTACGTTACATAACCTGCACATTGAATTATAACTCTTATATATTCTTAATTATACTCATACGATTCTTAACAACATGACAAAGAATAAATGAAACCTTAACAGAATTAGGCACAAATAATGGAGGTGATGGGCAAACAAAAGTTGTTTTTTTTTTTTTTTTATCTTGTTGACTAAAAGTTAACTTTTTGACCATCTTAAAAAATTATTGATGTGTTTGGTGTTAGTTAGCTTGTTTAACCCTAATAAGTTAATTTCTAAAAGTTCCATAAGAGGAGCTTTTTTAATGATCAACCAAAAATTAATTATACTCTCCTTTTATAATTTTTGAATTATGCTATATAGATATTAAGGATAATTCAAACTAAAATTCATGCATGCATTCTAAAGTGATAAAATTTTACAATGAAGTAAGTTTTTTAGTTACAAAACTTGGGAGTTTCTTTTACTAATGAAATAAGTTTTTTAGTTACAAAATAAAAAATATGTTACGGTGACAAAATTTTTAAGAATGTTCTATGTTTTTTTATTAAAGTTAAAAACTTAAATTTTTGTAAAATTAAATATTTAATCATGACTTTACAAAAAAAAATTTATATCATGCCACCATAAGTCATTTTACACTTAAATAGTTAATACTAAACAGCTAAGTTTACTAAATATCTTTAATAAACAACTAATATTATTTTACTGGTCAAATCAACTAATATAATCAGCTATTAGCTAACTGCTAATAGAATCAGCTAACAGCTAATATAATCTACTTGTTTAATAAGGCCAATACCTGCCTGTATTAAGATACTTATATTTTAAATGTTAACTTGCAAAAATTATTTATTATCAAACTCCAATTTCAACAAGTTTATAATTTCAAAGAAGAGTAATTTTGTTAAGTCGAGAGAGTGAAGAATAAATAAAAGAAGAAGA
>JANZLD010000002.1:38790989-38806756 GCA_026413575.1 Erythroxylum carthagenense
TTACTTTAAATCATATATTCTCCAATTCACAATTTAAAGCACACTTAACCTCAATCATGATCACAATGTCTCCAATAACACAAGCAAGTCGGAATTATGTCATACATGCATGTACATACATATGCTTATGAAATGCTGAACATTTATCACATATGCAGAGGCTATGAATACAAATGCAAAAATACGCATACATAACATATATGAGAGGAACTGTACATATCCTATCAGTGACGGGATGTTACACCTACTGTAATGGCAATTATGATGAACTTTTTGGTTTTACTTCATAACCTACTTTCGTTTAGAGACTTTTAACGCACACTTATCACCTTTTAAGTCCCTCGGGAAAGTCGATGGGTAGGACTAAAATGTGTAGGATCTCATTAATTGCTTAAACGACAATTGCCTTAGCGATTTAGGAGTTGAATGTATAGGACCTCAATGATTGCTTAAACGATATAATTCCCTTAGCGATTTGGTACTCGAATATGTAGGATCTCAATATCACTTAAATGATAATTCCTTTAGTGATTTCGGACTCGAATACGTAGGATCTCAATGATTGCTTAAACGACAATTCCCTTAGCAATTTGGGACTCGAATGTGTAGTATCTCAATATTACTAAAGCCATAATTCTTTTAGGCCTTGTTTGGTTGGCATAAATTTTTCCTTGAGAAAGTAATTTTTTATTAAAATTTATATTATCATATTTAGTTCATTTTTTAGTAGTTAGAAAAATAAAAATGTTCCTAATCTAGGAAAAGTGGTAGCACTTTACTTGGATTCTAAATCCCAGCACCTCCTTGATATTTAGATTACTTTCCTCAAAAATTTAATCTAAAAAATACACTAGTCAATTTAACTATTCATTCTCTTTCAACTCTACAACAACTCTTTTATAAACCATACCTCCTCTTTTACCAATGTTATGAATACCGTATTGGACTTAGTACCATATTGAGTTCTAGTACGGTACTGTACCGGTACCGATTAATACCGAGTACCGTTTTGGAGTAATTTTTTAAATTTATGAAATAATCCTTAAATTTTTTTAAAAATTACAAAATATTCAATTGTTATATTATAGATTTGTACTGTATAATTTTAAACGTGTCTCCAAAAATCATAATAAAAATAATAATCACAATTTGAATTTAATTTTTATTTTAATAATTATTAATAAATATAATTAAATTTAAAATATATTTTAATAATTAAAACATATAAAATAAATATTAGTTTATAAATACTACATATTCGATGGGTAGGACTCGAATGTGTAGGATCTCATTAATTGCTTAAACGACAGTTGCCTTAGCGATTTAGGAGTCGAATGTATAGGACCTCAATGATTGTTTAAACAACAATTCCCTTAGCAATTTGGGACACGAATATGTAGTATCTTAATATTACTAAAGCGATAATTCCTTTATTAGTGATTTGCTAGTCGAATGTGAAGGATCTTAGTGATTGCTTAAAAAACAATTCCCTTACCAATTTAGGACTTAATTGCTTAGGATCTCAATGATTGCTTCAATGACAATTCCTTCAACAATTTGCACTCAAATGTGTAAGATCTCAATGATTGCTTAAACGACAACCTCCTTAGTGATCTTTACTCCACAAGACATTTTTTCTCATAGTCAAATGAACAATGTGATCATGCTTTTTGTGTAAAAGGAAACTTTATCAGGCACTGGTAAATCCTTTTTGGTTTCATGATTTTCCTTCCTTTTAGGCCTCATTAGATCCACATAGTCTCTCAAATCACTCCCTTAATATTTTTAATTTCTCCAATGATGACCCTCATAAGTCGTGCCTATAAAAATTTTACAATCATTTAACCAATCATCATTGCTTTGAAGCTACCTTATGAAATGAATGGTCTTCTTTCACTTCTTGGGTGCAAATGTTTGTTTGTACAAATAAACGGATGGTTTTTGTTAAATGTGCATCATGTTGTAGCAAAAGAATAGGTCAACTGATCTAGTTGTTAATATCAAAAAATAATACAGTTGTAAATTTTATATCCCTTTTTTAAGGTTTTAGTTAATATTTTCTTATTACAACCATCACTGTATAAACAACATGTTTATGTTGAATAAAGTGCATCAGATAGTTTCTGCATATCAGAAATACTTACAAAAGTTCCTCTCTTCTTCTATTCAAAATACTGCTTACAAAACAACAAAGTGTCAGTGTATCTTTCATTAAAAAAAGCTAACAAACTTGGTATCAGAGCTTGTTATTCTTGAGGGACCTGAGAAGTTAGTAAGCGTAAAACCAAACACCAACTCCACAACATCCACACAGAATTCATTCAATGCTAGTGCATAAATTTTCACTGGCTCAAATTATCAAATTTATGTAATGAAAATGATGTCCCATCTGTTAGCTTATGATATTTTGGAAGCTGTTGAAGAAGGCTTTACTTTACAATTGCTTGATAATCCAACAGTTGCCCAACTGAAGAATTACAAGGAAAACAAGACCAAGATGTACAAAGCAATGTCGTGTTTGTTTTTAGCTCTACCTGAAGCTCTCTTCGTCAAGATAATGAATATGAAGACAGCCAAAGAAGCTTTGGATCACCTACAGAAAAATTTCCAAGGTGATGATAAGACAAAGTGAATCAAATTCTCAAGTTGTGTAGGGAATTTGAAGTTTAACAAATGAAAGAGGAAAAAACAATTAAAGATTATGCAAGTAGACTTGAAGAGATTGTGAATCGAGTCAAGATACTTGGTGAGGATGTTCTAGAGATAAGAATTGTGGAGAAAATTTTGATTACATTACCATAAAGATATGAATAAAAATTTCCTCTCTAGAAGAAACTAAACAGTTGCAAGCTTGCCACTTTCAGAGCTAGTAAGTTCTTTAGAGGCTCAGGAACAAAGAAGATTGATAAGACAAGGGAAGATAGTAGAAGAAGCATTACCAGCAACAACACAAATTCAAGTTGGGAATAAAGGCAAGAAGAAGAGTGACTTCAAAAAGAATTCAAGAAGTTCTAAAGATGCTGATGGCAATATTCAATGTCAGCATTGTAAAAAGGCCAATCATCCTTCAAACAAATGTTGGTGGAGACTTGACATAAAGTGCAAAAAATGTGGTCAGCTTGGTCACATGGAGAAAGTTTGCAAAAGCAAAGCTAATACACAGGAGGATGATGCTTAAGTAGCTGATCAACAAGAACAATTATTTATGGCCACTTGTTTTGCTACCAACAATTCCAGTGAACGTTAGCTTATTGATAGTGGTTGTACCCATCATATGACTTTCGATGAAGAACTTTTAGAACACTTGATAAATCAAGTATCTCCAAAGTTAGAATTGGAAATGGTCAGTACATCTCTGTTGAAGGCAAAGGCATTGTCACTATTAAAAGTTGCATAGGTACCAAATTGATTTCTGATGTCTTATTTGTCCCTAAAATAAATCAAAATCTGCTAAGTGTTGGTTAGTTAATGGAGAAGGGATACAAAGTTTATTTTGAGAATGAAAGGTGCTTGATTAAAGATTCAGATGATATGGAGGTGTTCAAAATAAAAATAAAAAGCAAGAGTTTTTCACTTGATTTGATGGAAGAGCAAGTTGTATATCCAATAGCAAATTGAAATAAAACAATATGGCACAAAATATTGGGTCACTTTCATCATGCTGCACTTGTCTTTCTGCAAAAGAATAAACTTAAGCAAGGATTTCCATCTTTAGCAGAAGATTTGCCTATATGTCCTACTTGTCAATATGGCAAACAAACTAGGCTTTCATTTCCAAAGAAGAAAGCCTGGAGAGTAACTCAAAAGCTACAATTGATACATACTCATGTTGGAGGTCCCATGAGTACGCCATCTTTGAAAGGTAGCAAATACTTCATTCTTTTCATTAATGATTCAACAAGAATGAGCTAGATTTATTTCATGAAATTCAAGTTTGAAGTTGTTGATATTTTTGGATGTTTAAGGCTTAGATTGAAAAACAAAGTGGGTGTAAAATTCAGATTATTAGATCTAATAATGGCACTGAATATATATCCAAAAAATGCAAAAACTTTTGTGAAGATAAGGGAATTGAGCATCAACTCACAGTGCCCTATACTTCTCAACAAAATAGAGTCAGTGAAAAAAAAAGGATAATTATGGAGATAGCAAGATGCATGCAACATGAGAAGAATTTGCCTAAATCATTTTGGGCAGAGGCAACCAATACAACAGTCTTTTTATTAAATAGGCTGCCAATAAAAACTTTGCAAAATTTGAAAATATTTGGTTGCTTGTGTTTTTCTCACGTGCCCCAGGTGAAAAGAGATAAACTAGACAAGAAGGCTGAACCAGGAATATTTGTAGGCTACAACACAGTCTCAAAAGCCTACATAATTTTTCAACCTCAAACAAGCAAAATATTGATCAGTAGAGATGTGCAATTCATGGAGACAAAACAATGGAGCTAGAATGACACAAAAAATATCAAAATATAGAAATTATTCAATGCCAAGATGACAACATTGATGACATTCCAGTGAGAGGAACCAGATCAATCTTTGATATTTATCAGAGATGCAATGTTATAGTTTTAGAACCACAATGCTACAAAGAAGTTGAAAAAGACCAGAAATGGATTATTGTAATGGAGGAGTTGAAAATGATTGAAAAAAAAACACATTTAGGAACTGGTATATAGGCTTAAGCATAAGAAGGCCATTGGAGTCCAGTGGGTTTTTAGAACCAAACTGAATGCAGATGGTTCTATAAACAAGCATAAAGTCAGGCTTGTTGTCAAGGTTTATGAGCAGTTATATGGTGTAGATTTTTTATAGACATTTGCACCAGTGGCAAGACTTGACACTATTAGGATGATACTAGAAATTGCAGTGCAAAAAAACTGGAAAATATTTCAGCTTGATGTTAAATTAGCTTTTCTTAATAGGCATCTACAGGAGGAGATATTTGTTGAGCAACCAGAAGGCTTTCTTATTAAAGGAGAAGAAGACAAGGTATATTTGCTAAAAATGATTCTGTACGAATTAAAGCAAGCGCCAAGGGCTTGGTATAACAGAATTGATGAACATTTATTGAGTTTGGGCTTTAAAAAAAAGTCTAAGTGAATCCACCTTGTATGTTAAAGTAGCTAGTTCTGATTTGATCATTATCTCTCTCTATGTTGATGATCTATTGGTGGTAGGAAGTAATGCAGAGCTCATCAAGGAGTTTAAAGAAGAGATGATGAATGTCTTTGAGATGATAGATCTTGGAAAAATGGCATATTTTATTGGATTAGAAGTGCAGCAAAGAGAGAATAAGGTCTTCATTTGCCAACAGAAATATGCAAAGGAGATTCTCAAGAAATTCCACATGGAGGAGTGCAAGGCCACAACAACTCCTATAAATCAAAAGGAAAAATTCAGTGAGGATGATATGTTTGAAAAAGTTGATGAAGGTCTCTACAGAAGTCTATTTGGGTGTCTTATGTATCTTACAACAACAAGACCTGATATTATGCATGCAGTAAGTTTGCTTTCAAGGTTTATGCACTGTTCAACTGAGGCGCATTTTCAAGCAGCAAAAAGAATCGTCAAATACATAAAAGGCACTATTGACTATGGCATTAAGTTCACTCACTATCCAGAATTTAAGTTTCATGGGTTCGCTGACAATGATTTGGCAGGTTCTATTGATGACATGAGAAGTAAAACTAGTTTTTGTTTCAGTTTTGGATCAAGTATATTTTCCTGGTGTTAAAAAAACAAGAGATGGTTTTACAATTAACTAACTTGGAGGGAAGGCTTTTTAGTGGAAATGTTTCACTACTTTCTAACTTTGAAGGTGAGGTATCATATCAATCTATGAAATATAATTTTGTCTCTTTGTAATATACAAGCTTATGCTTACAACACTTTATTTTACTGCTACTCTCATAACACTTTGCTTTAACATAGGCTTTTAATCTTTTTAATTTTCTTGCCAATAATGCATAGTATAACTATAAAAGTAATTATAATTATGACATGTTGTGGAAAAATATTCTTCTTTATTCATGTTTCATTTGAATTATGAATGTAGCTTTATTAGAATATGATGATGTGGTATCTTCATCACCATAAAGTTGAGAAATATAATTTTTGTATATGATTATTTAAAGTTGTTTATTTTTGCTTCTCATTTACATTGCACTTTATTAAAAAGAAATCAAATGAATATTTATATGGTATTTCCATAGTTAGGCATGGCAGACGGAATTTGACATGAGTGGTATAACCTTAGCAACCATGACAATTGACAACATGGTTAGAATGTGGTAATACAACTTAAATGGCATCTGGCATGAACAAGTTTCATTTAAGCCTGCTCCTCAGTGCCAATTCAATTTTACATTCTCTATTTCATTAGCCATCTACCCTATACTATCCATACAAAAGCATTAATAAGGATGTCATTCTTTCCACACTCTAATTGTATGTTTATTATTTCCTGGCATTGAAATATATATACCTAAAAATTTTAAAGTTAATTTATCTTTAATCAGGTGCATATCTAGGAGCATTTTTATAGGTAGCATTTTTATTCATCCAAATCAGTCCAAACTAATTTGGACATCTATAATTAAAAGAGTATACTTATGAAATTCTCAAAACATAGCAAATAATCTACAACAAATCCCAAATAATATTTGCTACATTTTTATCGTTTCCTATCATCTGGCGTCAATTTTTTTTCACTAATATTGACTTCTTCTTAATAAGTAGCTACATTTTATGACATTATTTAGTTGCTAATAGTCTTGCTATTATCTATGAAATAGTAAATCATGACACGATATATTTAGCTATATTTTTTGAAAATATTAAAAAAATAAAATTGTTGCATTTTTTCCCATCATTAATTATGTTTACATTTATTAGCTACACATTTATGGTGTTTTTGGCATGAAAATAATTTGTAGATAATAATTTTACTTAGTTGAGGAAACATGGCTTAATCTATTCCACGATAAATTAATGACGTTTCGAGTGATGATTTGATATTGTCATGAATATAATGCATGATATTTTTCGACGAATTGGCAATGTTTTTTCTTGTGTAGCTTGTAGCTTAGTTTGTTGTAGTGAGTTAAAGAAACAGCAAAAGGTAGGCGATGGTCTTACAATAAGAGGGGATTTTCTTTCGTTAGAGATAACTTGCCAAGGTATAAGCCAAATTATGAATGTGCAGACAAGATAACATAGAGTAGACATAAGTTAGCAGTTTACTAACAGATCTCGTATGGATCTGATCAAAGAACATAAGTAGGAAGCAAGAGGGCCAAACTTATTTGAATTAGCTCAAACATCCCTAAATATTGCTTTCATTATATAGCTTCTATCCCAAAAAAAGGGCTAAAATCAACGGATAGAATCAAAACAACAATTTGGAAATTGTAATTTGTGCAACTTGGAAAATGAAAATATTTCACATTTATTACTTGACTGCTAGTATATGAAAGCTTTACAAAAGTGCGTCCAACTTAGGTGCAATTCATTTTTTCATACCAACAATTGAGATAATTTGATTGTGTAGGCGAGCAATCTCCCCTTTAAGAAAAAAGGAGATTTGAAAATATTCGTATTAGTCCTCAATTATACTATTTATGCTATTTAAAGGTAAGGAAAGAACCCAGATTTATTTAATTGGATGAAAGAAATGATTATGTCAAACAAAATGGAAGAGCAAGTAAGTAAAGGAATGAAGCAGAGATAGAACTTATTAGAAGAAACATAAAACTGAAAGTAGTAGTTGATAGAAGTTCTACTACTACTAAATTGTGATAGTCTTGAAAAGTTGAGAACCTGAGTTATTCTGACTTAGCTTAGTTCTTTGAAGAGTTGGTCAAATGTAACCAAAATCACATTTAATTTGCACAAGCTGAATGAAAAAGCTTTATAGATTCTTTCAATCATATGTACTCATAATCCCAAGTGTACCAACAAAGGTGTAAGAGAAGTTTGTCAACTCCTTTTTGATATTAGTTTCATTGTATGAACTTACCTAGTTAGCTGTTTGCTTTAGTAGCTTCTTAACTCTGTTGTACCTTAACATTTCCATTACTAACTTTTTATTGAAGGGTTCACTAATTAATCGGTTGACCGATTGGTACATGCTGCTTTGCATAATAGTAATTCTTTTCTTTGGTTACTATCCTTGTTGTATAGTCCAAAAATTAATGTAATGAATCAACATTAAATCATTCCCAAAAAAAAAAAGAATGTACAGCTTACTTTTGCATCGGCCAGTTCTGCCTGAAACGATTCTCGGGCTTTTTTTTGGTATTTCCAACAATGTTCAATCCATTGAAACGACTAATTAATACAGACCGAACAATTGCTGACATAAATACGATTGAAATTCATTAATTTCGGAATGGTAATTATGCGGACAAGGCATTGATCAATCATACTCACTAATTTGCACACCTGGAACAAACTGTTGTCAAACTTTGAAATTGAACGAATAGAATACCGGAATGAACTGACTAAATGTATTACTTCAATCATACGTGAAGATTTAGAAATTCCATGCAAAATCTTCCACATAGGTGAGATCATGACGAATTGAACCTGATAAGAACGTGGACACAACAGAATCAAGATCAAAGCTAGAGCTATCAAAGGAAACATCCATGTCCTCTACACCCTTAGCTTCATTAAAAGTTTTCATTCGCGTATTACTTGGGTTCATTTCTTGTTCCTGTGATTGTAATTCTCCTAAACTTGGGACTTCAACAGGCATGGCATTACTGCCCCATAAACAATTTCCTTCAAACGTGCTCAGCGCGTAAGGGTTCAAAGAAGAAGACGAAGAAGAAGAAATAAGAGTGTTCTCTATGGGTGATGCACAGAAGAGACTTATAGGATCATGTGAGTCATGACCCTGAAGAGAACTCATAATTGCCTTAGGGTTCTCGTAACCAGAAGTTGATGTAGGCACGGAAACGGTTTGAAGCAGCGAAGGCTGAGCATTGTTTAGAGGAGAAGTGGAAGGTAGGGGTAATATAGGTTGTTTGATTTCCATTGCGGGCTTTGAATTCACATTAGTGATTGAAAATGTTTGTTGATGAGAATGTGTTGCACTGCTGCGTGTGAGCTTGTTGCCTGCTCTTTCATGGGAAGGTATCATATTGTGGGTTTTAGGGTCTAAGCCTTGTGAGATGAGCTTTTTCTTAATGCATGAATTCCAAAAGTTTTTCACCTCATTATCAGTCCTTCCGGGGAGGTGCTTTGCTATTTGCGCCCACCTGTTACAGTACAGATGATGTGGGGGGAAAAGGAAAAACGTTAATTAGAAAGTCTAATTACCTGATTTTGGACTTATAAGAGCCGACCTCTTTTTGTTACTGTCAAAAAGATAAACTAAGCTCTAACCTTTAAACTAATCCTGCACAACTGATTTTTCATCTCCATAAACATAGTTTATCATACATAAATGCAATTGCATATTAATGAATTTGAAATTATCCTTACCTGTTGCCTAAAATCCTATGAATATCAATGATGATTTGCTCCTCTTCGGCGGAGAAAGTACCCCTCCTGAGGTCTGGTCTCAGATAGTTTATCCATCTCAATCTACAACTTTTGCCACATCTCTGCAAACCTGCAATTACGCATCAGTATACAAAATCTCAGAGACCTCAACTTCACTTAAAAACTCCATGTCCTTCAGTATTATGATTTAATGACATACTTGGGACTGGAAGTACTGAATATATCCGTACATACCAGCTAGCTTAGGGACAGTACTCCAACTTCCATGTCCATGGGAGGTTATGTAATTGAGCAGCTTTTCATCTTCTTCAGGAGACCATAACCCTCTCTTAACTTTCTGTTTGCTGCAACATTTATGACCCATATCTCAAATCCTTAGTTTCCCTTCCCCTTTAAACTTGTATCCTTTGTATGTAACTCAGGACTTCCGCTTTCCTCGGATATTTAAACACTACATAGATCCAACTGTTTAGGTATGAGATGTCACATGGAGAGAGAGAGAGAGAAAGAGGAAGAGAGAGTAGAGTGACAGACAAGTACATAACTTTTCAAGAAATAAGAAATAGAGTGAAGTGTTACATATTCTACAAGAAAAGCAGACCAACCTGTGTGTGCCTGATGTTACGTTTTGTAATACAATTTTTTGGCTTAAACGAGTGTAAAACATCATACGATCCCAACTACGAGTCAAGTTCCCACCACAAACGAAAAATGGAAGGTCGGATTCTTTCAATTAATTAGAGTGTAATTAAAGGGTTACTTGCAGTCATTAGAGTGTAATTGACCTAGCATTATATATATATACTTTCATGTTTATGAATTAGAAGGATTGATTACATTGATATAAACATGAGAGTTCAACCTTTATGAAGTTTCCAATTATGCATTACTTGTCAGCCTTATTCCATATAGTGTACGTAGTACGTATATCAGTCCAGCATATATTAATATATATACAAGCAAGCTAATCCAAAAGGATGAATAATCATAGAACATGAACTAATTAATCATCAGGCGTGAACTGGAATTTAAACTTGAGGGGCACTCATACGAGGGGAAGGCCACAAAGGTCTAATTGAGTGATTTTGTAGGTACATTTTCTGATATTTTATGCAATACTATATGTAAACCATGTTTAGGAAAATCATGTGATTCTTGAGAAGTAAACTCCAACTTAGGAAGTGCTTGGTTAAGGGGTATAAGAATAAATTAATAGAAAAGGAATGAATAGTAATAGTTGGTTATTTATTATAATTAATTGAATAATTTTTTCATACCTTAGTTTTAGGCGATAGTCCATGCCTTCTATGTAGGAGGAATGATTTTAATTCTTTCAAAAACTATTTTTTAATTTTTAATTAAAATGTAATTAACTAAAATATATTTAATTAAAATATAATTAAGTAAAATATTAAATATAATTAATTAATTAAGATAAAATATAATTAATTAAGATAAAATCTAATTAATTAATTAATTAAAATATAATTAAGATGTAATTCATTAAAATATTAAATTTTAATTAATTAATTATAATGTAACTAATTAAAATATTATTCATTGATTACTTAAAATATAATATCATTTGCATTATCACAGGAATGTAAATTATATTAAACTATGTCACTTGATTTTACTATAGTAATGGAAAGGTGGATATTATAGTTATGTCGATAAATTGTACAATATTTTGGATGATTAAACTATATTTTAAGAATATTATGTAACTAATGATATGTTAATGGAAGAAAATACTATAGTTTTTTTTTTCAAGAGCTATTGGAAAGGAAATACCGCAATATACTTGATTTTAAACATTCTGTCAATATCAATAAATTAAATATAATCAATTAAAATATATTTAAATGTTGATATAAAATAAAATTTTATCAAAAAAAATTTCTCAACATTTTTAACAAACTAACTACCATCAATAATAATGGTAATCATTCATTTATCTTAATCAACTATTATAATTATAATGATTATGTTCATTATCATTTTTTACTATATTTTTTTTCTTATTATCCTATGTGAATCAAGCGCCCCTTAATCAGTGTTGAAGTTGCTCTAGCACGCTAATTCTGGCATAAATATGAGATTAAATACCTTAGGAGACAATAGAAAGCGTGCTTAAAAACCCACCACCCGTTATTCCCCGACCATTAAATAGAGTGAAATAAGTCGCAAATCAAGGGACTTGAATGAAGATTGTCATCCTTTCAACTTCGTTAAAATGTTGATTTATCTGGAAATACACTTAACCTTGGTTAGCAGACTATAAGTTTAGGTCCACCAAACGGATCAATTTTAATAATATAAATATGGAAGTGATTTTTTTTTTAATTCCTGATTTTATTTCTTTTCGCAACTCTGCTCTGTAGAATATGTTCGTTTTGCATATTGCTTCTGCGGTGTGGCTTTGTTTCCTGATTGCTGTTATGCAAAAGAAAAAAGATATAATGATATCTTGATCAGAAGTAACAGGTGTTTAGTAGCTGTAAGTGCTAATAATCTCTAATGTTAAAAAGTCCATTTAGTTGCTAATTAAGCTGGCAATCATCACTAACAGAAATGGCATTGAGAATTAAATAACGTCTAAAATAGGAGAAAATGTATATTTTACACTAGCAAGTAATGATTTTGTTTCTCTTAAACGAAGAATCATACGAGGAAGGAAGGGTCCTCGATGCTGGTCTGGTCTGAAACGACAATTGCAGTCTGTATGGGTTACTCTCTTCCTTCCTCTTAATGTTCTTTATCACGTAGATGTGATCAATTGTTCAACAATTATTAACTTTTCTCTGCTTTGCTTCCCATTAGACCAGTGAAAGAAAAGCGGGGACGTCATTTTCTTTCCTTCTCCCCACCGTTACTGCGGACCTTAAATTGAAAATGTCCCAGGCAAAATCCCGATGATGAAATGAAATCTATCCTTCCTTTTTTTCTCTTTACTTTCCTTTTGTCCATATATTACTGTGGTATTCACGTTTTCACCGAATCTCTTCATACAAGATCAATTTTTTGAAGTTATATTAATTGTGGCCTTTGCAATTGTGGGTGCAATATTACGGCATCAGATCACCTGTTTTCATTATTCTGTGCCTATTATGTTCCATAAACATCCATTTATCTATTTTTTCTGGGCTCACAAAATAGGATAGACATAGGGTAACAGGAACAGGTAATCTAAACTCGCAATATTATATTATGGTTGTGGCATAAATTGTTAATGCTATTTGTCATGATTTCGTTAATTCAGAATATATATAATTACTTATAACTGGAATATAACTTGTAATCTTGATAAAGTAAAAATTTATAGATTAGTGGACCATTTGAATGCTCAAATTCATGCTGCATAAGGAGCAACTTCAAAATAAAATTTGCAACAAAAACTAATTTAAAGCCTTGGTTACATTGGAAAAGGAATTAAAGAGTGCTCTCGTTAGTAGTTTTGTCCTCCATCAAATTAAACTCAAATTTTATTAAAACGTAAGAACAAATGTGTAATCATATATGCACATTGGTGAATTTAGTAATTAAAGAGGAGATAAGCCTCGCAACCAAGTCCTGCACTCATCGTTTTCTGTTTACAAACTCACGACTAAAAAACACAAAAAGATAATTGTTGATAATGAGTCCCATTTATATATACTGCCTGAAGCTAGGTTACAAGAAAGACAAAAAGAAATATAGATTAATCTTTCCCTATGCTTTTACCTTTCAGGGGCAGCTGTATTGTGTAGACGAAGCTAACTAATTAGCTGATTGGTTTCAATATCTCACGACATTAGTACCAAATCATTCAATCCTTGAGGTGACTTGCTCCAATCTTAATCAATTGTTCAAGTAGTTGATTAACCCTTTTAGCAGCAACAGATGGAGTGAACAAACATCTAATCTCCTCTTCTGTTATCCTAGTAATTTTTTGTTCTTATTTTATCAAATTTTGAAAATGACGTGGGTTTTGACTTGTTCACATGTATCGCGCTGCACCTATCGATGGCGATGCTTGTGTTGTTAATAGTACTGACTGATTAATCATCATGAGAAACTCCATCGACTATGGGCATTTCCTGTATCTGCTTTCGTTTCCACATGCAAATTCGGTCGGCTGTGTCTGCGATCGATGGGGTTATAGAACATCTTGTAATTTATTTATTTTTAATATGGTTTATTAAATTTTTTCGTAGTGAAAATATCTTTAAAAGTTATTTCTTTTAGGCTTCTTATTTTATTATTCTAGGTCAAGGAAGAAAAATTGAAAAAAAATAGAAATTATGATAATGTGAAAACGTTAAATTTGATGATGTAAAAGTTAGAAAAATATAAAAAATGCTTATAATCACAAAATATAACTCTACAAAATTAAAAAAAAATGAATTAGAAAAACCAAAGCAACATCATATATATAAAAAGAGAGTTTCTGACACAAACAAAATGATTCAAAAACTGAAAAAGTATAATTCTTTTTTTTTTTTTTTGTTATCACTATAGCCACAAAGAAATTTTGTTTTTCTCGTTAACTCACGAAGAAATTTTGTTTTAGAAACCTAATTGTACGTTGGCAATTCGTCATCGAGTTTGTACATGTTCAAAGCTGCACTTTTCTTGCAGCGATAATTTACAACTTTTCCAAGTAATGACTACTTCGATCTTCCTCTAATTACTAATGTGGTAATAAATATCATATGCTTAGAAGCTTGAAGGTAATTGCAATTTTATTTTGTCAACTTTTGGGGAGAACATTTCGCCAAAGTCAATTCGTTTTGACATTGCCCTTGCAGAGAAGGAGATTAGGTAATGCATTAATTTATGAGAAAAATAATAATAACAGATTTTCAAACTTTGTTCACAAGAAAGCATTCCGATATGAATTGTTGTAATAGATAATAAAGCTTGTATTTCAATGATCGACCTAATCAATCATTTTTCTATTCGCCATAGATAACGTGTGTCAAGCCAAATGACATGGCCGATTTGACTAGGTACGTACGAACATACGCGTACAATTAACGCCTTGATCGGTTTCTTGTTAGCTCGTCAATGTGTTTGTACAAGTGCGTTGACGACTTGAAAGCGTCACTGCACAATTGTCTAATGGATGATATTTTCCCTACGAGTGAAAAAGTTGGGGGTATTTGGTAGATAATTTTTCCGACATATTTCGATTAAAGAGTATCAGCTGTTCAATTATGTCAAATATTTATTTAGTTAGGACTTGATTGAGTGTTCGATTCAACTCAACCAGAAATTGTTGAAAAATTACTTGGGAGTAACTTTTCAACCAATCAAATAATAAAATTTTTATTGAAAAATAATTGTACCCTCAAACTTATTTTTAATCTATCTAAAATATATGAGATTAGTTACAATTGATATCTATAAATTTATCAAAACATCTATATGATAGCTTAAATTGACAAGTAAGATATTATTCATCGAGTAAGTTTACAGACAACACAAGGTATAAAACTAGAGATGAGATTTGGATTTTGTTGTTATTATTATTGTTGTTTTTGTTGTTGTTATTATTATTATTATTATTATTATTATTATTATTATTATATGTTCTATGCTTTTTATTAAAGTTTAATTTTTTAGAATTAAATAACTAAAATCTAAATTACTATAAAAATATTCAACAAAATACTAAATTCATGCCCTTATAATTTTTTTTAAAGTCATGTCTCTATAAGTCATTTTACACATAAACAAATCAAATGACAAATAACTAATATAATCTAATAATCAAATCAGCTAATATAATCAACTATCAGCTAACAGTTAATAGAATCAGCTAATAGTTAATACAATCAGCTCATTGTAAATAGGATCGTTATGAATTCGGTTTTCACTTGTATGGAATGAGGTTGAAGGAAATGAAATTGTTTTATTTAAATTGTGTAATTCTATTAAGTATGGAAATTCGAAACTCTTAGTCTTGTAATTTTATTTTATGTATATATATTTTAGAATCCTCATTTTTAATTCAGTGTATCTGTTCTCATGCAATTTAGGTTACATTTCTTCTTAACCAAATAAAAGAAAAGGAAAATTAACTGAACAATAGTATTAGTTGATTGGATTTGCATTTGGTCAGAACAAGAGATGTGAGGCAATTCTCTCAACATTTACGAATGGAAAATTCAAAGATGAACTACGCTAAGGCTCTGTTTGTTTCGAGGGTTAGGGATGGAATGGAATGGAACGTAATACACTTCCATCGTTTGTTTGAAGGTTTCATAA
>JANZLD010000002.1:38836549-38850555 GCA_026413575.1 Erythroxylum carthagenense
CCATACCCAAAATGACTATAGAGTTCGGTTGAAGAATGGATTCGAGAAAGCATATAAAGTATGGAATCACTACTGACCTTTATTTGAGTCGTGATCTCCCTCACAGGCTTATCTACGAAGAGCTGAGCCCTCAGAGAGTCTTCTCCCTCCTTTGAAAATAAAGCAAGTTCTTAGCGGAACACAAAATTCCCTAATCATTAAAATTTGTCTAAGGTGAAGTCTGCTACCTGAGATGAGTACTTATTTGAGCGAAGAACCTAGAAGGAGATGATCCATAGAGCCACTACAAGCATCACCATCAGAGCGTCGTCACTCATCCTCCCTAATTGAGTAATAGTTGAAGATTCGAGAAAGGCAAAGATCGTTATACCCTAAATGTTAAATGATATGCCTTATTTTGATGAACGTTGTCGTTTTCTACTATCTTAGATGTACTTAGTGAACCAAGTGGGTCTATCCCACTTGGGAGAGACCCTCTCCAGATGTGTAATCTTCTCTATTATTTAATAAAATTTTAATTTCTCAAAAAAAGAGTTTATCATTTTTTTTGGAGATAAAGGAAGATTTTAATTTTGTTTTTAGAGATTTCTAGATTTAAGAACATGATTTCTTTATCTTGTTTTCTTTATTGCTTTTAAATTAATATTCTTTGTGTGATTATAAACTAATAAGGATACATATTTTGGTAAGAAGAGCGTAAGATGTGATATACTCTAATTCATTATTTGATTTAATGAAATTTTAATTTTGTTATGATTTATTCATTTTTTATATTGATTGAATCAAATAAGCAAAAGTGGAAGATGAGTTGTATGCTTAGGTCACAACATGAATAAAAGGTTAAACATGAGTTATTTAAAAGAAATCCACATAATCTTTCTAAGTTAGGGTAAAACCTATCAAGAGAGTTTATAAAACAAATTAAAATATTCTTAAGTTATCTAAATTTGAAGGAATTTTGATTGATTAATCTTCAAATAGGGGTTTTATATATCGAGAAAGAATATGATCTAAGTTAGATACTCTTACTGGTCTAAGAAGTTTAAATAACTTATTAATCCAAAAGTAAAAGTGAATATAGTAAAGTCTTAAAGAAACTTCAGATGAATCTAGTTAATTTCAGAATTTAGTATATTCTTGGCTATTTTTCTACTTTGGTTTTTATATTTGTTATTTATTTTATTTTCCTTATTTATTCATCTATAAGGGTTTCTCTAACTTGTTAAGCTTGTGAATTGTGGTAGTTAACTAATAATTCTTATGAAAATGGCTCAAACTCAATATTAAAGACAGAAATTTACACTTAGTCAAAATTTAATCATTCGACATTGGCTTCATTGAAACAAAGACATAACAGTCTCATGAATAAGTATACATATTTACTAACCATTTCCATAAACTAGCATTTGCATTATACTAGAAGAAAACAAAGAGAAATGGAAGTTACTGAAATGAGATAGTGGTAAGAATTGAAATCAGCCTCACTGCTTCCCAATATCAGCATTATATTCCCACTGCTTCCCAAAAGGAGATTTTGAAATCGTTCTTCCTTCGCTTCCCAATCGATTATAAGGAAACCCAACTCTAATTCGAAGAATGTACAATTCTAATTTACAATAATTAACAATGAACCTACTCTCATCTCCAAAAGAGAAAATGATATTTACAGTGACATATTTCTTCTGCTTATTTACCATTTGAATACAGATTTCTTAATTTTAATTTTCATAAATATTGAACACTCGTAATGAATTTAAATATGATCACCTTGCTATCTTATCTTTTGCAGATAATTTGATTCTCTTAAATAAGTAAATAAAGCTTCAGTCCCATCTTTTATTAAAAAACTGGAGGATTTTAATTAGTAGTAGCGCTTGACCAAATTAACATAGAAACTGATTTCTTCTAAGAATCAACATGAATTACTATTCAGCTTATCCTTTTTCTCTTGTTCATCCAAGGTATCTAAAAGGGCAACACCTCTGGTCTCAGGCAGACCAATCACAAACATTCCACAAGAAGTAATTATTGTGCCAAAAACCCCGTAGGAGTTAATACTTATGTTTCTTCCCCTCGGATATGAGAATTGGGCTACACATTGCTCCCAACACTATGGTCTATCTCGCCATTGATGAGGCCGTGTTCCTCACACTTGTGGGAAATAGTTCTGTCATGTAAATAAGTAACAAATTGAATGCCAGAAACACTCCAAGCAAGGATACTAATTCTGATCCAATCTCCAATACTTTTAGCCCACTGTGATTTGCAGTTGCAGCACACACTAAACTGGATAAGCCACTAAGTGTACAACATGTTAGTATTGAACTTCTCCTACTGGACCTTTCTAATAGGATCAAGGTAAGAAAATATGTAGGGAAATCCAATGCGCAATTGAGTGCAACACTCAAGTAGAGATTGAAATCTAGTTGCCCTACCCCCAAGAGTAGGTCGTGGTACACCATGCCAACACCAAAAGCTAGGACCATAATCGCCAATAACCTCCTAAGAGACCATTTTTTAATGAACAAGTTCTTCATGGACAAGTGAAGATCATCAGTAGATGGTGATGCTTGTACTGAAGCGAAACTAGGTGAGTAAGAGTTAAAGTTTCCATTGTTTATTGATGCAAGCTTCTTTAGTACCATCAGAGCTTAACATCTACGACCATGTATGAAAAGCCATCTGGGTGATTCAGTTACAAAGAAGTAGGAGAACACATAATAGAGTATGGCAGGAGTAGAAGTCCATAAATAAATAAGCTCCATGAACATTTTCTATTTGCATATCTTATAGCTAGCAAGGATAGCAAGCCCAGAGAGAAACTCAATATCCAATGATACTAACAAGACCACGATTCTGCTTTCCAAGTGTCTCAATCAACAACACTAGAGCAGAAGTCATGATAGGTCTACGAAAACACCCAGTTACAAATCTTAAGGTAGAATATATCCAGAAGTTGGGGCTGAAAGCGGTAGCAAGTGCACTAGCAGACATGGTAAAGCATAAAAAGAAGATCAAATTCTTTCAATCAAGTATGGAATCGCCTAGTATAATGACAATGAAAACACCTACGAGGCATCCCATGAAGAAGGATGAAGCAGGTAGGCCAGTGACAATAGAGTTAGCACATTGGAGACTCCAATCTGATATGATAGTCTTATGAGATGGATCGCTCCAAGCCTATGCAGTCTTGGGAAGTTCACAAACATTTGATGTTGAATTGCATGAGCCATTGTTAATACTCTTTGCAGTACAATGCCACATTGGTTCTGCATCTATGAAAATGGTGATTAAACTTTGTTGTGCAACAAAGAAAAATGACAGTGACACAAGAATAGCTTGAATCAACTGTATGTAACTAAAAGTCTCCAAACTCTCTTCAAGGAGCTTATCAAGTGACACTTCTACTGGAGGCGTAGAAATTTGTTCTTGAGTTGTAGTTTCTTATTCATCAATCGAGAGAGGATGAGGAGGAAGAGAGCAAGGATTCTCCATATCTACAATGGCTTATTCTCCAGCTAGCCTTTGCCTTTCAAAATGTAAAGCTCATAGGTTTGAATTATGTACATGAGAGGGTAAAAGTTAACATGCTACTCGTAATCGGAAACACGTATGGAGGTCCAAACCAATTCTATATTCCAACTGTCTTTACTCTAACCTATAGCGGCGCCACCTTTCAGCATGTTTCACTTTCATTTCTCTAAAGCACCAAATGGCACAAAACCTACTCATGCGTCATTTTCCATTGCCACACCATGAGAAGATCAAAAAATGAGCACCTTGCGACTCGCCACGAGGCTTGCGACAGTACAAGGGATCGAGTTCAGTGGACAAAAAGAAAACTACAAGTGTAGGTCCACATAAATGTGCAATCTTGAATGGTTATTGCATTCTTACGATGCCAAAAAACTAATAGAGAACTACTAAAACTTAGAAGAAAGGAAAAACGAAATTACAATTTTAACTTATTTAATATGAAATTTACTAATAAGTTAAGGCACGAATTTGTTAAAATTGAGTTAATTATGGATAGTCATTTTTTTAATCCAACATGCAGGTTGGAGTACATAATAAGAAGCAATTAAGGTAGCATGCTTCCTTAACGTTCATCTAACTAAATAAAGCTTTGAAAGGATGACCTACAAGTTGATTTATGCCCTACAGCCAATTGCTTTTGTTGTAGTTTAGTGACAAATTATTTAAAGATATTCTTTATCTTGTACATGTTTAGATGTATATGATAAAGTTCATAGGATAATTGTACATTGTAAATAAAATTATAATGAGATTATAATTATGAGATTTATATTATATTTATGTATTATTCCTAAATGTTCCTAGTCATTGTTCTATTAAAATTGGACATTAATAGAATGGAAAAAGACTAGCACACGTTTTATTTTTCCTTATGAAGGAAGTAGACAATCTCCTAGGCTAAAGTATAGAGATACTTAAACAAATATATGGGTGCTTGCTAGAGAATAAGTTCACTTAACAGACCCAATATGAAAAATCCATTTGGAACATTACTTATATGTCTATGAAATTCTCATTATGATGATTGTACAAGAGATCTTTTGACTTGAGGTCATCAAAGTTATCTAATATAGGAATTGCTATGTTTTGATACTACTTATGATCTATTTAATCACATATAGTTTAATCGGTAATCATTGGATGTAGCATGAAATATATGGAGATAGTTGAATGATCAAGATAGGATTCATCATCCTAAAGTAATTAGGGAGAATGTTTCATTGTTCTCAATTAGTATTGATTCAAGAAATTCTTGGCCAAGGTGAAATGATGCTTTGTAAATAGTTTACAAATGTCATTAATTGAATCGATAGCTAATGGCAGGGAATTAATATAACTCAAAATATAGTAGACATTAATTTCATACTCTTTGTCTAATCGAAACATTGTATGATAAACGGATTGAATTATACGAAAAATTATGCACAGAAATGTTAGTCAAAACTACTTTATCATTCCTAAATATTTAGGTGCTCATGATGCGTTACTAGACGTCAATCTTGATCTATGATTATAAATTATTTAATCGAAGAATTAAATATAAATTAAAAGGAGTTTAAATTTATTTAATTATGAATTAAAATTAGATTTTATAATCATTACCAACATATTAGGAAACCTAATGAGTCTCACGTATAGAATGGGTTGAAGAGAGCAAAGTTAATTTAATCAAGTTGGACTTGATTGTAAAGTTTGAAAAACTTTATGATTAAATATGATATATTTAATAAATAAAGATCAATATGAGATATTGAATCTTATATAGGCATAATTGGTATTTAATTAGAATTATTTGTAATTCTAATTAAAATTTAATTGAAATTAGAATTTAATTTCAATTAAATTACTAAAACGTCTAAAGCTTATTATAAATAGACTTAAGCTCTATAGAGCTAACACTTCTTGCTTAACCCTCTTTGTAAGAGTTATAGAGCTCTCTCAATTCATTCTGTGGTTATCGTTAGAGGTCGGACATTTGTGCGGCTATGGTGGTTGAGATGGATCAATTTCGGAAACGATTCGAGGGATATAATAAGATAAAGATCACGCTTCGGAATAAGGTGCAAATTAAGTTTTTGCTTTATTATAATTTATGTTAATCATTTTATAGAATTAAATAGATCTTAGTTTTCGAAAAATAAAAAGTCACGAAAAAGTTTCGTGATTATTCCGCTGCAGTCGGGATCGGATCTCAACTCGTTTCCCAACACTACAAAGTTTCATTTTTTGCTAAAATTTTCAATGCCATCCTTTATAACTAGAAACTCTAAACCAAGTTCAAGATAATAATTTAATGTATCTTTCCTTAAATACTATCAAAGTTTTTATGCTACTTTCTTTAAGATGGGACCTTGCATACTCTACAAGAGCTCTCCTCCTTTGTATATAGAATAAGTAAGAACAAAATTCATATGTATTCTTCTTTTTGTACCCCTCTTATTAAACAAATCAAAAATAGAATAAGTAATAACAAAATTCATAATAAGTTTAATATTAAGATTGACTTGAGTTAAAGATTGAATTCATATGCCTTCTTCACTTTGTAACCCTCTTATTATATAAAGTAAATGAAGTGATGCTATTCTCAAGATTCCATTGTCGTCCACTATATTCAAAGTTAATTTCAATTTAAGTATTTATTTTGTAGTAATAAGTCCTTGTGAGTCGTTTAACCTCATTATTTGAATATTTTCTCCTCATTGCTTGTATATAACAATAACATCGATTAGTTAGTATTTGTATAAATTTAAAGACTTAGCATGACAATGTTAAGTGGTTAAATATTATGGCTCTTTCTACAATCTCACATCGGAAATGTATGGAATTGGTGGAGGTTCCTAAAACCATAAAAGGAGCTTCCCCTCCTTAGTTAAAGATATCCTAAAAATTGTCTTTCCATAAGACAAAAAATCCTTCTCTTCTTTTGTAGTATTTCACTTGTATTAATTCCTAAAAATAGTGAAATATTAGTTTAGTATTTTCCGAAGAAGTAGACATAATTGGTTGAACCTCATTAAATTCTAGTATTCTTTATTTGTCTATTTAATAGCTATTGTCGAGTATAGTTGTAGTGAATTATTGTGTTATTAAGTTGCATGTCTACGAAAATTCTGTCTAGGAGGTTAGGTATTAAGTGAGAATGTTTGTGACCCTCCAGTCTTTTCTGAAAATTTACCTAGTGATTTTTCTTGTTCACACTCTATTCACCTAGGCAATAGTACTCAAGGTGAATTTGTTATTATTGGTGGAGATTAACCCAAGTTCCACAACAATTGGTATTAGGGTCAAGGTTTTTCTTTAGTGTGCTCTGTGGTTGCAATGTAGTCTGATCTTCTACATCAGAAAAAAAAAATTTCCTTGGGCTATTGGGATTCCACATTGACAATTATTAAATAGAAATTGTACCAAAGATGATAGAAATTAAAGGTACGAATGCACTAACAACTTCTAGCAATCTATTTTAGCAAGGACTGCTATAACAAATGCAAAATTTACAGTGGAGATTTTTAATGACACGGGTCATTTTGGCATGTGGCAAAGTGAAGTTCAAGACTTGGCATTGCTATTAGAAAAAAGAAACCAGATGATCTTGAGGAAAAAGATTAGAAGACTATAAATCATTTAACATGTGGTACAATTTGATCGTGCCTTTCCAAAGAGCAAAATTATGCCTTCTCGAAAGAAACTTCTGCATCTAAATTGTGGAACGCGTTGGAAGAGAAATTCTTGAAGAAAAGCAGTCAGAATAAGCTTCATATGAAGAATAGACTGTTTCATTTCTTTTATGTTTCAGGCGCCACTATAAATGATTACATCACCAATTTTAATCAGTTAGTTACTGATTTAATGAATTCAGACGAGATATTTGAAAATGAAGATCTAGCTTTGACGTTGTTGGAATCCCTTCCTGAGGAGTTTGAGTTTCTTGAAACTACTTTACTTTATAGGAAGGATGATATGTCTCTTAGTGAAGTTACAACTGCTTTATACAGTCATAAATTGAGAAGAAAGACAAAGGAAGAACATACTAGTGGAGCAGTAGAAGCTTTAGTAATCAAAGGTCATTCACAGAGCCAGGCTAAAGGAAAGAAAGGGAGATTGAAGTCAAGGCTCAAATTGAACAAAGATGAATATGCCTTTTGTCAGGAAAAAAGACACTGGAAAAAGGATTGTCCAAAGCTGAAGAATAAAAACAAACCTAATAAGGGAAAGGTTGTGCAAATTCTAATGTTACTGAGTGTAAAGATATAGACTCAAATCTTTCATTAGTTGTTACAACCTCAATAAACCTTTATAGTCCATGACTGCTCGATTCAGGCTGTAGCCATGACATGTGTCCTAATTCGGATTGGTTTTCTGATTTTAGAGGGCTAGAAGGTGGACTTGTTTACACAGTAAATGACAATCCCTGTAGAACCAATGAGATTAGTTCAATTTGCTTAAGAAATCATGATAGAATAACCAGTCACAAAAAGATTCCTTCACCTGATGTTCAACAGAAGAAAAAGCCAATTAAACCCAAATCAGCACAGTATAATCCTTCTCAACCTATCCAAAAAGAGGATTTGAAAGTGAAGGTGATAGAAGAAGTGATGCCTGTTAAAAACAGAACCTCGATTATTATAAGAGAACCTGTGAAAAGGTTGGTCAAGGTACAAGTTGAACCAATTCTGATCAATAATCGATCAATGCATCTTCTCAATCATGAAGAAAGAAGATTGCATGGGATTCTGAGAGATGAAAAGACAGAACCATATCCGTTGAAGATGTCCAAGGATCGATATACTATTTATCCAGTGATAAATAGAACACTGATCAAGATTGTACCAGACATCCAACTAAGAGCTTCAAACATTATACGCAATGTAGATAAAGGGAAATAGAAGATGTACACTGAAGCCAATACAAGTGATCTTACTGAGTTTCAAATTGAAGCAACAGTAAGAAACATAGATGAGGCATGTAATGCAGTTAAATCAAGAGGAATCTATGTTTCTCATCATGTTTCAAGCATCAGGAAGTCATTGTGGACGCTTCTCCATAAATGAAATCTTTTAGGTAGTTAGAAGAGTGACAAAGGGACAATACAGAACAATCAGAGTTGAAGGTATTAGTTTCAACTTAGAGACTTTTGTGCATCTAATCATGCACTTTAGACCTTTGAGTTTTATATCTTCAATAAAAGATGTCCTACACCTTCTTGGAAAATCAATCCCAAAACTACCTAGACCTGATGACCTGGATCTCCCCGAAGGAAAACTATCTTTCAAACCTCCTATTATTAGAATCATCGAGTTAGATGTTTTACCATCAGAAACACCAGTTGCTACAAACTTCTTTCCAACAAGAACATTTCAACAAGTTTCTACTATTGTTTTGGATGAAGTTAGTCAAACAGAGCAGTAGAGTCAGGAAGCCTTAGTTAAGGAGATTGAAGAAATTCATACTAAGGTTGATGATTTGAGTGACTGAGTTGCTGATCTACATGAGGAGGTGGCGTATCTAAGAGTTTCTATAGAAGAAGACCTCAAGTTGATCCAAACTAACATGCAACGAATATTTTTTAAAATCATGAAGCGTCTACGGTAAAGCTTTTTGATTAATAACAAATAGGAGGAGAAGAGCAGAAGAGCAGAAGCGGAAGAAAGATAGCAAATAGGGGAGACCAATAAGATGAAAAGAAGATAGCATTATAAGTTTGTTTTGTTTTCATATGTGTATTTTGTATATGCATGCGTATATCTTTTGTTGTCTTCTTATTCGCTATATGAATAATATTCTCTTATTCATTTTTATCTTTCAAAAATTAATGATTATTTGTTATCATCAAAAAGGGGGAGATTGTTAAGTCAAAATGACTTCACGTTTAATAATTTTGTTGATAATCAAATAATAATAATGTTTAAGATAAATGATCTGTTGTGATGAGTGTGTTAAGTGTGTAGTGCCAAAACATAGAAGAAGTTTCACAATATAGAAGAAGTTTCAAAACATAGAAGAAGTTGTGAAACACAGAAGAAGTTTCAAAACACAGAAGAAGTTGCAAAACACAGAAGAAGTTGCGAAATACAGAAGAAGTTTCAAAACACAGAAGAAGTTGCGAAACACAGAAGAAATTTCAAAACACAGAAGAAATTACGAAACACAAAAGAAGTTCTAAAACACAGAAGAAGTTTCAAAATACAGAAGAAGTTGCAAAATATAGAAGAAGTTTCAAAGCACAGAAGAAGTTGTGAAACACAGAAGAAGTTGTGAAACAAAGAAGAAGTTTCAAAACACAGAAGAAATTGTGAAACACAGAAGAAGTTCTAAAACATAGAAGAAGTTTGAAAACACAGAATCAACAGTTTGAGTTAGTTACAGAACTCAACTGAATAACGATTTAAGCAAGAAGCAAGAAGCAGTTATCAAGATTCAAGAAGCAATTGGAGACTTAGGCTATAAATATTAATCATAGTCGAAGACTAAACAACTTTTAATCTTTTAGCTTACAAAAAATTATGTATTCAAAGTGCGATATACTAAAGCGAACACTACTGTAACAAAAGCTCACAATATCTTTCTAGTGAGAGAAAGGAAAGGCTAAGAGCCTGGAGAGGCTAAGATAGCTGAAAGAATACTCAGTGTAAGAGACCTGAAGAGACTCTGGAAGGGAGGAAAGAATACTTATAAATTTGACGAAGTATAGTAAAAACTCAGAAAGATTCTGAGGACTGGACGTAGCCCAAGGTTTAGGGTGAACCAGTATAGAAATCACCATGTCTACTTCTAGCTCTTTACTCTTAATTACTCTTGTTCTTATACAAGTTTATAGAAGTTATTTGCGATTTAACTAAGTAACTATTTAGTATTCACTTAATACTTGAAAAAGTTTCTTTTTCAAGAAATATCAAAGGTTTTGTGTATTCACAAAGAGATTACACAATTCAACCCCCCTCCCTTTTTGTGTACTTCGTATATTGTACGTGTTCTATATTAACGTGTGATTTACTTCAACTAGCTAGTCTTCCAAAGGAAAAGAAGGCAATTGGATGCAAATGGCATATGAAAAGAAAGATGGATTTCTTGATAAGGATAATGCTCCTTACAAAGCAAGGCTAGTAGTCAAAGGCTATGCTTAGACAAAGGGAATTGATTATAATGAAGTTTTCTCTCCAGTTGTAAAACAGTTCTCTTTTTGAATTTTGTTAGCTTTGGTAGCATAATTTGATATGGAACTAGTTCAATTGGATGCAAAAACTATATTCTTCTATGGAGACTTAGAGGAGGAAATCTAAATGACTCAGCCCGAAGGTTTTTAAGTTGTCGAAAAAGAGAATATGACTTGCAAGCTTGAAAAATCGTTGTACGGATTGAAGCAATCTTTAAGGCAATGATACAAGTGATTTGATAAGTTTATGAAGGAGAAAAAGTACACAAGAAGCAAATACGATCATTGTGTGTATTTACGCAAGCTACAAGATGGATCATACATTTATCTTCTCTTGTATGTTGATGATATGTTAATAGCTTCAAAGAATCAAAGAGAAATTGAAAATTTGAAGATTCAGTTGAATTAGGAGTTTCAAGTGAAGGATCTGGGTGAAGTCAAGAAAATTTTCGACATGGACATAACTAGAGACAGAAAGTTAAGGAGACGGTGTTTAACATAAAAGCAATATTTGAAAAAGGTACTACAATGTTTTCACATGAATGAAAAGTCAAAACCTATTATTACTCCCTTCACTCCTCATATAAAGCTTAGTACATCCTTATCTCCAAAGAAAGATGCAGAACGAGAGTACATGACTAAAGTACCGTATGTAAATGCGGTTAGTAGCTTGATATATATTATGGTGTGTACAAGGCTTGACATTTGACAAGCAGTAGTAATCGTGAGCAGGTATATGCATGATCCAGGCAAGGAGCATTTGTAAGCTATGAAATGGATTCTACAGTATATTCTGAACACCATAGATGTTGGTTTGGTATTTCAGCGAGATAAGCAAGGTTGTCAATGTATAGTTGGATATTGTGATTCCGACTATGCCAGTGATTTAGATAAACTTTGATCAACTATTGGCTATGTGTTTACTATTATAAATGCACCAATCAGTTGGAGGTCTACCTTACATTTAACGATTGCTTTGTCAACCACGGAGGCAGAATATATGGTAGCTACAGAAGTTGTGAAGGAGGCAATTTAACTTCAATGATTGTTTGGTGAATTAGGGATTCCACAGAAGCACATCAAAGTGCAGTGTGATAGTCAGAGTGCTATCTTTTTAGCAAAGAACTAGGTTTACCATGCAAGGACGAAGCATATCGATTTCCTTTATCACTTTGTACGAGAGGTTCTGGAAGACGGTGGAGTAATAATCCAGAAGATTAAGAACACTAAGAATCTTACTAATATGTTGACAAAGGTGGTGACTGTGGTCAAGTTCCAACATTGTTTGGACTTGATCAATATTGCCAAAAATTGAGAATGGGCGCTTTGAAGCACATTTGAAGACACTACTAAAGATAAGTTTTGTGAGAGATTTGAAAAGTGAGATTCGCCAAGGTGGAGATTTGTTGAGTGGTTAAATATTGTAGCTCATTCCATAATCCCACTTTGAAAATGTGTGGGAATGGTGGAGGTTCCTAAAATCATAAAAGGAGCCTCCCCTCCTTAGTTAAAGATATCCCAAAAATTATATTTCCATAAGACAAAAAATCCTTCTCTCTTTTTGTAGTATTTCACTTGTATTATTTTTTCAAAATAGTGAAATATCAATTTAATAATGTCCGAGAAAGTAGGCATAATTAGCTGAACTTCGTTAAATTCTGGTGTTCTTTATTTGTTTATTTAATAGCTATTGTCAGGTATAGTTGTAGTGAATTATTGTGCTATTAAATTACGTGTCTAAGAAAATTATATCTAGGAGATTGGGTTTTAAGTAGGACCATTTGTAATCCCTCCAGTCTTTCCTGAGAATTTACTGGATATGATTTTTCAGTACATTCATTCACATTCTATTCACCTAGGCAATAGTACTTAAAGTAAATTTGTTATTATTGGTGGAGATTAACCTAAGTTTCACAACAGACAAAACATGTTTGGACAAAATTTAGTTATTTCCCAACTTTTGATCCACTACACTAAATGATTTTTTAACTTCAAGATAAATTATTTACATGATAAATTTTGGTTTGTTATTTATATAATTGGTTGAACCTAAGTCGATGGCATTAATGCGACAAATTAGAAAATCGAAACTCTTATCTCGATGAAGTGGACCTCATATTTAAGGGCTTTAACTACCGCAAAGCAAGCTTGGATTGTGAGGATGAAGCCCATAATTGGGCTGAAAACATCAACTTTCTATTAGTTAGAGAATTTTTCCTCCATAACTGGCCTTGAATTTGGTAATAGGCTTGAACGTACAAGTAGTCCTATAAAACCAACTTAATTTGTAAAGAGAGTCACTTACCATCTTAATTATAGTATAAAATCTTTAAATTAAAAGAGATGTGAAATGAAAAATAAAATATATGCATATTGTGTGTGTGAATATTGGGTAACGTGAACAAGTAACTAAAGGAGTAGATAGGGTAACTGTGCACTCTTAAAGCTAAAGCATAATGTACAAATCAGTTGGTTAGAATGATGAGGACTATAGCTAAAATATACATATCTTCATTCATTTGCAGTATCTACTTCCTAGCTATGAAAGCCACACTTCATCCTTTCAACTCAAAGCATATTATATGTATAGATACATATAGATATAAAACTTAAAAGATGTTGGGGTTTAAGGTAGAGTTAGGTAATAAATTTGGCTTCCAAAATCCATCTGCCTCTCCAACATGACGCCGACTCACCACCACATATATAACTCCATTTATTTCTCTGCTAGTTGTATTTTATTACTTGCAGTTCAACCTTTTCTATGTTAATTTAAGGCTTTGATGCTTATCAGTGTTGTTTTGTTCATAATTTTAGTATCTGATTCAAGTAAAAATGAGAGAACTTCTCTTCTTGTCCGGCGTCATGTCTACTAAATATAAAAGATTTTTGGAGACATAGAATAAGATTACATGCGCGTGCTGCCCTCCAAATCAAACAAAAAGGGTACTTAGTCTGCTTCATTGACTGTTTCCTGATCCACACCAACTCATTCCTATGGCACTGTGATGCCAGTAATTATAAGCAAAAGATTGTTTATTAGCATCACGGATCTCTTTTTTTTTTTTTTGGTCCTTTTTTCCAGAGGGAGGGGATTTTAAGCTTCAAGATACTATATAATTGAAGGAAAACAAATTAATGTATATAAATTATACAAATTTCCAACATAAATTGCTTGGTTTTCCAGCTATATATATATATAATCCCATTTTCATCTGACACTAAGTTGTTCGATTTCTTCCTGAAAAATCGAAGGGGGTTAATTTCGCGAACTATCCTCAAATTTCTTTGGCACCAATAAATCAGAAAAATTAAAAGG
>JANZLD010000002.1:38850655-38872920 GCA_026413575.1 Erythroxylum carthagenense
ACAAAATTCACCTCTTATATGTCCAATTTAAAAATGCCAAAACCAAATAAAGAATATATAAAATATATTCTAACACTTCCTATTTACATAATGATTGCCTAGAGCTTTATATATGTTTTTGAAAATGGAGATGCGAGTACGCTATCTAATGATCATTGAATCATGCGCGTAAAACAAAAAGTCATGTGTTTGCTTTTGCCGAGACCCTCAAAATTTAACATAGTATAATCTTACGGCACGATCTTAATATGTTGATTGGTATGTTGTGATATCAAATTCCAATAAAGGTAAGCCTTAGAGACCTTATTGAATGGAGTGACAAATGGAGAGAAATACAAGAAGAAGCACAAGGAAAGAGATGGCCTAATCCCCATGTCTCAATCTTTCGCTCAACTTGGAGAAAAGCTCAAGCCTCAAGGTATACAGTCTAAAAGTGAAAAGAACCAAAGACAAGAATAAAGCAAAAGATGGCCCAACAAACATGAGTCAGGTTTTATATACTAATAAAACACCACCCTCTGCCGTTGGACAGATAAGCTGTCTCTTTTGTTTTGTCTCTTCTCTCCTTGTCATGATCGGTAGCTCATCACCACCATTTTGATCACCATCACTACAATAGCATCCATTTCATCCGATCTTCTTAAATTCCTTCCATAGGTACAGCTAACCGAAATACCCTATTGCCACACAATCATGGGTTCACGATCTAGAAGGAAGCAGATATGGTGCACACAAACCTTGACTCCTCTAATGGAAGGCCCCGACCCTGAAATGCAAGAAGAAGCTAACAAAAAGGAAAGTTCTTGGGAAATCATTCGCGAATGGTTCCGACTACAAAAGGGTTCCTCAGCAGGCAACCATTTTTCAATGTCCACACCATATGGAAGCATCCCAGCCAAAACACAAGATTTGAGGCTGTTGCTTGGTGTCTTGGGTTGCCCTTTAGCTCCAATCCCGCTAGTTAACGACCCCATTCATCGCATTCACATTAAGGACACTCCTATAGTAAGTTCACCAACTAATATGGGTTCTTTTCTGTTACGACGGTTTTGGCAATTAACAGTTGTTGTTTATGACAGGAGAACTCCATTGCACATTACATCATACAACAGTATTTGGCGGCGACAGGGTGTCTAAAACAAAAATGTGTGAAGAACATGTACGCAACAGGAATGGTAAAGATGGTGCGTTGTGAGACAGAGATTTCTTCCGGGAAGAATGTGAAGAGTTTGGGGAATAGAAGTGGTGAAAACGGGTGCTTTGTTTTATGGCAAATGTTGCCAGGGATGTGGTCTCTTGAGTTGGCTGTCGGAGGAAACAAAGTCATTGCCGGAAGCGACGGTAAGACCGTGTGGCGGCATACACCCTGGCTCGGTACGCATGCGGCAAAGGGACCACAACGCCCTCTTCGTCGCATAATCCAGGTATAACTAACTTAAGTTTAACATAAATGCTTGGGATGTTTTGTTTGTGAAGTTTCTTGTAAGCTAACCCTAAGTAAATTTAACAAACAAAGAAAGAAAGAGATGAACGAACAAAACAAAAGAAAGCGTACAAAGCCCATAAAAGTGAAAAGTAATTGAGAACGGACAGCGATGGAGAAACTGTCTACTGCTTTAGCAGACAAGTGAGCTTCTTTTGTTGAACCTTGACGAGTGGGACGCCACGTGATAATGTTTTTGACGTCATGTTTCGGTCATTACGAGTTAAAGACTTAGGACGCCACGTGATAATGTTTTTGACGTTTTATTCATTGTTCAAAGTTGGAGTCTTTGCTACATTATCTTCGTCTTCGTCTTGGGATTGCCATTTGCCAAAGCCACTTAGTTATCCTCTTTTGCTTTATCTTTTGTTTTGTTTTGCACTTTATTCAAATCCAATAGACTTCCCATTCTTCTGTTATTGGCGCATTTCCGAAAGCTTTCCCTATCTCCCTTTCTTCTATGCTACAATCCTGTGAACGCCTTGGGTTTTCTTGTCTTGGTTATCTTAAAGCACAAAAATGTAACCCTTTATTCATGTTTCTGTCGATCCATCTACAGTCCTAAATACTGTATTAGATAAACCCATCTGGCAATTTGGTTTTGGAAGAAAACTTGTGAATGTTTCTATAATTAGACTGACTGAATGGTAGCTCATAATTGCCTACATTGCTAACTTATTCACACACCAGTAAAGCCAACCATTGTGCAAGGCCTAGCAAGGAGATTAGTCTAGAAATTAACATTAGCTAGTTATTGACCAATCTGAAAACTCTCCAAAGCACTGATACTGATTAGCTAATTAATTGCAGGGCCTAGATCCAAAAAGTACAGCCAGCTTATTCGCGAAAGCTCAATGCTTGGGAGAGAAGCAAATTGGAGACGATGACTGCTTTGTACTAAAAGTAGCAGCAGACCGTGAAGCCGTGGTAGAAAGAAGTGATGGGCCAGCAGAAGTTTTAAGGCATGTATTATATGGCTACTTCTGCCAGAAGAGTGGACTTCTAATATACTTAGAGGACTCACATCTCACCAGGGTACGGACCCCAGAAAATGACACCATTTACTGGGAGACTACAATCGGAAGCAGCATTGGAGATTACAGAGATGTGGATGGTGTGTTAATTGCTCATCAAGGCAGGTCCATTGCTACGGTGTTTCGGTTCGAGGAAGAGACAGTGCAACATAGTAGGGCTCGAATGGAGGAGCTTTGGAGGATTGATGATGCTGTGTTCAATGTCCCTGGCCTTTCCATGGATCATTTCATTCCTCCAGCTGACATCTCCGAGCCTTCTCCTTAACTAATTCTTAACCGGTGGGTTCATTATATATTTAGTATTGTAAAAGTACATTATATAAATATGTAGTTGGTTTCAAGTTATGAAGGTCAAAAACTTGGGTGGATAAGAGGTTTTGTTTTGGTTACATATTCTAACTCAACAGAAATTAACTTTGTCTTTGCGCATTTCTTATCATATCTCCTCTATGTTTAAGTCTAAGCAATGTCAATGTGCTAGAAATCATAACTTGTGATGGTGTTAAACCATCAAGAAGTAACGTACCATGAATGTTATTCTAGGAAATTAAAAAGAAAAACAACAACCTGCCCCATTTATGTACCAAAATAAAGAGAAATTCTCCGTGTAAATTTCAGTTTGGGTAAAGGCAAAATTCAGAAATTGGTATGGGAAATTGGCCATTAGAATTTCAATTGCGAGCCGAATGATGATACGTTCTGCGTATATGGGCCTTTAGCCCCTTTACTTGATCACGACAAGAATAGAGATGAGCTCTAGTAAATCAATTGTAGGTGAAATTTGGGCACAGGCCTATGCATTTAACTGAAAAACACGAATTAATGAAGCCCATTTTACATTCTATGTGTAGTCGTCGAGGTCCAATGCAATGCAGAAGACATGATGTTTTTAAAATTAACATCAAACGAGTCCCTAACATTTAATTACAGTACCAAACTGCCCTCATATGTTAAAATAACTTATTTGTTAATTCTATTATTATTAATCAAATAAGCAACTATCTAGTCATTCATAAAACAATATTAAGTCAAAAAGTAAAAGTGTCACCTAAGATTCAAAATTATATAAATGTTTAGTTCATTATCTCATTTATCTCAATCTTATTATATTATATTGTAATTTATTTTGAAGTAAATTAACTTATATGAAGTATTTAAGTCCTAAACATAGGTGATTGATTTAAAAATAGATTGTAAGATATTATTGGTTTGATTTAACATATGAAGGACCATTAATGGGAAAAAAAATATGAGATTTACTTTATGCTAAATCATTTTAAATGTTTGACTTATATTAAAGTTCTCAATTCATAATTTATTAGCAGTATAAATATACAAATAAAATTTTAAGGGACTCTTATAACTTATTATTTTTTTAACAAATTAATTTTTCTAGTCAAATTAATCAATTGTAAACGGAACTTAATAAGTCTTGAGGTTTCTACTTGTTATTTAAATTTTTTATGTTGAAAGTTTGTCTTTTGCGTGAAATCTTTTTCACCTCTTTTTTTTCTTTTTTGTTTTTTGATGTGTAGTTTACTGGTCGACTTCTTCTTGTTCATTACCTTCTAGTGATTCTTAACTCTAAGCTTAAGGGTCATTTAATTAGAGATGTTATCTTCCTTTCCTAAGTGCAAATTAAATTGCTTGTGTACCCTCTTACCTCATCCCTCATTCCTTCTTCTTTTGTCTTAAGGTAGTGTTCCTTTAATTGTCGCTTCCTTCTAAAATACCATTCTTAGCTCCTCATTTCCTTAGTTCTACCTTTACTCCTCCTTCCTTGATCATTTCCTCTTCTCCTACTTTATCTTGATCTAAAAAAGTAAGTGATGATAATTCTTTTCAAACCCTGTGCTTTATGCTAACCTTTTATTCAAACGATAGGTTAGTAGTCTATCCTCCCCTAAAGGTCAAAAGGTTGGTGTTACTAAATTTTGTAAAACTTTGTTGAATTCTTTCTCGATAAAAACACCTTTCTTTTCTCCTAGTTTAAAGATGAAAGAAGCAAATTGGACTTCATCAATGAGGTTGATATGTTTATTTTTAAGTTCAACAATCTATTGGGGCTTTTCCAAGTCTTAGAATCAAGAATTTGACACTTAAGTAGGAAACCTTTATTCTTAGCGAAGTGGAAAACAAGACAAAAACTATATAGAGTCAACCAAAAACTATCTTTGATTTGTATAAGTTTTTATAACATACCTCTAAATACTATAGCATAAGAGATCTAAGTCACATGGTTAGTGTGTTTAAGAGATTAGTTTACCTAGATAAGAACAAGACCTAACTAAAAAGAATAGGCTTCTCAAGAGTACACATATAAGTGAATTAATTAAAGAGCTTCCTGATAAGATATAAGTCATGAGACTAGATGAAAATATTTTTAAAAAAATCTAGATAAAAATTCATCCTAACTATCAATGGCAACCTTAACTTAAGCAAGAGCTTAAGACTTGGCTAGATACATGGAAAAGATTCAAATCAGGAACTTTTCGTAGCTCCTAAAATTCAAAAAGTTACAGTCGAAGGTAATCTACAGACAAACAATTGAGAGGAGTCTTCATAAAAGCGATTATGAATCTTGGTTCTCCAAAATATATTAAAATTTAGAGTTAGAGTTTAATAATTACCATTTTTAGCCTAAAATTTTGATTTATAATTGGTTCACTTATAGTTAACCTCATTCTTGGATTCTCCAAAATATGTTAGTTCCACCGCTCTCTAAGGTAGTAAGCAATATTAGGGGTTTGAACAAGCTTTTCAAATAATAAGTTGTTAAGGACATTCTGGTTTCTTACAAACCAATGGTTGTAGGTTTGCTAAAAATTAAAATAAAATCTCACAACTTAGATATGTATACCTTTTTTTGTTTTCTATTCCTAATTGAGGCTTAACAATCTTTTTCATTAATATGATGATCACATTATAGGTTTTCATAACTCTTTTATAATTTTGGTTTTACTTATTTCTAAATCAGATCAGTTTATTCTTCTTAAAATCTTTTACCTCTTACTAGTTGAAGCTTTCATATCACCTCTGTCTATACTTTGAATAATTCCTCTCTTCGTAAGTAGTTATAGTTAGATATAGTATTTATTAGTAATAGCTCATGTTTACCTTAGAAAGTTATGGGAAATTTTAATGCTATTATATTTTTAATAAATTAAAAATCAACATTTTCAACTTTAATGGTAGTAATGAAGATTTTAAATCTTGCACTAATAAGGCAACCCTTTCAGACCTTAAATATAAAAGGAACCTATTTACTTAGGGAAATAACTAGTGGAGTAATAGACACTAAAGAAAGATATTATATAGAGTTGTGATTAATAGACAATAGAAGAAGGATTTTCCTAATTCTAGGAAAGATTTAATAACCATTTGATCTTTAACTATAATATTATTGATGATTCATTTGAGCACAAGATGGGAAAAAGAACTTTCCTTTTAAATTTAATAATTTGTATTTAATTTTATAAGTTTTGATGTTTTCATTAGAGGTATTAAAGGCCCTTTTTAGGGATACTCTTTACATTAATGTTCCATTAAATTTTAGGTCATCAAAACTAAAAATGAAAAAGTTGAGTGGCTCAAAAGTGGAAAAGTAATAAGAACAAAAGAAGATATCAATGTTACCTAAAACCTCCTTCAAGTTTCTCTATTAGATAAAAACCTTAAAGTTTAAGAGAAAGAAAAGCTAAGGTCTTATCTATAAGCTTTAACACATCACAATTCCTTGATTAAACAAAAGTTGAGACTGGATTGGCTAAAAGAATTAGACCTCAACACTAAGTTCTTCCATAATGCAATACTTTACAGGATAAACCAAAACAAAATCATTAACATCAATTCCTAATAAGGAAGAGCAACTCTCCTATTAGAAGAGCAAATAATCTCTAGTGCATCATTCCTAATAGGACTGATCATCAACTTTTTTCTTTCCAAAGCAAACTTTTTTTCAAAACAGATGTAAAGGAAGCTTTCTTTAGTCTCAAACCTAATAAGGCATTAGGTCTTGATGATTTTAATGAATTCCTTTTTCAAAAGTCTTATAATTCAATCATTAATAGTAACTAAAGCTATTTTATTTTTTTTGTAACAAAAAAAATAATTGAAGGAAATTAATAAAACTTTATATGTTTGATCTCAAAGGTTACAAATCCCTATACTTTTCTATAAATCTTAGGTAAAAATTGTTTAATCTAAACATTAACATTTTTAAGCATTAATTTGAACCCTAATGTTTGAACCTCAATGTTTTAATCAGAATATAACTTAAGCCCTAACATTTTGAAGCATTTATTTTAAACCCTAACTTTTTAAAAACATTTAAAACAAACTTTAAGAGAACTCCTTAATGAACTATAATCTTTCCTCCCTTTATTTGCCTCCTCCAAACTCAGTATCCACTAAACCTCTAATGTCACAGTTGATATAGCTATCTGTCTTTCTATTCCAAAAAGGTAGTCTTATCTCTATAGTCTAGTTATCAAACTTGGCTTGTATATGATGCCTTGTTTTGTCATATTGTTGTTGTTTTCTCCCCATACAAAGTTAAGCAAGCTAGTAAAGTTTATATCAAATATGCAATTTTGACATGAAGCCCAGTCAAATATGACTTCTTCTTTTTTAATAAAAATGATTTTACTTTAACTATATTGTCAGGTGTTATAATTCAATGAAATGAAGAGATTGAGTTTTAGCGATAATCTCGATTCCTATAATAATACAGGCTCAGGCTCAGGCTCAGGCTCAGACTCAGGCTTAGGCTCAAGATTTGAATACAAGTCGATCTTATAGATCTTTCGGTTACAAATCAAATAATATAAGGGAAGGGTTAGTGTCCTCCTATTCCTCCATATCTTCATTTAGTTCATACAATTGAGATCAACTTATAGAGGATGAGAATAGGAATAGAAAGAGCTCCAAGTTGGTTTGAAAGCAATTAGATCATGATTTTGACAACTCTAATCAAACAAAAGGGTTAAGGTTAGGGTTTGATTGGTATCATAGTAGAGAACGATCCACTAGCATTGACAACTGTGACCAAAGTATTAACCACGTGGAAAGTTTAAGTGCAATGTTAAAGAGAGAATTACGAAAGGTTTTAGGTTGAAGAGAGAGGTATAGAAGGAGAATTGGCTAAGGCAGTAAGGATTTTGATGAGAGTAGAGGGAATAAAGGTGTGAACAAGGAGAGGGTGAGTTGTATTAGTAGGTCTTAATCCTAGTTAGGGATTAAGATTTTTATTTTAAATTCTAATAATGGGCCTTACTTAGCTATGTGGCAATGGAATCCTCTATGAAGTTGAAAGAATAATAAACAATGCCACATCATTGATGACATGGCATTTAACTGATGAATGATTAACCCCGTCAAAATTTTAGTCCATTTAGGGTTTATTTTGACCGTTTAAAAATTATTAGGTTTAAATTGAAATCTTAAAAACGTTACAGTTCAAACTCTGATAAAAATGATGAGGTTTAAAATGAATTCAATTTGAAATCTTCAAAATGTTACAGTTCAAATTTTGATTAAAATGTTGACGTTTAAAATGAACATCTTTTCTATAAATCTTATGACTCTATTAAATGGGAATTTTTTATTTTACTCACTCAATGTCTATGGTTTCCTTTTCTTTTCTTTTTTTTACATTAGCTCATTTAGTGTTTCACCACTCCCTCTTATATAATATTAAGTTAAATTCTTTAAAACCCCTATGGTTTGACAAATTATCACATTAGTCTCTCATTGAAAAAGCTATCAAACACCACCATTGTAGTTTAGTTAATAAATCGTCCATTATCCTGCTGTCTATTTGTCATTAAAAACACTATTTCTACTTATAAAAGTAATGTTGTATTAATTTTAGAAGTCTACAAAGCACATTCTTACAACATCAAGACGACATCATGTGACACTTGGCTTCATGTGGCATCATTTTTTACAACCTATATGGTGTCGCATAAAGCTAAAATGATGTTTAGTTCAATCATCTCCCAAATAGAACCATACATTTTTTGAATTAAGGTCAGGTTTACTTTTATTCAATTAAGAAGTAAAGACAGGAACGATTTCAAATCTCCTTTTAGGAAGTAATGAGAATAAAGTGTTGATTTTGGGAACTAGTAGGACTGGCATCAATTATTAGTACTATCTAATTTCAATAACTTTTTTTTTCTTTTGGCATAATGCATCTACTAGTTTATGGAAATTTTTAGTAAATATATGTAGAACACAATTGTGAAAGAAATTTGTATGTATTCATAGGACTTTTATGTCTTTGTTTGACTATAGTTAATGATGAATGATTAACCCTATGAATCTCCCTTTCTTTATACATAAATAAGTAAATGTTCTAGTATGGTATTATAAATTGATCAAATTGCAATTTTGACTAACTACAAATTTTTGTCTCCAATATCTACCAGATGAGTAGAAGAATAAATGTTAGTTAATGGTTTAAGTTTTTAATAGGTATTGGGAAATACTAATAGAAAAAATAAGTTTGAGCTTATAGAATGTGAAATGACAATGGATTTGTGTTATAGAAAGTTATAATTATGACAAATAGACTAAGTAAAATATGTGAAGTTTCATTTTCTCAAGTTGTGTTATATGATAAATTATTTATTTCAAAACGATATTACATCTGTTAGTACTTATTAGATGGATGTTATGATTATATCTACCTTATAACCTAGTTTTTATAGGTAGAAATATAACTATATAAAAGAAATGAATTATAATTTGTATAAGCACATTACTATAGCTATCTTGTACAAGCACATTACTATGTAGGATCAAATTTCAAATAGAGATATTTTGTTCAAGCACTTTACAACATAAGATCCAATTACAAAAAAGTTTGAGTCTCTTAAATAAGTATGAATACTATATACTTATAAGCAAAATGTAACCACTTTGCACCAGGATATCAAACAGTTATTATACGTGTGACTTAAGTTATCAAATACAAGGAATTTTAATTGCAAGATACTTATTGTTTTTTGCATTATTATATAATTCTTGCTTCTAATATAGGAATTTTTATTCTTAGTTAGTCTTCTGACAAATACATATACCTTTATGCTAAGTTAATGGATATACATTGTATACAGTTTCTCAAAAAAAGCTAAAGTAGGGTTATACTTTATATATGGAATTGTCAACATCAACAATAGCAAGTGTACAATAATGTATCTATGTGTCTTACAATTATGGACTGCAGGTTCATTTGTAGACTTCTTTGGATATCAAAGAACCCTGGAAGGAGAATTTATGGATGTCCAAAATATAAGCTAAATTTTATGTATAATATCGTGTTTGTTACAGGGATTCTAACAAATGTATGACTATTTATCTTACTTGTTATAGGGAAATGAATGTTGCAATTTCAATGAGTGGTTTGAAAAGAAATTTACTTCATAAAGTGTAGATGTCATAAATGCCTTAAGAGAGGAGAACATAACTTGTAATGGACAAAAGGGATATGATAAACTTACTAAGAGACACAGTCAACTTAGTCGGATATGGGGCTTAATACTAATTGTTTTGGATTATGTCCAGAGCATCAACTGATATTTTATGTATAAGTAATGGGGATGATATTAACTGTATTTAAAAAAATTATTAAATTATGATAATACTAATTAATTAATGAAAATAAGTAGTAATTTCATTTCATGCACACATGTTCAAAGATATGACTTTGGATTAAAATCAAAAGATTAAAAAAAATGATCCCTAGACATAGTGTTGTATTACATACACATGATTCAATCTATAAAGTAGACGATAAATTAAAAAGATCAATAAAATGATTCCTTGCATAAGGTCTTTGCAATGATGTTGTAATTGCATAATCAAAAGAAACAAAAGTGAGCCTATACAATGGACCACATAAGCTGTCCATGAATAATTACATATAAAAAACAGTTTTCATGAGTTCTAAAAAAAATAAAGGATTGGAAGCTAGCTATATATATCCTTTACTCTAAGTTCTTTTTGTTGTTCCAACCTCTTCTCTTTCTCTTAGCCTTGTTGAAATCTCAGTTCTTCCAACTTTGGTTGTCTTCCTCTTTACTCTAAACTATTGAACAGGTTACTTTCCTTAAGAAGACATTTACACTTGACCCTATATTTATCAAATAATATAAGTTCCTATTATCACTTATATTCTTACTTCAATATTAGAAAAAAAAAAAGGCTTACCATCATCTAGCTCATGATAACTGACCTAGGTCTTACCATTTTACAATTTCTTAAATTATGTCCAGCTTGTTTACGTATCCTACAAGTTACATGGTTGCTAGTCCTTGTTGAAATAATCTCGCACTTCTTACCTTCACCAACTTTTCTTATTATTATCTTCTTTAACCTTCCAACTCTTTTCTTATAAAGGGGAGGATTGATCTTCTATCTATATTCTCCAGCAATAGATCAAAACTATTCACATGCTATTAGATTAATATTCTCTTAACAATACCTCATATAAGTCTTCTTAGTGTAATATTGGTGCACTAATCATAAGGATCTCCTCTCTTTGAAAAAATCACTAAAACAACATGGCTACAAGGGATCCTAGTTAACTCCCATTTCCTATATGTGCATTCATTTGTTTGAAGGTTCATAACAAGATGGTTGAGCTTATAGTGCTTAGTTTCAAATTTCCCATCACCTATCATAATTGTGTTAAGTTATTAATAACATTTATGTAAATATGTTGAAATGAAAATGATGTTACTACATGCAAAACAGGCTAAATATGCATTGAAACACTCTATTGTATTGTTTGAAAAAAATTGCCCTTACGTCATCTATCAAATGTATGTCTACACGATCTTATCTAGGGAATATTTACCAACCAATCAAAGGCATCTTTGTTCATGCTCTCCATCTTACTTATTTGTTGCTTATATCCTTGTTGTGTACAATCTGAAGCAATACTCCACATATGGTCCATGTAGTTAGCTAGCAGTTTGTACTTTGTAAATTGTCTCATAAATGCCTAAAGCAATAAATATGGTCCAAATTTGCATATTCATGCTCAAATAGCTCTTGTAGACACTACATCATATGGTAAAGATATGATCAGTAAGAAATAAGGGAAAATATGAAATAGACAATAAGAATATTTCATTATGTTACCCTGTGTTTATTACTCATAAACACCCATGAACGACACTAATATCATCCAGTAAGCATCCTAAAAATCATTTCCAGCTCTCTTTGTTCTTAACTTGTATAATAGCCCAAGACAATAGAAACATAAAATCAATTAGATTTCTTCTAATGACTGTCAGCATTTGCCCACTATAACTTGTCTTTAAATGACAATCATTAATGCATATAATTGGTCTATAAGCATTAATAGACCCACATTTCACTTGTTCAAGGCATATGTAGTATGATTCAAACACACCTTTAGGAGATCTGATGTATAGCGAACTACCCCTGTTGCATTCCATCACTACCAAAAAGTACCCTTTTAACTTTTATATTATGCCTCTTCATCTCTAACCAAAAAATACAAGGCATACCTTTTAGCTATATATGCATGCTTTCATGTTTGTAATCTTTTGCTGGTAATCTCTTAAAAAAACCCCTTTAGCCCATCTATATTTCAACAAGGATGGTCTCTAAAGTGTGCTCAGTATGTATGAACAATCTGTTAGTAATCAAATTTTGCACTTTCAAATAATCTTTAGCAAAAATGAGAATCGTGGAATGTCTTAATTTAAAATACATTTGTATCTTATGTAAGGCTTGCATATATTCTTCATCCATATTTCTTCCTGCACACTATATTAACTTTTGGCCTTTCATTCTTTATATAAACATAGTCAAATCCCATCTTAGCAATCATGTTCTTGAAAGCCTTTCTAAATGTATAAACATAATCAAATATCATTCTTTGCTTCAAAATAAGTCTCTCATCATCTAAACTAGAAGCGAAAAGTACAGATATTTAGGCTTCTTCTTCCTCTTCTCATACCAAGATCATCATCAACAACATTAATATCATCGTCATCTAAGTCAATATTCTCAACATCAGTACACCACAAACTCCTAAAAAGTAACTCTTCTTATATAGCACGCCCATAGATATCATCAGGAATATCTTCACTTGAATGAGTCATTAATATCTATTGATTGGCTTTTATGGTATAATAGGTCGTCTGAATCATTTGATGCTTCATGTCTATGCTCAATTTTAGATGTTGCTAGCATGGGTGGATTTGAGGATACATTTTGAGGTGTTGCTAAAGCTTCCTCCTCATCATCATCCCCAATTACCTCAATTGGAATATTAACCCCAGGTTCAAAAAGCTTACTTAACTTAGGATACTTCTCTCCATCCATAATCACCTACATTTTCTTTATGTTTCTCATCTCCATTACACATATCAAAGTCCTCACATCATTGTCATTCTATAGTTGCCTCAAACCATCTTCAACAGAATCAAGTCAGAATTTATAGGTAAAATCCCATGCTTCTCCATATCCTAACCTCTTAGCATTAAGCATAAAATCAACCACCTCACAACCAAAATAATCTTTCTCTCCATCTTCATATACCATTTTTGGTTTAAATTTGAAGCATCCTCCATAAAAGCAAGCAAACTTAATTATAGGATTTGAATTACTTGCCATTCCTCAAACAGTTCCTACAATAAAAACAAGTATCAACAACAAAAACAAGTATCACATTATGTAATTATAGTGCCAAATATGTGCAAATTAAATATATTATTTACTTATGTAATTATGCAAATATTAAATGAGTTCGTTCAATGGTCCATATTGATTTATATTAGCTGCAGTGATATGACTAATTGTTTATCGTCACTAGGGAATAAAAGAATAAGATTATCATGCAAATTGATCATATTGTAAACATATAAGCAGTGTACAAAGAATTGAAAAACAATTCCTAACCAACATGCACATTACAATGGAAAAATTTTTATTGCATGTGAGTCTAGTTGAATTCAATAAGACAATCATACATTCACTATCTAGTACATCATTCTAGGTAATAATAGACTACCATTCATTTATGCACCTCATCCTAATCTCCAGCCAAGATATGTTGGTATGTAGCTGTATGGAGTTATAGATATTGTAAATTAATATTATTATAATTCCTTAAGGAAACAAAAAGAAGCAAAATATTTTAAAAGTATAATGCAGTAGGTTACAAATGTGTTTATTACGTAGAGTATAAAATTTCTTTCAAGTAATATGATCAACACACTTTATCATATGGAAAAACAACCTAAGTAAGCAAACAATTGAACAAAATAGCTAGTGGAGAATTTGTTAACGAACAAACACAATATTTAATAACCATATCATTTTTCTGTTTTTCTAAAAGGAATTGGTGAAACTCTTTGTTGAGTCAATTTCCTAGATTAAGGAAAAAAGTTAATCCATAACAAATAATCTTATAACTTATTTCACATAAATGCACTAAATATGTGATCAATATTACCTTGAATTTAATGTTACAATTTTTGAAAAAAGAGGAACTATAGTATGCTTCACATAAGACACCCAGTAAGCAAAAGATTGATGCTTTTTCTTTTCAAATACTTAAGTGAGAATATGATGGATTTGTACCTAAGAAGTAAAATCCAACCTACCACAATAGATGGGCTCAGTGTATCTTCAGAGTCTACATTATGAGATAAGCAATAATGTTACAAATGATGATAGGGAGAAATAATTAAATAATTTTTGGATGAAAAGTAAGATTGCGCTAATAATTAATGTGGAGTTAAAATTTCAATGTTTGATCTAAAGAAGAATAATTTTCAAGTGTAACTCTTATTTTAAGAGGACAGTTTCATTTACCATAATCTATTTCACTTGAGGAGTTGCAACAATTCCTCTCTTTAGTTGTTCTATTTTTTCCTTCAAACAACATATTTCATATTGATACTTCTTAATAAGTGATTTATCATAAATAATTTGTAAGTCAAAAAATGTTCACATTTTATAAATTTTGTTCTAGAAATCCATATGACAAAGGAAAAAAAATAGATCCTTATCCTATAGAACTTAAATTTCAATGTACTTTATACGGTGGGCAAATTCCGAGGTATTATGTGTCTCTTAGAAATTACCTGACAGAGTTAAAATGCAAATGAGTTGTAATTTACCATAAATAAAAAATGGTTTAGAAGCGGTATGTTAAGTAGTCGTTGTTCTTATAGGTACATGCATGTAAAATTATGTTACTGCTTTCCTACAAAAACATGCCATTTAAGTACCTGCTAGGAAGAGCACATAAATAAATATGCATGATTCTTAAAAAAAACCACCACTAGACCAATTCCAATCTACTTCACTAATGAATAAATAGTGCTTTAAATGCATATCAATGATGTAAGCTCTAATCTTATAAAGAAGGAACTATATACTTGCTATAAACCAGAAGAAGAGAAACTATGACAACTGCTCACAATATAAGCATATAAAATTAATGAGGACATAACTAGGAATGGTGCACAAAGAAAGAGAGGATGTATAGAGTTAATCATTTAATATTAGCATCACTGAAACAAAGACATAACAGTATTAGAATACATATAATTTTTATCGCAATTTTGCCTTATATATATTTACTAATCACTTCTATAACCTAGTAATGCATTATGCTAGAAGTAAACAAAAAAGAAATGAAAGTTACTTAAATGAGATGGTACTAAGAATTGAAATAAGTCTTGTTGCTTCCCAATATCAGCACTCTATTCCCACTGCTTTCGGAAAGGAGATTTAAAATTATTTTTCCCTTTGCTTCCCAATTAACTAAAAAGAAACCTAACTATATTTCAAAGATTGTATATCTCTATTTAGAAGATGATAAAACCAGACATTATTTTGGCTTCATGTGGCATCGTGTAGGTTATGAAATATGATGATGCATGAAGCCAAGGGATATGTGGGTTAGCCATTTCTACATAGTGAGAATGTTCCATATAGGCTCCCAAAATTGATACAATGTTGTTTTCGCGTGTAGAAATAGGGCTTTTAACGACAAATAGACTGTAGGGGAACAAATAATAAATTAACTAAACGACAAGGGTGATATTTTATAGTTTTTAAAAATGAAGATTAATATGATAATTTTTTTAATGTGATAAACCACATGGGGTTCTAAGAATTTAACCTTACGATTTTAATTGATGTTGAATCTACTGTTATCTCTAAAAGAAAAAATGCTCTTTACAAGGTGACTTATTTCTTCTTGTTTATTTACTATTTATATAGAGATTTTATTAATTTTAATTTTCATGAATATCAGATAGTTGTAATGAGTTTAAGTATCACTCTAAATGCAAAAGAATGAATCTTGCTAGCTTATCTTTTGCAGATAACTGGTTTCTTGTTAATAAAGTAAATAAGGCTTCAGTCTCATGTTTTATTAAAGCTTTAGACGATTTCAATCTCATGTTTTATTACAGCTCTGAAGGATTTTAAGTTGGTTTAGGATTGATAATCAATCCTAACCAGAGCTTCATATGTTTCTAGTGGTTATCCATAAACTATAATGAATATGATTCAACATACTTGGTTTAGAAAAGGAATGTTGGAATAAAATACTAAGGGATACCCTTGTCCTTGACAAGACTAACCAAAAGAGATTGTCTTATCTTAGTACAATTGATTGATATAAAATTAGATAAATGGAATAATAAGTAGATCACCTGTGCAATTAGACTTCAACTAATTAGTCTAATGACAAATTTTTTGCATGTCTTTAAGAGCATTCGCCCCTTGATACATATGCCCATAGTGAAGACTTTGGAGAGGAAGATAAAGAACTGCCTTTTGAAAAGTGGTAGATAAATGCCTTAAAAGTTCGAGTCAAAGTGAAGTAAAGTTTTACATGCCCAAAATGGAAGGTGGTTTAAGTATAAGGTTTATAAAATTACGAAGAGAGTGTTATTATGCAAATGAATACAAAAATTATTTAGAAATGGCAAAATTCTTATGGATAAAAATTAGTACGTTTAAATTTTCAAATTTTGATTAAACCAAGCATAAACACCTTTTGGTCTTTTATAAATATTCTTTTTTTTGTTTTCTTTTTTTTGAAAAGTCTTTAAGACATATTCTCACCATTAAGGACATAACTTTCTATTTTTAAGAGTCTTAGTTTTGATGGTGCAATTATTTTCTATTGTTTGTTTAGTAATATCCTTCTTATGTACAGTCCATTATTGACTTCTTATCATTAATGCATTTTTAATTTTGAAAGATACTTCTATTCTAAATTATTTTATTATTTTAAAAAGAAAGTAAAGATATTGTTAATGTTAAAGTGTGTTATGTGCTAAATAACATTTAGCTTTGGTGCTATTATTTTATTATTATCATTTTGTTTAAAACTTAATTGTTAATATATATTTTAAAAGAAAAGCATACTATAAGTTCTAAATAATATTTTAAAGAAAAGCAAACAGATAATTCACAAAAATGTGGCTTAACAATGAAAATGTATGACATAATTTACAAAGATTTTGATTTTATTGAATGGTTAAAAATATAAAAAGAAATTAATTATTATGGCATCAATATTCATGTCTAATTTTTGGACATCAATAAAGATAACAATTAAAGTAAAATAACATAATTGTGGTTCTTAATACTAATTACTCAAATGAATATAATTTAAAATCCTCTAACTTAAAATCTTACTCAAGTTTCTACAATTTTAAGTTTCTCCATTTTAAATTTTGATTTAATGAGTAATGTAAATATACCTAAACTTACCAATTGTTGGTGATGTAAAACTCTAATATAGAGCATAAATGATAAAATAACAAAAATAGTAAGAAAATTATTAGTCAAACAAAGGCATCTTGTAAAAAAAATTTCACCTTCTTGGAAGTTATGGAACTCGGTCTTATAAACATTGTAATCAATTTCGTACTATATTGGTTGGTAATGACTGTATTATACGAAATTATTGTTCTAGAATATATTAGAGAATTTCGAGTTGTATTGGCCGATAGTAATCAATACACTGAAGTACCAAAAAATATCAAATCAAAATTGTAAATCAAGAAGCCTGAAGAGTTAAATTGAAAATTTATATTTTAAAAAATAGTTATTATTTCAAATAAATATTTTAATTTACTCATAATATTATAACATATGAAGTGAATTTCCTTTTATATTTTAATTGTATAGTATAATTTTATTATTAAATAAATAAGAATTATTTGAGTATTTTATACCAACTAGTAACAAAATTTTAATTATTATAGTTTAATTATTGAAGTTGTTGTTAATGTTAATGTTACTAAAAGAGATTCACGTGAATTGTATTTTATAAAAGGTAAATCCTATAATTAGAAATTAAATTTATATAAATTGATAAACTATTTTATAATTTTAAAAAGTTATCTAAAAGTAATTTGGTATAAATCGTTACTGATGTTAAAATGGATATAAGATTTGGTAAGCTGTTCACAATTTTAATTACAAGTTTTAATTTGACCAGAATTACAAAGGCGTTGATTGTGTCGTTAATAGCTACAGTTGAAGCCATAACTGATCCTTTAATTGCACATTTAAGGACAAATGAAATACAAATCACATATTTACCTCGACTTAAGAAATTGTTGAAATGAATAGTTATAAAGAGTAGAAGAATAAAATGTCGAGAAAATTAGAATTCTCAGTTTGTGCACATAATGTATAGGCATGTTCACATCTGTTGGTTATACTTTCCCACCATGGTAGCATGTCAGCACGATACAATGGCAGCTATTAACCCTATTTCCGGTGTGAGTGTACTAATAAGTTGAACAGGAACACAAATTTTGCCTGATGAGTAGGCAAACTTGGATTCTCAGGGGAGCAAAAGAAGCTTCTAGGACTGTACTTTTGTTAGCAAAAACTTGAAAGCAGAAAGAAAAAGTTACCAAAAGCAGAAGCAGAGGCGAATCCAAAGTGGCCTGTGTTTCGGATTAATTGCTAATTAGTGTTTAATGATTTTAGTAACCCTGCGAAAAGGCGCCTTGGGGCTAATCACCCATTGCACAAGCAAGTGGTGGGATTAGGGTTTGATTTATAGGCATAGACATGATCTTGCTTTAAAACCTACATTTCAATTTTCAAAATACACACACACACACATATACCAGAAAAAAAAAAAAAAAACTTCGAGAAACGCTGGTTAGTTGTTTACGACGTTAGTTAATGCAGAACACATTAAGGCATTGGCAGAATACCCCACATTTGTATCAACTTTGTGGACAAAAAGATGGAAGCTTCCTCGATATGTGAACTCATGAGAGTGCGTTGCCGCTGTTCTTCCCCTGCTTTAGGCTTTATTAGCTTTTCCTCTTTCTCTTTCTCGACAACTTGTCAGTGACCAAATTTTTTCTCTGCAACCAATAAAGGCAAGTAGGTACAGCATGGATGATATCACCTTTTTCCTTACTAAACCAAAGTGAGACCAACTTCTCACGATGAGTTATACACATGCTAGCCACGGTCCTCTTTGAGAGATGAAATATTAGTAACGTAAGCATGGTTTATATTGCTTGATACGTATTCATACAAGTTTTAATGTGGACGAGTGGCCAACTTCTGATGCAGCCTTCTAGTCTACAGTTGTCAGCTATTGGTTTGATCCTGTAGGAACTTATATACGGTATAGTAAAGAAGAAAAAGGGACGTGCATGAAAGATAGATACTCTCTGTCGGCTTCTCTTTCCCTTGGCCAAAGGAAATTATTCCACATCCAAAGAAAAGAAGAGTTTCTGTCACTCTCTCCTATATGCATGCAACTGATCTCCATAAAATCCATAGCCCGCAAGAGGCACACTTCATCATGTTATTATCTTTATTGCTACTTTCAAGAGTAGCCTTATCCCAATCTTTACATGGATGTATAAATATGGTGATTCATGCCAAATTTAAGCATATTTGAGAAAATTATTAGTTACCCCAAAACCCATTTGGATGTTATAAAAATCTCATTAATAGGCTATTATATGGATGCACTCTCCCATTAGCAATTTCAGATTCTTCATTCAGCTTTATTCATGTCTCCGAAACCCTAAAAAGTTTTTATTCTTCCATGGGGACTATAGTCTTTCTTCAATTTGTTCTCAGTTTCTCTTTTCCTCTTTTAAGTTTATTTTTCCAATGCATTTGTCCGTAATGATAGGCCTAACTAACTGGGAACAACAAACTCAAAAGTAGAAAGGGTTTTCCGAATTAGAAATAACAGATGACCCACAATTGACCAGACTTGGCGCTTCTAAGTTTATCAATAAAGTTGTTCCCTGCAAAAACTACGTACTACAGAGATAATGCTTTGCATGCATACAAACCATTCGTGCAAAAAAAGTCAGTTTGGCACTCGGGATTAAAATTCTATTTTTAGACATTAAAATATGAATTTATATATACTTCTTCCCTCTTAACTTAATTGTATGATTCAATGCAGGTACATTTTGATTGATTTTCAATTTGTTTTGTCTGTGCTTGTGATAATAAGTCTGTGTCTCTAAGTGCTACTCATATTCTTAACAATTTCTAGGTCCTACTTCTGCTTTGATTGCGCCAAAAAGGTGTTTTGTACTGAGAAAAAAAATACATAAAACGATAATGCAATCTTGTTTGAAAGATGAATGCAACATGCACATATTGCCACCAATATTTGATGGCAAATTGACAATCGGGTCGCACAAGCTAATCAATTTATTTCAGCAAAAGATAAAATTATATTAAGCACGCTGCTATGGTTTATGCTAATATAAGACCTTAAACTAATCACTAACCGATAAGCTTATACAATACGAGACTTTCTTGAACATTATTAATACTCTTGTGAACTTTATTCAAAATGGACAACAAGCAAAGGACTAATAATGGGTTAGATTAATTACTATAGCTTTTGCACTGTTTGCGCTAGAAACATGCACATATAAAGACTTAATCTATACATGCATATAGGAATACGAACGTCAAGGAGAGAAAAAAATAAGTACAGATGTATACCAGTTGATTAAATAGTAACTATCATTTGCCATGCATGGCACTTTTAGCGTCATGGATTAGAAACCCTACAGTACGGACGGTAATCAATTGCGAATTCTCGATCGAGGACAAAACCTTAGATCTCAATAAACATCATGTCACTTGCATCTATATAGGGAATAGGTCATTTTTCACCCGAATGTTGAGTTTCTGCCTTGTGACATTGCACCAGAATTGATCATAGGACTCATTCTTTCACTTGGAAGTGGTGCTCTTCTTGGTGATGGTCTTTCAAGCTTTGGTGATGCTTCATATTTCTTGTCATTCATTGTTTCACTTCCTTGGAGGACTGGCTTAGTCTCATAAATGTCTGATATTGAATCCAAATTAGGGCCTCTGTCCATTGACGGTGGTGCAATCTGAATATGGTCACCTTTGAAAGGATCCTCTTGTGGTCCGAGACATCTCGGTGCCGATCCCAACTCTTGCAGTCGGAGATCGTCAGACCAAATCAAAGGGGTCTTGCCACTATCACCGTATGGACTAGACCTTTTCTTTCCTCCTAAGCAAAGGTTCTCGTTGTTGGACAAATTGAAACCATCAAGAGATGGCCTCTCCATGCTGTGTTGAAGATCAAGTTGGTCTCCCCCATAGATATTAAGGTCTTGAAATGGTGGAAAATTTAATGACCCAAAATCTTTTATAGTTCCCATGTCAGAAACTCCCTGATTTCCAATTCCCTTGTAACCTCCAGACGCCATGTTTTCACCTGCAAAAGTTTGACATGCTTTCTCCAACATGATTTGCATGTACTTCCCTTGAGCCTCAATTCTCAGCTGAAGGTGTCTCTGGACCTGTAATTTTACACCGAATAAGCCACACGTAAATTGTCTGCAAAAGAGCGACAAATTTTCATCCCTTAATGATATTGCATGTAGCTAGACATGCAACAAATACGAGAGTCTTAATTGCTTACCTCTAATTGTTCATGCAGTCTTCTCTGCACCTCCATTTGCATCCTAATCAACCATGTGTGAGTTATAGTCATATAGAGTTGCCCACATATATCCCAAAGAAAATCCGGAATTCCCACCCCCCAAAAGAAGAACTAAAAAGATAAAGTTAGGTGATATGTTAAATCTGTAGATGATTTTCCAAGAATAAGAAATTTTGATAACAAAAGGAGAATTTGAAGGCCTCAAGAGTGAATTGACCTACTTGTTTGGTTTGAAAGGGGAAAAAAAAAAGAAAAAGAAGAAGGAAGCGAACACTTACTCGTTCATGCTTCGGGCCATCATCCCAGATGAAGATGGAACATTTCTTTGTAGGTCCAACGGTGCTGTCCATGGTTTACATAAAATAATCGGTAACAAGCGACAGATGAATTGTAATGCATGGTAAACAGCTAAATATCATGAAGTGCACAACATAAAACTTGTCATAAAAGAAGATAAGTTGTCGATGAATGAATCGTCTCTCTTACCATCCTTAAGGTGATCGTTTTCCTTGTGAGGCTGCTTTCCAAGTCTGAATTTCTAGTAAAGCAGAATAAGAACAGTAGTTAATGTACCAAAATAAAAGATGAAAATAAAAAAAATAAAGGAGAGAGAGAGAGAGAGAATGAAATCAAGCCGACCCTTACATCGAAATTGTCACAAAGTGTCATAAGAAAAGCCAAAGAAGAATGAAATAAAGTTGTATTCAAACCTGAAGATGGCTTTTGAGGTGGTAAAGGGTAA
>JANZLD010000002.1:38887843-38912708 GCA_026413575.1 Erythroxylum carthagenense
GATCTGGAAGGTCGGGGTCGGGGTCGGGGTAGATAAAATTAGGTAAAAAAAATTTTATTTTCAATTTAGTCCCTCAAATTTTTTTTTTTACGGATTGGTCCCGAAATGTACCGGTATTGCGGTACCGGCCGGTACCGGCCGGAATTTGAACCCGAAACCATTTACGCCGTTCCGGTACCGGTTTCCGACCGGAACGGTACGATATACATATCATTGTTTTGAAGGCCGTTGAGTTGTGCTTTGTCTGTTCCAAACTTTTTGCATCTCAAAAACTCCGATTTTAAAAACTATTGTTGTTTGGACTTTGGAGCACGACCTGCCCAACTTATAGCCTCCAAACTCCAATCAGTGCCACTAATTATATCCTAACCTGATTAGAAAATACTCAAAAATATACGCTTATTAAGAAAATTAATAAAATTATAGATATACCCTTATTAATACTCCCATAAAATTAGCATGTGAAAGAAATTGTATATTAAATTATCTTGAAATTGTGATCTGTATAATTAAGATAAGAAAGAAATGAAAGGTTAATTTTGGAAAAAAAATTATAAACATGCATACAAAGTCAAGAATGACACTTATTTTGAATAATTAAAATATATCTAAAACGACTCTTATTATGAATCGGAGGGAGTATCAATCTTAACAATCAATAGTTGAAAACGGAAGCTCAAAATTTGTAGAAACACACTTAACTTTAATTGCTCAAATAATTAGCAAAATCTTATGGAGCAATAAATTAGCAGCTGAAACTTTATTGATAAAATATTGAATTTGAAGTTGGAACTGTTGATTTTAAGGTGCTAACAACTAATTGTTACCTCAAAATTATAGATATGTTCGTTCATCTTGAATTTATAAGCTTATAGGATCGACAAAATTCTACAAAGGCATAAATTTGAAGTTAGAACTATTGGGTTTTGCTCCTCTTTGTATCCACGCTTACTTAGGAACGTACGGGGAATGGGATTATCAATCATCTTTTCACATGTCATTTATGACCCAAGACACTCCATCTAAGTTTGTTGGAAAAGATTCACAAATTGAGAGAACAACTATTTGGAATCTGAGGACGAGACTTAGACAAAGGTAAGAAGAGTTGGAGCAAGAATTTAAAGACGAGCAATCAGTAATCATGACGGAATTATGAAGGATCATGCATGAATATGTGAGGCCATCGTTAACTGGAATTAAGTTCAGTATCATCAAACTAGATGTTACAACCAATGATTTTAAGATCAAGTCAAATGTCATTCAAATGGTCAACAGTTTGTTCAATTGGATGGGTTACAATATGAGGGCTTAACAATTTTTCTAAAGATATTATATTCAAGATTAATTAAGCAACTAATGATGCTATCAAATTGAGGTTGTTTTCCATTTCCTTGAAGAATCGGATTAATTAGTGGTTGAATTCTCTTTCCGAAGAATCTATTACTGTATAGGATCAGATGAATGAAAATTCTTGATGAAGTACTTCACACTAGCCAAAACTACTAAGACGAGGAATGATATCTCTTTGTATACTTGTAATGAGTTAAAAATGCTATACGATAGATGAGGGAGGTTTAAGGACTTACTAAAAATATACGCACATCATGGACATCCTATATGTTACAGGTGGAGACACTCTATAATTATTTGAATTCATTAACTAAGGAGGTGATAGATGTAGTAACAGGAGATATTTTAAATAGTAAGATGCCTGAAGTAGCCTAAAGTTGATTGAGGTGATGGCTATGAATAGTTATCAATGGCATTCCACTCAAGCAAAGCCTAGCAAACTCGTTAGTTTTTGTAATGTTGACATAGTTGTAAATATGGTAGTACATGTTAAACCTCTCAGTAAAAAGACTGATGAATTATCAGTTGCATAATAACTAGCTCAAGTAATACATTATGGTTTGAGTAGGGGAGGACATGTAAGTTAGGAATGTCAGATTGTCAGGGATAAAAAAAAACCCGAATATGTTGATTATATGGGTAATGCACCTCATCCCCAGAACAATCCATATAGTAAAATATATAATCCAAGTTGGACAAACGACCTAAAATTTTCTTAGGCCAAGGATAGCAAAGGCAAAACTCTTCACCAAGATTTTAACAGCACCCTTCACTAAGATTTTAATAGTACCATCCACCTTAAGAGAAGAAGCCTAGTTTAGAAGATCTCATGACAAAATTTATTCAGATATTTGAAGCTCGCTTATAGGTTGTTGAAACTTCAATGAGAAATTAAGATATTTCTATCCATAATTTGAAGAACCATGTAACGTCGGACTCTCTAAGCCCTTTTGTATTGTTCTATACTTAGAAATGCTACTCTATATTGAGATATATACATGGTTGTATATGAGTTCAAAGATGTATTTAAACCCAAAAATGCTACTCTATATTGAGATATATATATGGTTGTATAGGAGTTCAAAGATGTATTTAAATCCTTTTGGGTACATATGTCAGTTAATGTTATATGCCTTTACATAAATTTAGAGTTTATCGGTATGCAAAATTTTGGAGATTTCTGACATATAAGTTTCTAATTGTATAATACCTTGTCTATTGGATGAATATGACTATGGTGGCTAAGTTAAATGTATTCTGATGCCTTAGAAGTGATTAGACATGAATTGTAGACTTGTTAGGATCTTAGAAAGCTTAATTGGAAAAATAAATATACATAAGGTCTTATTTGCCAATTGTTAAAAGTCAAAGAACTTAAATGTAATTTTCAATTCTTAGAGGACTAATATGTAATTTTATAAAGTTAAGGGGATTGATTATTATTTTCAAAAGTTTGGGGACCAAAATAAAAATAAAAGTTTTGAAGATTCCCAAATTTTGGGCTTAATTGCAAATTTAGGAAAAGTTTGGAGGGTAAAATGGTAATTACACATAACCTAAAGGCAAAAAGATAATTTCACCATATTTTGGTCAAAGACAAGTCAATATTCTAGGCCCTTCTTTTATGTATAACAGTTCACCCCCATTACTAAAGAATTAAAACACTTTGTTTTAATTAAAAGAAATGATAAGAGAGTAGGAGAAGTCATTTTCAGCAATCACTAAACCCTACCCTTTGTTTTGATTTTCTAACTTAAATTAAGGTGTTCTAAGCTAATTTGGGGTCAAGGAACTCAAATCTACCATTAGATTTGAGAAATTCTCAAACAGTTTGAAGATATCACCAAAAGAAGATTTAGGTAAAATTTGTCTCATCTCTCTCTACATTAGGATTTTGAGTTTGGTGTTAAGATAAGTTGTTCTCCATGCTTGAATATAAATGAAACATGGTTTAGATGAACAAAATGTGTCATGGAGAAGTTTCTTTAAGCCAAAACCGAAATGTTCCCTTTTTGGTGAAAGTTTGTGAATTTTTGAATATCTTTTGAAAATGATGATCTAAATAAATTCTATGGTGTTAATGATAAAAAAATGAAGATGTATATTGGATAAGGCTTTGTGGAAATGATGGGAGAAGAAGTGGATTAATGTAATGAGTTGTGTTATTATGATAAATGTAGCTCAATTGAAGGGAATTAGATCGAATGGAGTGGTGAAATGTGTCATTGTTTGGAAGTGTTTACTTTATAACAAGATAGGAGCATAAATTAAAATGATAAAGTCTTGAAAATGTGATTTGAAAGTCATACCTATTAGGTGTTTGATAAAATACCTAAGTACGCTTGACTCAGGATTTAAGGATTCGTGATGATATGCATTGAAAGTGACTTTCATGTTTACTTAGAGTAAACTTGAATTGTTGCTCAAATTGATGAGTAATGACCTAATGTGCTTGGATAAAAATGTGTTTAATTATGTTTTGAAATGAGTAAGTATTGAATTAAAGACATTAAATGCCTTAGAAAATGCAAAAAAAAGCTAATGTAAATAGTAAGGAAGCAGCTATGTGAGAAGCTTAATGGTCAAATCCTATAGCTTAAAGAGAGTAATGTTGTGTTTTATACACTTATGTGATGGTGTATAAATATGAAATTCATGTTTAATAGTAAATACATTGTTTTTTTTAATGAATAAAGGCTCGGGAGCTGTGAATCAAAGAGCTCTTACCAATCATTTTTAAAGGTAAAGAAGTGTACACCTCCTTTTGAGATGAGTTGGGAAAACTATATCTCTCAAATGAGATTAGATTATCCTAAGACATGCATGATGACCTGTATATAAATTTTGAACCTAGGTAATGCAAAGTAGAATTGAATCATAAATAGATGTTAGTATACTTAAGTGTATTTAATAGACGATCCTAAGGTTGATTACTCTCTCTCGATTTATAACTATTAACCCTAAATTATAAACCCTAATCAGATTATAGAAAATTTCAATATCTCAATTAATAATCTATCCAAAATCCTAATTAAATCTGAAGTTGTCAAATAAACTATCAGGAACCTATATGAGATCTCTCTTCACATAATTACTAATTTGATTAATTTCTCATTCTTATTAAATCACCTAAATCTTGTTAGCCCAATTTAATTATTTTTCATTCAATTCACCATCTCAGTCTATTACTGAATTATGCAATCACAGAAATCAATCATAATAAATCCAATAAACATAAAACAATTAGAATTTATTAAATCAAAGAAAAAACCCAAAGGTGAGTATAAAATATCTCAACATTCACAATCATATCATCAAACTGTTATTCCCAATTCTGTACAATAATAAAAATAGAAAATCATAGGAAATACGATTTTAATTGGAGATGGGAAGTAGTTATGTCAGGAAACTCCAAATCTGAGAAGTATGTCGATGTCGGCTTCTTCTCTACTTCTCTCTTCCTTCTTCTCTTTCTTAATCTCTCAACAATTCTCTCTAGCTCCAAAATGTTTGATGTAAAAGCTCCCTTCATCTTCTTTATCTTATTCTTTATATACCTTTGGGTTTCAAGCATCACTAGGATTTTTTGGAGATTCGAAAGGTCCAAAAACTCCCTTAAAATTTGACATTCTTAAGTGTCTACAAATCTGCCTGACACAAGCCACAACCGTGACCCTGCAGTCTACAATCGTGGGCCACATCTGAGCCTTCTGTCAGGATCGTGGCAATTAGGCCCCGATCATAGGCTATGTCCTAGGCTTCTGTCATGATCATGGCATATGGGCTCCGATCGTGAGCTGAATCTAGTGCTTCTGTCACGATCGTGGCCTATTGTGCCATGATCATGGGTCATTATTTTGGCTCGAATATCTCCGAAGCTTCTTCATTCTTTGATGTTGTCCTTGAAACACTAACAAACACATCAAGGTACCTCAAAAATATAATAATTAAGCTTAAAGACTTATAGCAACCAGTAAAAAACACTTAAACACAATTAATTAACAAACTAACACAATTTTAACCTAAGCATATACTAAACGATTAAGTTAACACTTAAATACATACCAATCTAAGCCCTAGAACATGATGCAACTCACTTATCAATATCTTTATTGCCCTCCTTCATTTCCATAGCTAAAGTGTGGATGGGCCCTCCATTCTAGATTATAATGATTGAAAAAAGGGTCATATTTTTGTTGAGTTTGGCTAGGAAATTCCCCTATTACGTTAGCTTCTAGAAGGAAGTCTTGTTGCAATGTAAGGTACATATTTGTAAGATGTCTAGAGAATGAGCATATTTCATGCACTTATGCCAATTGCATTTGACATACAACCATTTGAAAAATTAGAATAGTTAAATATGAAATTTAATTCTGAAGGTTCTTGTTACTTACCTCATTCATGTGCTTAACAGCTCTATCCATTATACTCTTAAATTGTTCAAAACTTTTGGCCATATTTGATATCAATTGTTTTGACCTTTCAGGTGTTTTATTTATCAAAGCTACATCACTAACTAAATCAATCGTACTCCGATCTATTGGCAATAGTACTTCATAACGTACAATCAAAAGTTCGTCAAGAATTTGATATGTGTGGGAAGCTAGCACATAACTCCATAAACCTCTAGTGAATTTTCTTATCCTATATATCTCCTTTCTGATATTAGTTGTTTGTGATTTAGGAAAGAACTTCCCTATAAAAAATCTTTTCATCTCATTCCATGTTGTCATTGAGCGAAGGGGAAGATAATAAATCCAATCATTTGCCTTATCATTCAATGAGAATGGAAAGACTTTAAAATTAATTTATTATTCTGTCACCCCTTATGGCTTTAATCCAGAGTAGACGACATAAAATTCCTTTAGGTGTTTATGCGGGTCTTTACCTGTAAAACCATTAAAAAATTGGAAGTGAGTGAATCAAACTATATTTCAATTCGAAATCTACCTTAACATCAAGAAATTGTATAAATAATGATTGTTGATTTAAATTTGATAGTGCTAAATCCCTAATGTTAGGAATTGCTTTCTTTTCTTTAACTTCCTAAAAATTAAAACCTTCACTAATTGTTAAATCTATTTGAACTTTCATTTTTAAAGGTGAATGATTGTTTCCTTGCCTAGTTTCTTTTCTTAAATGATGTGTTATTTTCGTAATTTTTGGACTATATTGCAATTCACCTGTCTAAGAAGAACAAGTCATATAAGACAAGAGATTAGCAAGTAAACTGTAAAATAACATAAAAATAAGGAACTAAAATAGTTTCGTGATAATGATGGCAAAATTTTGATCGAGTTGTTGAAGCCCTCAAACTTAATTCTAAGTCTCTAACTTCTATTAGTATTTGCCAGGTCGAACCCTAAGAGAACTAAACATCAGTTTCTTAATTTCAATTAACAAAATAAAGTAGGAGTTTATGATTAATTAACTCATCATCATTATCATTATCACACCCAGTCCAAAGTCCCGCAATAAAGCGGGATCTGGGAAGGTCTGATAGTACGCAGCCTTACCCCTACATAGTAGAGAGTTGTTTTCGATAGACCCATATGTAGATGTGACAATAAAAGAGTAATGTAGGTTAACAGAGTAAATAAGTAAAACTGGCACGCTAAATCATTATGTAAATAAAATTACAATAAATACATAAATAAATAAAAATAAAATATAACTCAACTTTTTTAAAATTTTAAAACTAAAATATAACGAAATATAACATCTCTTTATCTTTAAAAAAACACCAATATCCAAATGATAAGAGAGTAATAAACCATTAAAGAACTCGACTTTGAATCATACAAAACACAAAAACCTAAAATAATAAACATGTAGAAACACAAAACGTCTAAAACCATAAGATTATTAAGCATAAAAATTCAATCTTAATATAAACCCACCAATATCAGATGCAAAGACATCAACATACTAAAACCCAGAAATCATTAAAACTAAATCAAACAAAGAAGCTAATATCAAAAGCAAAAAAAATCATAAAGAACAGACATTTCAAAAGGCCCAACATAACCCAGAAAATACCAAAATAGAAGAGACTGATTAATCAAGACCTATACCTGAAATGAGGAGGCTGTGGAGAAGGAAGAGAGAGTGAGAGCACCAAGAAAGAGGGAGAGCAACACAGAGAAACTTACATGTTGAATACTAATATTAATATCAAAATAATAAAAACTGCAACTAGTCGTTGCTTTGCGATCTAACGTTTTATAATCAGCAATAACAAAGAAAGTTTCCCTTTTTTTCACCAAAAGAGGAAAAGAAAAACTAACCTGTTTGTTGTAGATATTGAAGTAGATATTGAAAAGGTACCAAAGTCCAAACAACAATCCAAGTACCAAAATCCTTCCAAAGCTTGTTGTGAAAAACTATTTTACTAAAATTAACAAGGAATCAAAATATATCATCTAAATATAAAAGGGAGAAATTTAAGAGTACTTAACTCAAATTCAAGAGAAAGATCTCATCTAATTGTAACATTGAGCATTATTTTAAAAAGAATAATTGTCTTAATTCAAGCAGTTAGTTCGAAATATATTAGAATAGCCATAATAAGTATCAAAATGTTCTAAGTTAATTGATCTAAACAAAACTTATCATTAATTGATTGGATATGATAGCATTCCATAAATGATAATAATAAGGTCAATGAAAAAGACTTATGTGCGTCCTATTGGTATTATTGAGGATGTTTTAGTTCAAGTTAATGATTTGGTATTCCCAATAGATTTTTACATCTTAAAAATAGATGGAGATAGTGTTGAAAATTTTTTGATTTTATTGGAAAGATCATTTATAAAGTTGGCCAAGACAAAAATCGATGTGGACAAGGGTATTCTTTCCTTTGAAATTGATGGAGAGATAGTGAAGTTCTATATTTTTGAAGCAATAAAGCACCCTAATGATTTTCAATCCATTTATCATATGGATATTGTGGATTTATTTATGTAGGTTATGTTTAAAAAAGAAAGTTTTGAAGATAAGTTGGAGTATAAGGCTAAATCAGAAGTAAATTAGTAAGTAAATGAACTTGTAGAACCATTATTAACAATGCTAATAGATTTTAAAACTTTGAACGCTAAACTTACTATAACTAACAAGAAAATGCTAGCTTCTGTTTTGCAAGCTCCGAAGATAGACTTGAAGGCTTTACTGGATCACCTAAAGTATATTTGTTTGGGTTAAAGAGAGTGATTACTTATGATCATTTCAAAAAGGTTGATTGTAGGGCAAGAGGAAGGACTAGTAACACTACTATAGGTGTACAAAACTGCAATTACATAAAAGTTTGAGAAGATAAAAAGTCCTGTTGAGCATAATGACTTTAAATAATTGCACTTTTAGAGAGGTAGCCCAAATTATGATAGTTTTTATTAATTCTATTTTAGTTAAATATAGTTTTCATTATATTATTTTTGAAAAAATTATTGGCTTAAGGGGAAATGGGTCTTAAAAGTTCCAGAGTATTAAATTTCTTAAGATGTGATCACGTCTTATATAATTCAGTTTTTAGGAGTAGAGACCCTAAAATCCCATAATACTAAATCTTATAAGGCGAAATCATGCCTTATATGATTTAACTTTCTAAAATGGAAGCCCTAAAATTACATCATATTAAGTCCCATCAGGCAATATCATGCCTTATGTGATTTAACTTTCTAGACTGGAACCTCTATAGTTCCATAAGATATTATTATGCCTTATACATGTTAATAGTTTATTTGTTTGATAACCATAAATGAAGGAATCATAATAAAAAATGGGAATGAGAATGAAAAATGAGAATTGGAATGGAAATGAAATTGTTGATGATGTGTATTTAGTATGCAAGCACTAAAAATGAGATTATAGACTAGTGTTTAGTATCAAATATTAAGAATAATAATGACAATTTTTATTTATGTTTGATTATTATGTGATTGATTTTGTAAATAATTAATTAAAACATTTTGTATTATTATTAATTAATAAAAATTTGTATTTGATAAATAAATAAATAAAATTATTTTTAATGATTCAATGAATTATTAATTTTTAAATAATTATGTATAATTTTTATAAGAATAAAATTAAAAAACAAAATGAACTTATTTTATGATATAAAATCATTGAAATAAAATGAAATAATTGTTGAAAAAATTAAATAAAGTAATGTGTAATATTGATAATAATATCCTAATAAGAATCAATAAAATGATGTATTATCTAAACAAATAAACTAGTCTTAAATTTTCAAATAGAGAGTTTTAGTTGAACTATAACACAAAGAAAAAGTGAAGAAAAAAGAAGTTATGTTTGCCCATGACTGTTTATTTATTATTTTTGATATATGATTTCAGGTTATACTCGTACCTACCTTGAAATTAAAATTCAAGATTATTTAAAATTCATTCCAGATTTGCCAATCCTTATCCATTACTAATAACCAAACAAGCAAAAATTAAGAAATGTAAGTTACATACCCATTTCCACATCTTCATTCCCAATTACCAAGCGTACCTTAAGTATTTGTTCTTCTAGAAATGCTAATCGATGAATCTTCATGGTTTGGATTGCTCAAAAGATAATAATAGCCATTTTGAATTGGATTGTTAGTATTACAAAAGAAAACTATTCAAATTTGATAAATGAAAACAAATTAACAAAACACATATATACAACACTTACATGTAATAAGTTGGATATTCTTATGATCTTGATAATTATCACTTAGAATTAAATTAAGTTATGGATAATTACCAATTTAATTTAATTGTGTTTTATGATTAAGATATATATGTAATCTTACTTTGATGCCATTTGTAGAATTTTAAACACTTAAATAAACATAAGATTTTTTCAAATCATAAGCATCAGTTTAAAGGAATTCTTATATATTTTTTAATCATAAGATCTTTTAATTTATCATTATCTCTTATTTATAAATAATTTTAATTTTATTGACTATTCTTTAATAGCTATCAATTGAAAGGCTATACTCTAAACTTATCATGTGTGTCCTTTCATTATCAATTTAAACCTAACAAGATATGTTAAATGCTCACGATGAGTTTATAAATGGAATAAAATAAGAGTTAGAAGGATACAATAAAGAGATAAACACCCTATATAGGAATAAGCATAGTTTGACCACAAAAAACAAAAAAGTTGGAATCTGAATCCTCACAAGATATTGAATATCTTCCTAGAGAGGAATATAAAATGGATGTGTGTTGTGATTTTCTTTAGATAAATCTTTCGAGACATAGAATTATGATAAAGTGACTATGTTCTTCACTAAGGGCCTTAACAAATCTAATGGGTTCGTAAATTCTAAGCTTCTTATTGACATCTTAAATGTTGGCAATTTATCATTAGCAAATATTCATCTTAATTATAATTTCTTATCTTTATTGATTACATCTTATCATTCTATTGTAATTTGTTTAGATATGATAAGTTTAAATTCCTTAAGTATAGCATTGGTTTAACGTGTGTAAATACATATGTAAACCTTTATGTAAAATTACAAAATAATACAAAAACACCTTAATTACTAATGATATCATTTCATTTTATGGTATCAAAGCTTACCTAAGTATATCCTTTACAATTTCTTCATCCTTTTTATCCTTTCTTACATATGCCTCTACACCAATCTTAATACAAGTGTCGAACCCAATACTAAAAATGTCTTCAAACAACACTACCCTAATAATCACCAATATCACCAACTTCATCACTATTACTCTAAATAACAACTATTTAATTTAGAGAAATCAAGGTAAATCCATACTACTCACTTGTAATTTGCTTGGCTATATTGATGAGCCCATCTCCTCATTATCAAAGCATTATGATCCTATTGTTAATGCATCATCTCCTTTAGCAAACTTCTTAGATTGGGAGAAGAAAGACAAATTTATTTGTTGTTGCCTCACCACAACTCTTATCTCTACTATAGCGATCCTTAGTCTCGATTGTGATACTACTTAAACTCCATGGACAAAATTTGAAGATTATTTTCTTTAACAAACAATGACCTAAAAATCCTTGCTTCGATAGCACCTTCATAATACTAAAGAAAGGCAATTCTTCCATCACTGATTAACAACTACCACATCCACAACTAAAGAATTAGTAGCCAATAGAAACTCAGTTTCAATTGAAGACTTAGTCCTCTTTATACATAACACTTTACCTCCCAATTACAAGTCATTTGTAACATAGAGAATCGTAAAGTAACTCTTTTATTCTCAAAATTACGAGTCAAGCTTCACTTATAAATAATGTCTATTATCCTTTTATCAATCTTAATATGAAATGGTGTTTGTGGCATCTCATGGTAGTCGGTTCTTAGCTCACGACAATGGTATATGTCCTAAATAACGAAATAGGGTGACCCACAACATAGACCAATTTTGGTCTCTTTCTTATTTCAACTAGGTTAGGTCACACATTCCTTCTCAAGGACTTAGTCCAAATAGACCCTCACCTTTTCTAAACAAACATATCTTACCCTAGAGCCCACCTTCCCAACCTATGAACCTCATTCACCCCTATTTCCAATCTACACAATATACTTCAAGCCCATCTCAATATCCCTTATACAACCCACATTTCTCTTCTAATTCCTAGCCTAAGTCAAATCAGTGACCTCTAAAATATAAAATTTGTAAAATAACTAATCATATGGTTGTTAGTTGTGATTTCAAGTATATGTAATCTAGAAATAATTCATTCACCGCTCCTATTGATCTGATAGTAATTTAACCTTTAAGCCCTAAATCTTTAACCCACTACAACCTTATCCACCTATTCTTTTAGTGAAGTTACAGAGTGCCTTCTAAATACGACAACTTCCTCCTACACAACACCTAGTAACCATCTTGTTGACTCGCTCCAATCATATCAAAGAAACAACCAAATGGTATTCAGAAATAAAAATACTCTTTCTATCTCTTGTCAAGGATCCGTAACCTTCCCAACAAATCATATACCTTTAAATTTATAAGATATTCTCATTATTACTCAACTTACTGTAAATTTCTTTATATTACACATTTTATTAAAGGCAATTCTTGTTTAATTAAATTTGATCCATCTTGTTATATTGTGAAGGATCTTTCAACCAAGACTTCACCCTTTGTAAGAAGTGTCCATAATAATTTGTATCCCTAAAGATTCTTTTTCACTTTACCAATCCCATAACTCTTGATGTTTGTAATGCTTCTCCATAGATTTGGCATTAATGTCTCAATCATCCATTTAAGTAAAAAAATTTCGAAATTTTTTCAGTCACTCAAAGTGCCTAGTGTCAATATTGATTATACATAATGTCTTCAAGGTCAAAGTTATCGTCTTTCTTTTACATCATCTACTAGATTTTGTACAAAATCTTTTGAGCTTATTCACTGTGACATTTGTGAACCCTTAACCTCTTTATCTCTATCTGTTCGATATTATTATATATTGTTTTATACAATTTTAGTCGATTCACTTTGATATTTCCTCTCACCGATTAGTCTTAAGTTATACACAAATTTCAACTGTTCAAAGTTACTGATGAAAACTTATTTTCTACCAAAATTAAAATGCTTCAATGTAATGGAACTATTGAACTCATCAAAGGAATGTTTGCTAATTTTGTGAATACTTATGGTATTATTTTTTGTATTTCATATGCTCATTCCCCATAATAAAATGATACTACTGAATGCAAAATTTATCATATCACTGAAACTAGAATCACCTTCTTCTTCATAGCTCTTTTCCCAATTGCTCCTGGTTTAACTCATTTTTACAATTGTTTATCTCATTATTCTCGTGCCCTCCTTTGTGTTTCACTAAAATCCTTACGAACTTTTGCTTCATACACCTCCTAACCTTGACCATCTTTGTTTTTTTTGGTTATACATGCTTTCTTTTCTTGGTCTAACTAGAATTAATAAACTTAAACCAAAATCTATTTCATGTATGTTTCTTAGTTATGCTCCTAACTATAAAGGGTCTCATTGTCTTAATCCTTTAACTAGTAAAATTTATATTTCTAGTCATATTCATTTCCTTGAAACCCAATTCCCTCATCTCATACCCATCTCTTCTTCTTCTCCTAATTCCCTTTCCTTACTACTATATATCAATTTAACACCTGCTTTCCCTGTAAATCCCATTCCTTCTTCTAATAGGTTTCCATAATTCCACAATGTCTCTTTTATCTCTACCACCAATACCTCAACTAATACCACCATCCTCCTACCTAATGGTTACTCAAACACGAGATTGCACTAAAAAACTTAAAACTTTCCCAATCATATTACTTATAACACCACCATGCAATCATCTCTTGATCTTGATCCCACTTCATTTACTCATGAAAACAAATTTCCTAAATGGTGCCAAACAATACTCAATAAGTTCAAGGCTCTCCATCATATCAATACTTGGTCTCTTATTCCTCCTATTCCAGGTACACATATTGTTGGCTACATGTGTGTTTTCCAAACCAAACTTAATCTTGATGCTCTCTTAATCACTTTAAAGCTCGCTCTGTTTCCAAATGTTTATCGTTAATCACCTGATCTTGATCATACTGACACTTTTACTATAGTCATTAAATCAACCACCATTTGGATCATTTTCACTCTTGATTTAGCTAGAAATTGGCCAGTTTGTCAAGTTGATGTCAATAATGCATTTCTACATAAAAATCTTTACGAACCAGTCTTTATGCATCAACCCCCTAGTTTTTCTGTTCTTCATCATCCTCATTATGTCTGTATTTTTTATAAAGCACTTTATGGTCTCAAATAGTCTCCTAGGGCCTGGTTTCATACATTAAGTCATAGACTTGCTGACCTTGGGTTTATTTCATCTAAAAGGGATACTTCTCTCTTTATTCACTCCATACCTACTTATACTTCCTTTCTTTTTATTTATGTGGATGATATATAGGTAATAGGTTCTTCACAAAAATTCATCTAACTTATCCTTCATGATCTTCATACTACTTATACTATCAAAGACCTAGGCCCCTTTCATTACTTTTTTTTAGCTTTGATGCTACATTTACATCCACTAGCCTTCTTCTTACTCAGTTCAAATACACTCGAGATCTTCTTCATCGAACTCTTCTAATTCTTACAAACTGTCTACTCCTATTACTCCTTCTTTACCTCTCTCAAAAAATCACGACCTACCTCTTTCTAATCTTAATGAATATTGTACCATTGTTGGCTCCTTTTAATATCTTTGTCGTATTAGACCAAACATATAATTTTATGTTAATAAAGTTTCTCAATTCTTGCACTGTCCTACTGACATCTACTGGTCAATTGTTAAATGCATTCTTCAGTACCTTCACTCCACTCCATCTAATAGACTTCATTTAATTATACCTAGTTATAATAGGAAATGAACCCCTTTGTTTCGTTTACTTACTCAAGTATAAGCTTAAAAGAGGTTAGACTTATAACACACAAACCATATTTAATAACTAAAATAGTGGATCGTTTGTTTTCCAAAAAATTCCCAAAAGAATGCCTTCAATATGTTTTTACTAATTACTAATTACTTTTGTAAATCTTTGTGCATAGATTAATATAATCTCTTCCCATTCTCCAAAAAAAAAAAAAAGTTGCATGAACAAAATTAGGTAAGGTATTCTGTGTGAGTTTTCAATTAGAAAGATCTAAATATGCTAATTACATAAATCAATCATATACTTTTCAATAGAATGAATTCTCTTGAAAAGTGGCTTGAAGATATAATCCAATAAATAAATATGGAATTAAATGGATAGTTCTAAAAATAAGAAATTAAAATCATGAAAAATCCTTTAAAAATATTAACCACAATCTCTAAACATTTAGTATCTTTCACCAGGCTTCTAGATTTAGCTTTAAATTACATAAAACCCATATTAAAGTTGCATATCTTGAGTTTTATTGGTTATAATTTTAATCTGTTTTTAACTCGTAATTATTAATAATGAGTTTTATTTAATAATAAAATATACAATTCATTTCTCTCCCTTTTAATTTATGTATTTTAAGCGTCAACATATATTATTTGAATCAATTCAAATAAAAAGATTTAAATATTACAATTATATCTCAATAATTACGTAATCTAAAATTTTAGTTTAAGAATGATAGAAAATAGATTATACTTGAAACTTAACTTATAGGAATGAATTAAATAGAATAATGAAAAGCTTATGGTAATTTGAAATAATGTTAAGGATTATATAAATATATAAGAAAATTGAAATAAAGTAAGAGGAGAACAAGAGTAGAGTTTAAGGAAAAGAGAAAAACAGCAAAGAAAGAATAATTAAAATATATCTTTTGTGTATTGTATAAAATTTGAAATTACTCAGAAAAACAAAAGTCTCTATGTAAATAAAATATTGTTTACCATGAAGAGGGTACTTAAAGCTCATTTTAATAGAATTTAAATACTAAAACATGCTATTTAATGAGAAACACCATGTTTAAGGCTTGTAAATGTAATGTAGGACAAGTCTAAGCTCCTTCATGATCCATCCCACTTTATTTTTATGAAAACGTGTCTGCGTGCCCGAAGTTGACCGGCTCTTCTGAAATTTCTTCATTGGGTCATTCTCACTCGCTTCGCTGATTTTTCTTTACCTTTGTACCATTACTGGGTCCGTAGGCCGCTTAGATCTAGAGAGGTAAGGAAAAGGAGCTGTTTCAAAGTCAAAACAGGACAACATCAAGCACCCTTCCTACTTCTTCCTCCTCCTTGTTTTTTATTCATATTATTAGTTGTTGTATACGACTACCTCTCCCTTGGTCTTTTCTCAAACCCGTTTGTTGCTTCGTGTTCTCCGTCATCGATACCTTGTCTATCTCTTTCTGTTCTGGTTTCTTTTTCATTTTTTAGGGTCTTCTCTTTTCAATTCATCTGATGAATAATACTACGCCCCCTTTAAGCACACCTGGTAATGGTAACGGATCGGCTGATTCTGCTGCTCCTCGAAGGAATTCCAAGCGACCCAAATGTGAGTTTCACTTTTTTTTTTCTTCCCCCCCACCTCAAATTTATCAATACCCGCTTTTGATTGCTTATGGTGTTTTTCTTTTAAGTGGAAAATTTGTTATCTTTGATTCGTTTTCCTTGTTGGAACTTTCTGGTTTAGTTTTGGGAAATTACATTTCCGTATCTTTTGGGTCTCTTCTGGGGTTAATCGTTGAGAATTGAATATATATTTGTTTTCATCAGTTATTGCTTAGTTTCATTCACAGGTTTCTGTTGTGCCTTTACTTCTTTTCCCTTGATCCTTTTAGTTAGTAATTCTCCATATTTTAGGCTCGCATGTACGCTGATGCTTGAAATTATTTGTTTTCATTGCATTGCTCGTATGTTCTGTTTTCGTTCTTTTTGATTCAACTACTTCAGCTAGGGTGTACTGGAAAGCACTGTTTTTGGAGAGAGGTGTAATTGTGTTAATTTGAGATTTATTGGTAGCAACTCTGAATTTGGCTTGTTAGAGTAGCGGCTAATTACCGACTCTTAAGCGAGATTCCTTTTACGAGTTAGTGATAAGGTAAAAGAAAAGGATAATAACAAGAAAAATAGAAAGAATCTGCTAATTTTACGCTATTCGTTGAAAGCCACAGTCAGCAGGGACTTTAAGTGGGAGCTAAATGATTATATTAAATAGGAATCCTTTTTTTGTTGGATAATTAGGCCAAATTTTCTTATGGTATATGTCAGAATCTTTTGTAGTTCAATGAAATCAGGTTGTGTTTTCTTTCAGATTCGAAGTTTACGCAACAAGAACTTCCAGCTTGCAAACCAATTCTCACTCCTAAATGGGTACGTTGTATTTATTGTAAGTGCTTATAGCAATCTTACTTTTCATAGTGGCAATCAATAACTCAGAGGTGTGTGAACAGGTGATCTCAGCATTCTTGCTTGTTAGCATTGTCTTCATTCCAATTGGAGTTGCTGCCCTGTTTGCTTCTCGAGATGTAAGTTTGGCTGGGGTTACCTGTTATTCTTGTTCATACTTGTGTTTTATTTGAATGGAATCTCTGGGTTTCATCAGGTAGTTGAAATAGTTGAGCGGTATGATGTCGAATGCATTCCTACATCAAATAGAACTAATAAGGTTGGATATATTCAGACCCCTGGAAACAAGACATGTAGTCGAACGTTGACGGTAAGGCTTCTCATACCTTTTCCATTGCTTGTCATTGTTGTAGTTACTATATTTAAAGATAACTTTTTGTACTTTCTATAACGCTTTAAGTGGCTTTGGCATATTGCTAATAACAATTTTCAGTTCTACAATGTTCCTATAGTATTTATATCTAAGTATAGACATTAGCGTTATATTTTTGAGTTTACTTTATGAATGGACCTATTTTTATCCTATTCCATTTTCTCATATTTTTGTTTGTTTGTAGGTTCCAAAGCATATGAAGAAACCTATTTATGTGTATTATCAGCTGGATAACTTCTACCAGAACCATCGCAGGTATGTTGCTAATCTTTGTCATAGGTGCCATTTAGTGGGATTCTTTTAAGAAGCTATGACTAGAAGTTATGAAATATTGAATGGAATCTTTATTATATTCATGTCTGGAATGAACTTAAACACTATCCTGGATTGTGAATGATTAGACGCGACATGTGATATGTGAGACTTACCACTTTTAGATTTTTATCTACTGTCAAAATTCCAATTGAGAGCTAATTATGGACAACTTAAATGCTGATCAGTAATTTTATCTATGGATGATAGAGAACTCCTAATCAATTCTTTGAGGTGCTTTGTGAGGTAACAATTTTAGTTTTTTGAAGTGTATTTACTGTCAGAATCAAAGAGATTACTGGATATTTAAGTAAGAAAAGAAAAAAAGTAGTTTATTCCTGGCTGAATTTTGATATTTTATTTGATCACATTTAACTGTGTGCTATGGAGGCAATACTTTGTAATATAATCATTTTTAGTAGATTAATATACTAAAGATACTTCTATAATTCAGGTATGTGAAAAGCCGAAGTGATGAGCAATTGAAAAGTTTGAGCGGTGAGAATGAGACAAGCAGCTGTGAACCAGAAAACACATTGAATGGGACCGCAATTGTACCCTGCGGTCTAATAGCTTGGAGTTTCTTTAATGACACGTACAGCTTTTCACGCAACAGCTCTCAATTAAGTATCAATAAGAGAGATATCTCATGGAAGAGTGACAGGGACCATAAGTTTGGCAAAAATGTCTACCCAAAGAATTTTCAGAGTGGAGGTATCATTGGTGGTGGAAAGCTCAATGAATCAATACCTGTAAGCCTTTAACTGCTTTTTAATATCCCATTATCCCTGCAATTGTGAGTATATCATTTCTCTAATATGAATATCTTATTTCTAGAAAGGCAAGTCTGGCCAGTGCTTTAAAGACTTCAGTTTGGTTGCAAATCAATTCTTGAGTTGTTTTTTATTTACCCATGTTTGTTGGTGCTAGGGATGTCACTGTGTAAGCAAAAAAATTTCAGTTGGTTAAAGCTGATGTTTTAGTACCTGTGCGAATCTTAAACAGAATTACTGAAATGCAGGCACAATGTCCTCTTCTCGTCTATGAAAAGAATGTTAACTTAGAAGTCTGAGAACTTATTTTTTTAAATTGCTGTGGTTCTGCTTAGCAATCATTCTTTTTTTCATTCATTTTGCCAAGCTGTAAAAAAATAGAAAAATTCACCTAGAAGATGAAATAGCTTTCCGTTGATACTAAGTTAGTTTTGGGGTCCTCAAACATGATTAATGTCATCTCCCTTGTTTACCATAGTAACTCAGCTTACTTCTGCTTTTGGCCTATGAATGGAGGCTTACACAGCAACTGCTTGACTTTATATTTGTGAGACAAATCTTCTGATTGGAGGAAGAGTGACACGAGTTTTACAAGAGCGTAGCTAGAGGTAGTCCCAAGCTTATTAGGGAGTGTCTTTGCTGAACTGTCAAATCCAGTGGTTGTTGCTTTAAAAATTAGCTTCCTATCATAGGTTTCTTGAATTTGAATATATTTTTTGGTGTGAGAAGAGGGATTATTAGTTAGGAGGAGAGGACAATTTGGCTTATGAGTAAAGTTAATGTGCCTATCATGATATATATGAATCTGTTAATAGAATCAACTGAACATCAATTTTGTGACCCAAGATGCTAAAAACAGAGGAAGAAATGCCATCCCTTTCTATGGCTATGTTGAATTGGCAAAAGTAATAAGCTTGTGTACCTCATAACCTAAATGAAATGTGATCTTCCCTCTCATGTCTAAATTTGTCAGAAGAATTCTATTCTTGAATGTTGAGTTTTATTTGGTGCATTTGTGCTTATGTGCTTTATTTATGGGATTTACAAAGAGCACAGAGATTGAGTCACACTATTGGACAAAAGGTAGATGTTAAAAAGCTGGGATATTAGTATAGAATGTGGGTTCTATTGCTTTATGTGTGGTTTCTCATACTGTTTTTATTGCCTGTTCCAAAGTTGCTATATTTTGCCTCAATGCTTACTCTGTACATCATCCAATACTACTTCAGCTGAAAATTTGTTCATTTGTTGGAAGTCCTTGTTTAAAGGTGCTTCCTGCAAATTTGGGATCTGACTGAATAACAAATTTTCTACTTTAATAGCTGAGTGAGCAAGAGGACCTCATTGTTTGGATGCGAACGGCAGCACTTCCTACTTTTAGAAAGTTGTATGGAAAGATTGAGGAGGATCTCAGGGAAAATGATGTCATAAATGTGATCTTGGAGAATAACTACAATACTTACAGTTTCAATGGCAAGAAGAAACTTGTACTTTCAACCACAAGCTGGCTTGGTGGAAAGAATGACTTCCTTGGCATTGCTTACCTGACTGTAGGCGGGTTGTGTTTCTTCTTGGCAGTTTGTTTCACTGTCATATATTTGGTGAAGCCTAGGTAACTTTTCTGTTCGTATATGTAGGTGCCTTGAAGGTTCAATTTGTTTTACCAATCTGAGACCGGAATGAGTCCTTTGCTTGTACAGTTATGATTTGATGGGGAATTTACAGTTCACTTTTGAAACTTGATGTCTCAACGTTTTTGTTGTCCTATTCCATTTCTGATCTTTCTTTATAGAAGGTTGGATTGTGTTAAAAAAGATACAGGAAAAAAGATACAGGTCCTCTAATGTAGGAGTTACCAAACCTGGTCTTTGTGAAATATTGCATCTTCTGGCCATGTTTGAAAATTGTTTGTGTTATGGGGATATTATCTGTAGGAGAATGGTCAATATAGTGGCACCTGTGCACATTTCCTTGGTGTGTGCATGTTTGCGTCCTCACAGGCACACATACTCACATGTATATATGTGTGTTTGTGTGTGTGTGTGTGAGAGAGAGAGAGAGAGAGCAAGGGGGTTAGGACATGTATTTCATCTTAATTGGCTCATCCAGAGCAGCTTCTACGTGCCATTTGTTTTCATCATCCGATTGTATATTTGAGATAGCTGAGTTTGAGACAATGTCTTGAGTGCTAACTTGGTATCTCGTGCTATGTCATCTCAGGCGACTTGGAGATCCTTCTTATTTATCATGGAACAGAAGTCCTGGAGGCCGATAAAATTGATTGTTATTGTCGAGACCTCTGATGGGTATTATCCCAGCCTTGGATGTAATCTACGAGTGTATTGGAAGTGTAATCTGTCTCAGGTTTTAACAGTGATCTCAGTTTGGAAATTTTATTTGTTCGAGAAATCCATCATATGTATAATTCCAGGAATACAATCAGTCTGTTTTACGAGCACCCTACTTATTTAACTCTAACACTTTGTTTGTATAGAGAGAGCTATGCATGGATGCATATTCTAGGCCTTGGGCTCATACATATGTTTCTGCGAAACACCTTTGAAAGGTATGTGCCCATAGGCTTTGTCTACGGTCCATTGCCAACTCTGTTGTTGTAAGGAAATGAAGATTTTATTTCTAAATTACGATGTTTGGTTATTATTGCGTCATATCAGGATATGGGAACCAAGCCAAACGTAAGAATGAGTCGGTCTGGTCCCAATTATTTACCCTATATCCATGAATAAGTTCATCAGAAGGAACGAGTTAATAATGATTTCAGAAGTATGGAAACTTTTATGTTAATCATTTATATTTCCATTATCTAAATGTATATTGCATTAAAAATAATATAATAATTATCAATGTTTTAAAAACTAAATTGGAAGTTAATATAGTAAAGAATTTAAAATATGATTACAAATTTGATAAAATTTGAAGTTTAATTTAAAAAAATATTATTAAAAGAAAATTAATTAATTAATTATATTTTATAAAAATTTATTAATTTATAAAAATTGATTGATTAATTAATAAACTAATTGAATTTTAACAATAAGAATTATCAACGTAAATCAAATCAAAATTTTAAAAATTAAATTAAAAAGTTAGATAATTCAAAATTTTTACAATTCAAACCAATTAGGGTTTTTAGCTACTAATTAATTACAATTCAAGCTGGCTACTATTTATCCACAAGGCTTTCTTCGTAAACAGAATCATTATCAATAATAAACTGAATAATTTTTTTAGCCAAATTTCGTTAGCAACTTTATAAAATATCTGAAGTAGAGTATCAACATTTCTAACAAAGTCAAATATATCAATAGACTTCAAAAACTTTGTCTCCTTTGTAGAATAAACAAAAAAATTAATAATAGGTTTATGTCTTCTATTTATCTAACCATCACACATAGTTAAACACCTATAAATAGCCTAAGTCATTCTTCTTTCATCCAAGTAACCATTTAGTTCATAAATAGACCTTTATAGTCATAAATTGAATGAGCTTTATATCTTGGACCGTAAAAGGCAATAATATCCACCATAAGTTGGTAGTAATAAGACTGGGCAACATTTATTGTTACACTTAAATCATACCACCATCTAGCCATTTTTATAACCACATTATGAGCTGCTTCTTTGCGTTGCGAGACATTATGAATTGAAGGCTGAGCTCTATAAATTATTTGTAGTGTTAAAAAATTAGAAACATGTCTTCTTCTTTTCCTCATATCAAATGCAATATTTACTTTAACATCCTCACTATCATCTTGATCACTACAAAAGGAACTTCTACTATCAATTTTGTCGTTTAATCTTTACCTTCTATCTTGCTCATGTTAATACTCTTTAGACAAAGTTCACGTCATGACTCACTTTCTTACAAAGCTCCACATCATCTTTGATCCCTATTGAATGCTCTTTTAATCTAACAATTCTCTCACCTTTTAAATTCTTGTTATAATGCAAACAAATGGTATAGTTCTTCATCTAGGAACCAATCTAGCATGAGTCTAAGCTAGATAATTGAATCTTCTTCAACCTGAAACGATTTTTAAGAGTACTTGAACTTTCCTCCATTTATCTGTAAAATAAACAGCGACATACAACAATATTAAATTAATAATTTCATTATCAACTATTATTAAAAAATGTGTATTACTCAACTCAAAACAAACGCAAATAGCATATCTTAGATTCTATAAGTATAAACAGAACTTTAGCTTTAATATTATACATGAATCTTATATTTGAAGTTAATGGTCTAAGCATCATTATTATCAACTAATGATTACATGAAAAATATGGGATAAGTTGAGTAAAATTACAAGAAGAGATAGACCAACCATAACTTATCAAGAATCATATGATATAAAAATGCAAGTGAACTTCACTAACTTATATAAATGATTGTTACACTTCATAATTATAACTCATTTAGTGTGATTCCATAACTCAACTATAAAGTCACAATTATAACATATTTTTGCGTGATTACATAATTCAACCATAAAATTGCAAGCGTAACTCATTATGTATGATTACATAATTCAACTATAAATTCACAACTTTCTAACCTTTTTACCAATATTATAATTTTCATTTTCATTAAATTTCATTCTTTGTAGTTTTCCTCTATAAACCATAAAGAATAAACACAGACACATATAAGTATTGCTCAAAATTTAACTTTTATACTACAAATGAATCCTTTTAATTTAGTATAATATTAATTGATTTTTAAAAACTAGTTAAATATATCAGTAATGAAAGTTTAGATATATTGAAATAAAAAATCACACCAATTTATCTAATTTAGATATGATTCTTGAGAAAATAGATTGTAACACCCCATATTAGGGGTTAGAATATTGAGGAATTAGCAATGCATAGTATGCTTTGCATATTTGAGTATTCACTTATATGTGCATATGTATTTTTTTTAACACATACAAATATTTGTACATGCATTCATTGACATTTTCGGGTATAATTGGTTTTAGAATTTCGATTAAAATGAGAATTGTGGCTTTTTTTAGGTTTTGAAAATTTATTTGGAGATTATTATTATTTTTTAAAGAATTTTGGTGAATTTTAGAAAATTTATGAAAATTTGCAGTATTTGGATTTTTGGACTAAGAAAAATAGACCAATGGTATTTTGCCCTGTAGCATCTTTATATGGACGACAAATGGCACACATGCAATAAGCCATGTGTCAATATGATAACAACACACGTGAGTACATGTGTTAGAAGGAAAAATCATTGGAGCTTTGTTGTTCTTCGGATTATGTTAGTGTTCTTCAAAAATCACTGAATCTTCATCACCGAAATACTGATTTTGATGCTTATATCAGTATTATACTTTGCAACACAAATGATTTAGTCTAGCCATTAGTTTGTTTCTTTTTAGTCTTGCTTTTTTAGCCATCACCGAACCTTGTTCTTCACTCTCACTGTTGAAGAATTTGTAGGAAAATCAAGTAAGTGATGTTACTAAATTTTTGAGTTCAGTGAATGATTCTGATGATGTGTTAGTGTTAGAAATGACTTCATGCATAAGTTGGATGATGTTTTACGTGTTGGAAATGATTACATGCATGAGTTGTGTATGAAGCAAATTCGGTGACAGTGATGAGAAAAATGAGTTGATATTATTGTGCAGTGGAAGTGTAATACTGATTGCATGTAGCTTAAAGAGAAACTTAGTGAAATAGACCATAGCAGATGATGTGGGCGAGAAGGATAGCTTCGGCGATGTTAAGAATGTGTAAAGTGAGACTTACGGGTTGTTTGGAAACCTTCGAATTGAATTCATTATTGAATTGAATTCAATTACATTAATGAAGTTGTGATTGAATTCAATTTACAATGTTTGGAACAAATCTAGTAATATTATAATTGAATTCAATTACACTGTTTGGAACAAATCCAGTAATATTAGAATTGAATTCAATTATACTGTTTGGAACAAATCCATTAAAATTAGAATTGAATTTAATTATTTCATATGACACATTAACCCTTGAGTAAAAAATAATATTATCTAAAATAAAAATCATTATAAAATTAGTGATCTTTATTTTTTCTAATATAATTTCTATTAATATATTATTAAATTATCTTCAAAATATATAAACTTCAATTTATATTTGATGTAATAATTAAAAATAATTTAAA
>JANZLD010000002.1:38933351-38943876 GCA_026413575.1 Erythroxylum carthagenense
AAAAACAAAAATTAAAAATTCACAATAATTATAAAAGTTGAAATAAATAAAATAACTAATTAAAAAACTTTTAAAAAGGGGGGAAGGACAAATAAGAGGGAGGGAGGGAAATTTTCAAAATTTTTAAAAATTTTGCAAAAAATTCCCCATATTTTTTAAAATTTTTGGTATCGACTGGTATTTAAATTTTGAATATTTTTGCTCGGAAGTTTCAATCGACGATCTTCAAGTTTATATTTTTCCTTATTTAACGATTTTAGTTTTCATTTTGTTTGTAGGGATATAACTGGAAACATAAGTCAAAATTAAGTTACATTCTATAAAATACTGTTACATACCAAACACTATAATAAAAATCCACCCAACTTTTCTATTAGAATTCTTATAAGTATCCAAATATGTGAATATCTTTACTTTCCATAGATTTATTTTTCAAGGAATCATATTTCAAATTCTTTTTACTTTCTCGCCAACCAAATGGGGCCTAAAGGTAAGAGAAGTTAAAGGAAGTTGGATAACATTGCTAATATCCTTAACAACCTTCTTAGGGATGGAAGAGGTCCCTTCGATAGGGATGGTATCTTCAGTTTCAGGCCCTTTAGTTTCAGTTTCTTCAAGCTGTTTGGTAGAAGAACGAGTGGACTTCCTTGCATAACTATTTGAGATCAAAGTCTTGGCTTTCTTAGAGTTTAAAGCCAGTAGGGACTTCTCATTAGGCTTTCATTTGGAAACAAATCTCTAAGCAACTTCCTTTTAAAAATTAGAGTTACCTTCTTCTCAACCCTTAACATCCAAAAACCTAAAATAAATAATGGTAAAAGTTAGCAAGAGAAGTTAACAATAAAATATTCTATAGTCAAAAGGAGTAACTTTAAGGATGGTAGAATCCATATAAGGTATCAATCTTTGAAATTTTTTAACCACCAAAAGTGGTAAACCTCCATGTTAGAAACACTAGTTGATAAGATCTTGCACTTCATAATGCAATAATAATCAAATATTTCCAAAAGGAATTTATCACTGATAGCACGCCTTAAAAGACGCTCTCACTAAATAGTGCAAAAAATGAACAATAGGAGGAATTCCTAAAGAAAGGCTAAATTGTTGACTCTAGAGATAAGGAATGTATACTTCAAAACCCAAAGAAGGAATGTCAATGGGCCAAGCCCAGGCCCTTGCTAGCCTAGCCCGATCCAATCCTGGGCTAGGGTGACCAGTGGCCTGACCGGACCCCGAGCTAGGGTGATCCTATCATGGGCCAAGATAGGTCAACTCGTGGCTTGACTCGACCACAAGTTAATCGACTTGTGGCTTGGTCATGGTTCGACGGGCCACGGGCAAGCCGGACCAATCTGACTTACCATATCTTTTAGAAAGAAAAACATAAAAAATATGTCATTTTTTAAGTAAAGATCGAGCCACAGGTCACCTTAGCCCTCGGCCAAACCATGATCAACCCATGGCCTTTTTGAAGTAAAGATTGAGTTGCGGGTCACCCTAGCCCTCGGCTAGACCATGATCAGTCTGTGGCATCGGGCCAAATTTGACATCCCTGATCCAAAGCCATAATAAAAGAGTCAGGTTTAAATGTTTTATCACCACCATCAACAAAAACTCTCGGATTGGTACAGACAATGATAAGTTTTTGATAAATAGCCAAACAAGACAATTCAAACATCTTAAATTTTCCAAGCTAATAGTTCTTTCAAAGAAGTCTTCAACAGGAATCAGTTGTTCCATCAACCTAGACTTCAATGGTAGCAAAAAGTTAAAGACATCTTTAAGAGGCTTGCACAGAAACTGGTGAACAAATGAAGATCAAGGAAGTTTGGAAACCTAAGATTAGTAGAAGGATAGCATTCTTTCTCCTTGAGTTAATGGTCGTAAGTAAAAGCCTAAAGTTAGATAAACCATACACATAAGTTAAGTCACTGTAAGGGGAGATTAGACAGATATCTCCCTAGATTCTGATAGAGGAATCCTAAGGAAACAAAACTAAGAGTGAAGAATTTGCTAAAGGCCACTACTGTGCAAAAGGGAAGGAACTCCAAACTTGGTTTATTATTAACAGGATAAAAAAAATATCGATTCACTAGGACACAAATAAACTTGATATGTTCTTCATAAATGGGATTTTTGGAAGAAGCATAACTACTTATTAGCCCAATATAAGAAGAACATTTAAAAGTACCAAGGTTTAAACAATGTGTCTCCTCGACCAAATAAACAAAATCTTGCCTCAATTAAAGGCAGTCTAATAAGATAATATCTTTCGATGAGATTGAAGAATAACTAAAAGGAAAAATAGAGTTACAAGAATGAATCTAGAATTTCAAGATGGCAGGTACAATATTTGGTTGACATTTTGGAAGAAGCTATTAATTAAAAAAGGTCTTGTCTCTTTCAAGTTGAATGATATGAAGGATATAACCCATCCACCCACTTAACCTATTATTCTACATTTTCGGTCACGATTTCAAAAATTCAAGAGAGTGAAATAAAGAAAATTTTAGGAAAAATTTATATTTACCTACCTCTTCCAAATTGGTTAGAGATGGGTGAGAAGAATTAGTAGACGAAGGAATCTTGATAATTAGAGTCAAACCTTATTCATGATTGAAATGGAGAAATCCTCCAAAAGTGTTGAAAAAGGAATTCAATGTCAAAATTAATAGCCAGAATTAAAAGGGGAGATTTGGAGTTGAAGAAGTTCTTTACCTAATTCTTATAAAGGTTAGAAGAGACTCAGTCAGGATAAAGACCATCTCAAGCTTTATAGCTTACATGAAGATGTGAGGTTAAGAAAATTGAAGGAATTATTTTAATATAGAAATTAGAAATGTTCATTTGTAGCATTTAGTTTGATAGAATCAGTTAAAGAAGAGGAAGATATGTAATAAGTGGAAGCCATAGTTCTAGAAGAGCATGAGAGAATTTACAGGCTAGAAAAAGAAAAATATTAGATTTAGGGGAGATTTTTTGAAGTGTGAGATTGAGAATGAAATAGCAATGAGAAGAATTTATAGTCAAAATTTAAGGGAATGGCAAGAGTTTGAAATTTAAATAAAGAATATTTTCTGACGTCTGTAACAAATGAAAAGGTATAGATTTCAAATTTAAGATAATATTAATGTGATCTTTGGGCATGATTCCTTCTAGCTTTTGAAATCTGTAAAACCAATGCGCTATATCTGAAATTTAGCTTTGAACCTATTTTACAAAAGGCTAAGAGAAATTTTATGTCATATGTTTGGTTGAGTGGAAGATCCTTACAATGATATTATTAGACCTTCCTCCTGAATTCCTTCTAATTTTTGAAATCTGTAGAACCAATGGGCTGTATCTGAAATTTAGCTCTGAACCTATTTTACAAAAGGTTAAGAGATATTTTATGTCATATATTTGATTCACTCAACTAAACATATGCAGGGGACAATTGTTAATACTTAATAGCCTAAAAAAAAATTCAACCTACAAGTGAAAGTAACCCAAAAGTGAAAATCACCCAACAAATGTTTAGCCAGAAAAGTCATGAGTAGCAAGAAACCAAAAATGTGGAAAGAAACGTGTTGAATTCGTGAAAGTCCAAAACATGAGAGTTGAGAAAACTGTGAAAAGCAATTAACAAAAACATGGCTAAACGGGGTGAAAGTTGAGCAGTTATAGTAAACTCAGAATATAAAAGTTGAGGAAATAGTGGTAAGTTAAGGTGAGCAATTATTGCAAAAAAACTGTTTTGAGGCAATTAAGATTGACAAGACTATATCAATCCTCCAACATCATGACAAAACACGTGCAATTTTCAAACAACAATTACTATCATAAGACAACGAAATCAATTTTCAAAGAAAACAATCAATCTACTTCAAAAACAACTTTTTTCAATTTTGTTTACATTGTGAATTTATTTTTATTATCTTGAATTTTCTCTCACAGTTTGTGATTCATTTTTTATTATAATCAATTATTTTCTTTAATTCAAATCTCATTTCAACATATTTTATCATTTTAATAACTTAGAAGTACATTTTCTAAATTTTTTAAAACCCACTTATATGGTTAATAAAAAGTCGAGTATAAATACTCAAAGAATTCCATCTTTAATACACTCAGAATTGTAAATTAACACCAACTGATGTCACGTGGAATCCTACACAAAATAAAGAGTTGATGAATTGTGTACGTACGTCTAAGCGAAAAGGACAAAAGTAAGCCTAAGTTGCCCACGTAACATACCGTAAAGAACAGACTTTGATCATTATTTATAAAATGCCTCCAATTTTCTTCACTGACTTGGGAGTCTTCCCAAACTTAAAATGGTACGGATACAAAAGTTGCGGCAAATGAAAAAGGCTTTATAAGCAATAGAAGAGAGAGACTACAATCAGAGAGCTTTCTTCTCTTTTTTAAATTTTTTTTATTTTCCTTTCTCTCAGGAAATAAAAAAGAATTAGACGATCTTGAGAAAATTAACCTAATTAAGAATGCCTCAAGGTAGATCATTAGATGTGCTACCATCTGTTTTACAACAGTACGGACTAATACTGAAACTCAAAAAGCTTTCTTCTCATAAGAAACGAGCCCATGTACCCCACCTTCGGCTTGTGCTGCTCCTGTCCGAACCTGTGCCAAGTCAAACGGAGTGAAGAATAAGGGGGAAAAAATCTAAGCGAATGAGAAGAAACATAAACTAAAAACAAAATGGAGACGCACAGATAATTGGCACAAAAGGGGATGGGCAAAAGCAACACGCCAAGCATTTGACATATGCTTAACTCCACAATGAGATGATACACTCCAATGTGATGACAGGAAATTCCACATTCTTACAACTTCATATTCTGGCCTACACTAGATTTTGATATCCATCACAATTTCTTACGTGCCAAATCAATTTTCCACTTCTAACACATAGATCCCTTGCTCCTCCAAGGAAGAAAGTTGAATTTAGCTTACTTTACTATTGCAGCTACACAAGTAGCAAACCCCTAGTGCCACAATTATGGCACTGGGATAGCTGGAAGAATAGCCTAATTGAATGATTTTTAATTGAATAGCATGGAGGAGATCCGATGAGAACAATCAGCTGAATAGGGCAACTGAAGCTGCATAACTAATCAGATTTGGTCATCACTCTTTGACATTACGATATTGAATCATACCTCAAGCCTTAATGTCCTTGATCTTAACAAATCATGAGCAGACTGCAGAGAATGAGCCCCAAGATCTTGGAACCCTTGCTTCACTGCTTGCATGGTATATGGCAATATTTTCAATATAGAGCCTTTATCAGCAACCATTCCCACAACGCCCTGAGCAATCTTCAGCTTAGCTGTATCACCCAAGTATCTTTGATCACTCCCCTTAGTCATTGCTTCAAGAGAGCCCATGCCTCGGTATTTTTTTATCAAGCAGCCATTCTAAAATAGAAAGTTAATGGTTACTTAACAGAAAACTCATATTCAAGGCCAAAACAAGCACACATAGATCTTCAATACAATTTCTTAATTCGTGTTAATTTGCTAAATAGTAAGGAAACAACAAGGAATAACATTCATTCATCTTTTTCTTTTATTTCCTATGGCAGCTAAAGCTGACATCACAAAGACAAGGACTTTGCCCTGCCTCGACAAGATATGAAAATATCATTATTCATTAGCCTCTTAATAAATCTCAATCTCACAGTATGAACCTCAAGGTTAATTTGGGTTCTTCAATGAAATTATTTTACAATGGTAGTGAAACCTCCAAGTTCAGGTAAATAGATAAACAGCAACGATCAACTAGTAAACAGGCACAGGTGCCAGTGAAAGAGTAATCAAAGTGAGAATCCTCACATATTCAAAACGGTCCTACTTAATGTGATTTTCATGCGGCATTATTTCAAGGTGAAAACATTGTACCTGAGATTCATAAACCCCTGGAGTTTCAGTGCTTCCAGCTAAAAAGTTTCCCATCATTACAGTGGAGGCTCCCAAAACTAGAGCCTTGACTATATGCCCCGAGTTTTTAATGCCACCATCAGCAATGACAGGAATACCATTTTGTGAAGCTACAGTTGAAACCTTGTAAACTGCAGTTGCCTGTAACGTTTTGGCAAAAGGTATTTTAGAACAGTTAATGAACATGACACATTTGCAATTTAGGCGTGACAGTTGGACCCAAATCCGGCCCAGCCTCAAAGGGTCATATCTATTTTAGGCGGCTCAATCGGGCTTCGAGCCGAGGTTAGCCAACTGGGCTTGGAGCTGAGGAGCCAGCCCGAGCGCGAATGTGGGCCATTGTCATTCCTAATTTGTATATGGCATAATTTTTTTTTCAAAGACAACTAAAACAGAGAGTCCTTTTACCTGTCCTCGCCCAACTGCACAAACTTCTTGAGTGGTACATATAGAGCCAGATCCCATTCCAACTCTCAATCCATCTACCTCTGCCCTAATCAAATTCTGTGCCTGATTCATTGTCACCACATTCCCACCAATTACATCCAATTCCGGATAAGTTTGCTTTATGTGTCTGATCATCTCAATTTGATAGATAGAGTTTCCTTGTGAACTATCCAACACCACAGCATTTACCCCTGACTTAACCAACAGCTCCAGCCTTTCCTTGTCAGATTCCCTAGTCCCAATTGCAGCTCCAACCATCCATTTCCCGTCGGGTCCAACTGTCCCCTTTCCAATCTTGGGACACCCTTTAACCCTTTCAACCTCAGCCTTGCTCACCACATCCACCACTCCTCCATCCTTCTCCAGCACCACGAAATCTGTCTCTACCTGCTGCAATTGCTCATCAATCTGGCCCAAATCATAACTCCACGGGACAACCATTTTAGAATCAGTAGTACGCATGTAATCCACCAATTTCATTTCTTTATCATCTAATCCAAACCAGTCGGCCTTGGTAACATACCCCATCAACTTGGAATCAGCATTACCTGTTTCAAGTCAAATCACTAAGTAAGACAACAACGAGCAAAGCAACATATAATAAACAGAACCTTAAAAAAGACGAAACTTAGGAAGTTACCAGATTCAGTAACCAACACACAAGGAACGCTACCACCATCGAACTCATCAAATATCCTAGAATCACGAGACTTCACGACAGGATTGGACAAAACAGGGACGCGACGAGACTTGACGGATCTAACCATTTGGGCCTGCTGAGACGGAGTAAGGTTGGAGTGGATGATGCCAATAGCTCCAACAGCAGCCATGGCGGAGGCCATGTAGGACTCGGTGACGGTGTCCATGGGAGAAGACACGCATGGGACGGAGAGGGTGATGTTGCGAGAGAGGCGGGTTGAGAGAGACACGGCTTCTGTGGGGAAGTCGATGTAATGAGGCAGGAATATGACGTCGTCGTACGTGAAAGAGAAGCCCTGGTTGAAGAGCTTATCGGCCGCGTAACCGTCATATTCAAAGCCGGCGGTCATATTGATAGCGGTGGGGACGACGGAGGCAGTGGGGAATTAGGAGACGGAGGCCGCTGGTGGTGGTGGAGGGTTTTGTTTGAGAGGTAGTTGTTAGGGTTTTATTTTTATAACAAAATTGGAGGGAAACGGCCAAATAGGTTGTATCCTCTGTTCATTGCCGTAATTTGATTGCGTGGTCCAGCCTCTAAATTAATTTGGCGTTATGTTTTAAACACGGTAACCAACTGCCTTGGGCCCCACTTCTCTGTTCTTCAGTTTGTTTGTTTCGGGTCAGTTTTAGATCTCATCTTATAAAGCAAATGTTGGACGGTGCGTTTATTAGTCCGGCTTCGTTTGTCTCCTTTGACAACTCAATACTGGATTTCTCTCTCTTAGACTCAATTGACGTTTTAGCTCTTAAAATTTCTATCAGAACGTACATAAGACAACAACATTTGTTAGTATTTAAATATTTTGTTAGAATATATTTTATATATTCTTTGATTGATTTTGACATTTTGAATTGAACATATAAGAAACTTAAAATTATTATTTGGATTGATGACGATGGGTATAGTTTGTGTTTTAATTGAAGTTTAAATCGTAAATAGGCTGGTCTGTTTTGGTTATTGGACTATTGTATATTTACGTGGACAAGATGGACATCTTTAGTGTAATTCACGTTACACAAATATTACCCACTTTTTTGATTTAATGAAGGAGTCTATCATCATCGGAATATTGGAATTAAATTACTGCAGATTTTGTGGGATTGTGTATATCTCTTGTGGGTGTCGTCCTTATCTCCTACCTTCAGCAGAAGTCTATCTCCAGTGTGATTGTGTGGCAATGGAGTTGACGTGTATGTAGCTCACAAGTGGAATTGTTAATGAATGAATATACTGCTTTGGTGTGGGCGTGAATAGAAAAAGGAGAAAAACATACAGCAAAAGTTAATTCCTTATGTGTAGGCATTAGTTGTTGATTGAAAAAAAACTACAGTGTTTATGTGAGATAAGACAACTTGGAATATGCATTAATTGTGCATTAATTGCTTGTTTGGGAAACGTGGATGAGAGAGTACATCAATTGCTTGGTTGTGATTGTGTTATTAAGAAGGTGTGGCTTACAAAAAACTCAAGAGGAGTGTTGGTGGTTGCGCATATGGGTTCTTGAACATATAGTAGAATTTTGATTTTATTTAGGTGACTTTTGGCTGATGCTCTGTTTCTATTTTTATCCTTTGTTTGGGCTGATTGCGTGAGTCTTCTTGGAGTAGCTCTATTTCAATTCTTTGATCTCTATCAAGCAGTCTAGCAACTTGGCTATTTCGGTGAAGAATTTCAGATCTGAAAATTGTTGTTTTCTTGTTTTATTTGTTTTTGCGTTTGAGCATAAATGGTTAGGAAAATCCTCTAACGAGGTTAACATGAGTCGGTCGTATTATTGGGTGTGAAGGTCTTTCACGGGTAGTTAGGTTGTAGGTCAGTTACATAGATTGAGTGGTATGAGGATAGTTCAATCTTGTGTAATTTTTGCGAACTACAGTGAAAGTGATTAATCTTGGTGAGGGCCCTACAAACGTAGGCAAAGCGTGCCGAACTGCGTTACCAAACGTCGATGTCTTCATTATTTTGCATTCGTGAATTTTTTGCTTTGCTTGTGTGAAGAATATTTTTAGATAGTCTGCGAATTAATTAACCCCCTTCGGTTTTTCATATTTTATAAACTATGTTATAAGATTTGAAATTCATTATATCCTAGATGCTTAAAATTTGTTTTCAAACTCGTAAGGTCCTAAGATGTACAAGGCATCCTTTTAGTTAGGTTTGGATTTTTATTCTAGAATCACTTACATCAATGCTTCTTGAGCTTAGATGAAGGTTAAAGATAATCTAATACGGAGACTCGCCATCATCATCATAAGTTCACATCTTAGACCCCCAACCACAATCCTAGTATCCAAGTTTTCCTTTTGTTTATATTATGCATCATCTTCTGTGCATAATTTGTCCCAGTTGATGGCAAATTATGAAATATGTTACATAGATCCATTGTTTTCATACTTCTCTTTAATAATCTTATCAATAAAACATTTAAATGTAAAAGCCAAACCTGAATCATCTTTAAAATTATCCAATTCTCTCTTCTCTAATTGAATTTCAGTTTGTCCTAAACAAGTTTAGGAGATTTAGGATGTCATGGGCTTGAACCCTAAATCTCCTAATTTAGAGTTTCGAACGATTATGAGGTTTATGTCCAACACTTACATGACTAACATTGCCCTAACTTGAAAAAAAGGTTACATAAGTAATACTAACAAAATCTTGACCAAAAATTGAAGTTTTATTAGTGTGAGAACTAAATGATATACTTTATAAATGATGAAAAATGTTATACTCTAATTTGAATTTTTTATGAAAATATTAAGAGTTAAAATATACCTTAAGCCTTTTTTCTTATCTTATTTATATGATTATTCTTCCCGTTAAAATCCTTCAACTTTCTTCAATATTTTCGAGTTCCAAGTTAGCAACACGTATAGTTATAACTTGGAACAAGAATTTTTATTAGTTTTCCCATATTTAGGATGATTCAAAAGATGAAAAAAAAAAGTTAAGGGATCATTAAAAATTCTAAATGAAGAAAGAGTTGAAAATGTGGTAATTATAGTGAAATCATCTTTTAAAGCATTAAAGGATTGTTGATTAAAGGATGGTTAATATGAACTTATAGTTCATCCACATCATATAGAACTTTGTCAAGTAGATGGCATATGATTATTCTTCAGCTTTAGTAATAAAGCATTGCTTTATAAATAGAAGTCTATAGTGCAATGATTCTTTCAAGGAGACTCAAATACCAAATTCTTTATACTTAGTAATAAATATTAACTAAAAATTGACTCATTATAACTAGTTCATAGTTCCATTATCATTATTCATGTGGAAATAAAACAAACAATTATAACCTTTTATCAAAGCTTATTGGGCAAAGACCATCAGGTGGGGTTCATTTGAGTGGCCTATACTGTTGGGACCCGTTTCCGGAACCCAACTCATAACGAACGAATCACAGCTTAACTAAAGTCGCTTCATTTTTTTTTTC
>JANZLD010000002.1:39025017-39043182 GCA_026413575.1 Erythroxylum carthagenense
TAAGTCTAAGGTTTCCAACGCGACAGTGATTCCTAAAATATTTGTTCACGGATGTCGGAAATTGGTTTCGATTCGATGGATCCTTTCGTTTGTCTCAGTATTTGATTTACTTCGATTCGATCATTTTTGCATTCGCATCCAATTTGATTTTGCTTTATGTTTCGTTTCTTTGCTTTGATTCAATTCATATTCGTTCGTTCTTCGTTTTCCGGTTGGGATCCGGTTTCTAGATCGAGTCCCAACATAAGAGCATTTTCAAAGACAAAGTAAAATAACCTTAACTTCGGAAAATTATAACTTTCAATTCCGATATCGAAAAATATCATACTTTATGACGACAGAAAGCTTGCAACATAAGCTACAAATTTTATGAAGATCATTTTCTCAAATTCTGCCTAAATCAAAAAATCAACTCTCTACCATTTATCCCCAAAAAGTCAAACTTGCAATTCTCTAAAATTTAACACTTTCACTAATCATTTCTTGCTTTTTCAACTCCATTTCAATCAACTCATACACTTTACTTTCATAAACCATACAAATTTACTCAAATGTCAAAGTCATCAAAACCAATCAATCCTTTTCTCATCAATTTTCTTAAAATACACTAACATCTATAACAAAGTTCATACACAAAAACACTCATTTAATTTCATGTAATAATATCTAATTTCTAATAAAAGATCGGGGTCCAACAAAAATCATCCAATAATATTTGTGAGTTTGAAGCTATTTTGTTTATGATGTTTTGGAGATGAAACATTTGTTTATTTGTTTGTTGACTTTAGTGGGTTATGTAATCGTTAATTGCCAAATGTTTCTTCTGTTTTTGAATAATCTTTGAGGGCAATTTCAACAGCTAGTTTTTATGGTGTTTGCGTGAGTTTTGTTGGGCTGATCGGTTATTGATTGTGTTTGTTTTTGTGGTTATTGATAGTGGATGTGTAGTGCAAAAAAAATCCAGCAGTGGTGTGGATTTTGCTGTTCAAATTTTTGCAACGTTTCAGAGAAGAAATTTTTTTTGTTGGGTATTTTCTGCTACTGTGAGTGATATGTTATGCCTATAATATTAAAAAAACTACAACAGATTTATTGGTGGACAACTTTATGATCTTTCATTAAAGAAGTTGAAATTATTAGGGAAGTTGTTTTTCTCATCTTAAGTGTTTTCATTTATGTTGAATTTTACTTAATCACTTGAGTTGTTTATTTTATTTCATTATCATTAACATTATTCGAGAAAATCTTTTGTTGAGGTTAATATGAAGAGGTCATACTATTAGGTGTGAAATACTTTCATGGATTATGAGAACTAAAAGTAGTATCAAGGGTTGAGTGAGTCGGCTCAATAAAGCTTTACATGAAACTATTGTTGTTAATAAAAGTATTAAGTTGGGTTAGGGCCCTGCAAACGTAAACAGTATATGTCGAGCTGCATTAACAAATTTATGGTATTAATTTGTTATTTTACTTTTGATTTTTTTGTTTTCTTTTTTTCATAAAACTTGTAACGGCTGCAACTATTCATAATTTGTGATAAACTACATCATTCAAAAAAAATTCAAGCATATATGAAAACTTCGAAGCAAAAATGTTATTTTCCTTTTTGTCTTCTTCTCTGCATACCCATTCCATTTCTACGTTATGAAAAATATATGTAACACCCTAAGGTGGAAGAGAGTGAGATAGGAATGAACTTCCTTAAGTGAACTGCATTTTGCAATCAAAGTTCCTCCTTGAATGGCCATGGTGACTATTCTATTGGACTTTTGAAACTTAACCTTCTCATTTCTACTCAATTTCTCATATTTAAGGCTATGTTTAGTTGGAGGTTTATTAATGGAATGGAATGTAATATTATTATATCGTTTAGTAGGGGACTTTTGAAACTTAACCTTCTCATTTCTACTCAATTTCTCATATTTAAGGCTATGTTTAGTTGGAGGTTTATTAATGGAATGGAATGTAATATTATTATATCGTTTAGTAGGAGGGTTTATAATAGAATGGAATGAAATGAGATAGAAGATGAGGGTTTAATATTACATCTCAATCTATCATAAACAATAAAAATGAAAAACTTCCGATTTGAGGGGTTTAAGATAGAGTATAAAATGATAAACAAATTTGCACTATATTACATTATAAATCCTTCATCCAAACAATATTTCACTATGTTACATTTTAAATTCTTCCATCCCTCCCAAATAACAATTTTGTAATATTATATCAATTTATATTTAATTTTATTATAAACTATTCTATTTCATTAAAAATCTTACGTCCAACCAAATGTAGCCTAAAGGAAATATTCTTCTGACGGAACTGGATTTATATCTCCTTTCCATTTTTGTTCAAGAGTTCTTATATGTTTGCATGCCCCATTGAGACCTCAAACATGGACAAATTCCTTTTCTTAGGAACACATACAAGATCAAACAAGTAGGTGTAATTGTTGAATCCTATGGTGATGAACTAAATGGAGTCAATTATAGTGATCCTGCTACTGTGAAAAAATATGTCAAATGTGCTCAATTAGGTGAAATTTAATGGAATTGGGCTATGGATGGAATATAATGAAATAGAGCCACTTTGAGGTTTTCAATGAAATGAGGCATGGAATGAAGACACTGCGAAGAAGTTTTGGGAGTTATGAAGGAATGGTAGTATTCTATGGTTACGATTCTACCATATATGTTTTTTTCATTCCATTGAAAATCGATTTTACGGTATAGATGCTTATGACCTTCCCCTCTACGCTTTGTAGCAATGAATCCCCAAACATTTGGGAGGTTTGTGATGAGTTTGGCAATGATTCTTCTTGTTCTTCTTGTTTTTCTTCTCCTTCTCCTCCTCCTCTTTCTGCTTTTTCTACTTCTTCTTCTCCTCCACCTCCTCCTCCAACTTCTTCTGCTTCTTCTCCTACTTCTCTTCCTCCCTCTTCTTCTTGTTCTTCTTCTTCTTCTGCTGCTTCTGTTCTTCTTCTTCTTTCTCTCCTTCTTCTCCTTCTCCTTCTTCTTCCTCTTCTTCTTCCTTTTTTTCTTCTGTAAGTATCAATTTAAGAGATATTGGTTATTCAGGAATCCTATCCTTGCAGCCAGTGGGCAAATTGATGTTTACTATTGCTTTATTAGTATAGGAAGAATTCTTTTGCTTTACCACTATGAGGGAGTCTTATCTTGACCCTCTGTGCATTTCAAACAAAAGCTCTAGTGAGTGATGGTGTCCACTGAGTACGAAGTTCCTGTACTCCAAATTAAGTCTGGTAAAACTGCTTTCCAGGATGACAGTATACTCAAATTTGCCATAAGGAGAGGGAATCTGTTTTAGCATGATCTTTTCCTTTTTTTTTTACATTTCCTTACAAAGAAGTTGCAAGCAAATGGTACATATCCTAAAGTTAAAAAGTTTCCAAAATTTCATGCCCATTTGGCTAATAGAGACATACATCCAGTCCCAAGAAGAAGCGAGACGTATGCTCCTAACTGCATTCTCACATTGCTTTGCATTCTTGGATTCATGAAATCTGCCGCCAGTATGTCAACAAGTGCCATGTAAATCAAAATCCCAGCTGAGGCTGAGTCAAAAATTCCTTCAACAATTAAGGCGGTTGGGCTGTTCTCCTTGTAAACACTTGATATTCCAATGCCAACTGCAATCCCTATTGGAGTCGTCAGGGAGAAAAATGTCGCCATAATTGCCATGGACCTGGATTCGAACTTCGCCTAAAGAAAAAACAGGAAAAATGATTAAAGATCATGGGTTCTGTCCAGATCTACACATTTTGCATAAATAACAACCCAGTTCGGGAATTAATTAAGCAGTGAGTTTGGAATGTCTAGAAATGAGGACATTGTTACCATTAAAGAAACCCAATGTCGTCATTCTGTCAACATCCATAAATTAATGAAATGGTCACTTTTCTATATATCTAGGTTACGTTCAATTTCCTGACACAAATCGACAACTATTTAAGATGGAAAAGAAAACTTTTGATGTTGCCAACTAACACTAGGCGGGCCTTCGCGTGTAAAAAAGTAGAGTTGTTGAACAAAAGACAGATTATATGACATGAATATGGTACCTGAGAAATGCAGCCACCAAGTCCCATGCCCTCGAAGAACTGATGAAAGGACAAGGCTGCTAAGAGAGGCTTTACTGTTTCAGAACTCTGAGCAGCACCCAGAGATATGCCAATTATCACGGAATGAACCACTATCCCCAGCTCCAGGACCTGTAAGGCATAAATTATTGATCTTTTTCATAAGGATGTGAACTTTGATTGTCGGTAAAAAAAAAAAAAAAAAAGGAAGACGATAGATTGAACTTACCTGTGATATAATCCTCTGTCTAATCAATTCTGACATACTCGAATCATCGAGTGGGGAAGCAGAACCATGAGCATGACCATGTGTGGAATGAGTATGAACATGTACATGCCCTGCGTGATCATCTGCTTTCTCTTCGTCGTTATTTACCAGCTCAATCTTGTTAAAATGCCGCCTCTTATAAAAGCCCGTTGCGAATGAATCCACCATTAGTGTTCCTACTGAAGCCATCATAGCAACAAATCCCGTGAAAGAGAAGTTCCCCCATGGATTTTGCTTCAGACACGGCGATGTTAGATTCTCAAATGCATCAGGTAATATGTGAACGAACCCGGTTGCAAGAATAACACCAGCAGCAAATGCCTTGATCATGAAAAAGATATCATTTTCAGGATTCAAGGTTGGTACTTTCCTGCTTAACAGTGGAAGGCTAACACCAATAGCACCGGTAACAAGAATTGTACCCAAAGAAGCTATCTTGTACTTGAGGGCGTCACCCTTATTTTGTTTTCCAGTTTCGGCATCACACGGGCACTCACTGGAGACGATGGCAGGGTAAAGAATAAACAAAACAAACGATAGCTTGAAGAAATAGTGGAGACAAGATGCTTGAATAGTGATCATGGTGGGAGAAGAGAGACAAAGCAGCTAGAATTCTGTGAAGCGGCTAATAAATGAGGCAAAGAGAGACTCTGAAGTCTCAACTTATATAGAATATGGCAGTGAATGTTTCAAGTGGGTTGCAATGCAATGTTCTCTTGGCTGGATGGCTGACAATAAGAGAATCATATACACTCAATAGTCAGAACCATTAAATAATCCCAAGAAAGGGAAACCAGTCGTACATCCAACCAACTTTAACTTTCTGAGTCCGTGGCAGAGTGTTAAATATGCTCAAGATTTTTACTAATCAGTACGCAAAACGAAAGGGTCTTCGTCTCCAATTTTTAGTTATAATACATAAGCTCTCAAGATTTAAGCAGGTTACACGATCCATTCATTGGACTCTTCGTCTTGAAAGGGGAGTGTCAATCTCTTATACTTCTCACACAATTCATACGTATCTAACTGTACTAAATAATTGTCGATTAGATAAAAGGCTAAGGGGGTTTGGATACTAATCAAGTCGCTGGCAATGAAGTGACAAGTCACTAAGGGAGGTAATCCAATAATTCACGGTCTATGGTTAAGAAAAAAGCGAGAAGTGGAACCAAAGTAGTTGGCGTAGTAGGCCATAATCACCTTTAGAAGGAAGATAGGTAATAAGAGTCCCTACTCCTACCTCCTCCTAAGTGTGTGGACAACATGTCGTCATATGAGCATCTTATTCAAGAAATCTTAGCACTGTCGGCCTTGCAGGTCCATGGTCAACCTATGTTATGTCGATATTATGTCTTCCAAATGTTCTTTCTTTTGTTTTACCAAATTATGATAATAATCAAAGTTATTACTTTCTTGTTCTATTTTTGTCCTTTTTCTTTGCTCTCTTTTTTATAGTGAATCATTGGAGTATCTAGTATTTTAGGTATATAGTATCTGTATGGTTAGGAAAGTAATTTAGGGTTAGAATGTATATATAAAAGAGAGGTCTGTAGTTTTGTAATCACCGAAAACAAAAATAAAGTTTTTCCTCAAATTTGTTCACGGTATCAGAGCCACCGTCGCGCTGTCACAAAATTTAATTTGTGTTCTCTCCAAATGAGCTCTAAGACGTGTGGTGATAATTCACATAATTAAAGTTCCACACATAGGTGTATTGAAAGCTTCTTAGTGATTGGTCTGCTGAGACGGAAAACAAGACTGAGAAGTCCGCAACTGATCAATCTGTGAAGAAATTCATTAACGATACCTCCCCTTTTTATCTGAATTCATCAAATAACCCAGGTACGATGATTAGCTATTGAGTCTTGAAAGGGGAAAACTATGACATGTGGGTAAAGGCCATGAAAAATGCCTGGCGTGCTAAGAATAAATTGGGATTTGTTGATGGTACCGTTACCAAGCCAAAATTAGGAGAACCTGAGGTAGGTTTGTGGAAAATTTGTAATTCCATGATGGTTTCTTGGCTCTTTAATTTGATTGATCCTGTACTTCAACCAAGTGTGGATTACTTGTTGGAATTATACCTGTGACTCAATCGTTATGTAATAGATTGAACACTTTTGTTTTGTTATTATTAACTTTGTTTAATAATATGACAAATGATTATATTATCATATTATATTTTTGTTTTTATTATAATATGATAAGTCCTTGATTAAATTTATATACTTGCCATCACAAGAGAGATTATGATAATAAGATTCAAGTCTTTAGGGTTTAATCTAAAAGTGTTCTTGATTATAGGATCATCAAATAAGGACTTTAATGATCCGGTTAAATCAATATATATGTAATAGTATCTATTGGATAGATATTAGTAGATCTCATTTATTAAGTTACATATATAGTTGATGATATGGAGATATGATCATTGAACTGACCAAATGAGAATTCTCAATGGTTAATATTACTTATGAACTGTCAAGTGAGATATTCTCATAAAGATTTAAATGTATTATTTTCCTTTGACTTTAGATGATCATAGTAATCAATAGGTTACTTATTATGTTTTGATGTCGGACACCTAGTGTGTAAAAATACTAATTGAATGATTATTAGATATAATTAAGTACATATCTTATTAGTGGTGAGTCAAGATAGTATCTATCGACTCTAAATAATAAGTTTGAACTCTATGTTGTCATTGATTTGAATGATTGTTTTAAGACTTTGGTCATGGCGATTGAATGAGTGAAGAAAAGGAGTTTTCTAAGTTATTCACCAATCATTAATGATCGACATATAACATAGTTAGTTACCTAATAAGGTTTGATAGTTAAACCATATCTTAGGATAATCCGGAGTTGTAATGATGGAAGGTAATAATACATTATCCTTAAATTAGATTCCGTCTTTGCAAGGTTGTTACTTCATACGATCTAGTTATTGAGGAATGTTGTTAAACACAAACCTTAATTAGTAATTAATTGGATTAATTACTACCGACTTAATGATAAACCTATGTAGTCACATATATATAAGTGTAATATTTCCTGTATATGATTATTTAAATTATTATGTGATAATTTATTAAATAATCTATATAACATATTATTATATTTTTTGCTAGCATATAAAATATAATTGATATTAAAAATTCTCTTGTACAAAATAATTTATTATTAAAAAGAAACACTTACACAAAAAAGATAAATTCTCTGATATTCATTAATTTTGTTTTCATTTTGTGTACGTGAATAAATCAACGTAGAGAAGAGTGAGAGATTATATACTCTTTCATTTTTCTTCATTTTCTGTATCTGAAAACAACCGAGAGAAGAAAAAAAGATAATTGTTTTCTTCATTCCTAAAGAAATAGTTCTTTAAATTTAACCATAGTCATATCAAGTGTTAAAAGCGAGACATACTTTTCGGTGTAGAGATTGAGCTCACAATTGCAAGTATAAGAATTCAGCTTATCATTCATCAAGTGGCAAAGAAATGTAGCAGGAGGCTGATGAATTCTTGGAGAGTTTAATACTCTTACTCTATGTAATACATGCATTCCAGCACTAACATGAACTACTAAGGTTAGCTTAATTGTAGAGCTTATGTTGAGTCATGGTGTATTTTAGGTATCTTTCCTTGAACGACCTCTTATAATTGACTCTATTTGATAAATTTAAATTCATTTTTTATTAAAAAATTAATTTTTTTTAGAGTATGCTTGTTTCTCGTCATAAACTGAGAGCTAAATTATTAGAAGTAGATTTAGAATCAAATAGATTTTGAATTCATGTTAAAATATATCTTATATGGCTTTTTGTGAGATGAATAATAGCTCTTGTAAAATAACTAAAATTGATCAAAACTTTACTTTTGCTAAAAAAAAGTAGTCAAACTAGTTGTCTAGCCTTTATTTGTCTAAATCTAAAGTTTTTTTTCCTCTTAAATAAAGGTTGAATGAAATTTGGAGTTGATTTTTCCAAAATTTGCATTATATTTGCTCCTTTGAGGTCTTGAAACTAGTTGGCAATGCCTCTTTTGTTGAGTTAAAAATGTTTTAGACATGATTCGAATAGTTGTTGACTTTAAGAGGAATTTTATGTTGCTCCTTGTCGGGAATCAATTTACAAATTTTAACAAAACATATTTTAATTTTTAAAATTTTTTATTACAACTCTCAATCAAATAAATTTGTTATTTTTAACAAAAAATAGGAACAAAAATTAAAATTCACGATAGGAAAATAAAAATAAAGTCAAATGATTCTTTAAATTAGGGCGATATGATGTCTTGGTCATCAATAGTTGACTGAAAATTCCTCCTTTATTTTCTTAATTGCACTAATAAAAAAAACATATATATACAAATAAAATAAGATTGAATAATCTATTTTTACTATATATTTTTAAACTCTAAAATCAAGAAAATTGACAATTAAAGACCAAAAAAGTTAATGTAAATATAATTTAGAAAGAGATAGAACATCTAAATTGACATGCAAGAAACACTATGTGAAAGTGAAAATTTGATAATAAAAAACACACAAAAATTTTTACAAATAAATTAAACAAAATACTTACCTTAAACAATTTACGTACTTGTCTATAGAATGAAAAAACAATCTCTTAACAAATCTCATCTTATACTAAATTGGTGAATCCAAGTTTTCAATTCCTCTTTAATTTTTTAAGGAAATTATTTATTGTATTTTTTTTATTCAAAAGTAATATTTCTATTAATTAAAAATAAAGTTACGTATTATTAGATTTTTCCAAATTTATTATACCAATCAAACTTTTATTGAGTTATTGTTTTATCTATGGCATTCGTTTATGGAAATCTATTTCCAACTAACTGATAACTTTTATTATTTGACATTAAATTGATAACGTGCTATCTTATATAACATTTATATTCCTAAATTGAAACAAGGCACGCACAACATTTCTTGTATATTATTTATTCAATTGCAATTAAACTCTTATAGTATCTTTGGATAATGTCCATTTGTCTTACTTCTGCAATCATGCATGAATCACCCATTTGATGTAACTAAACTATTGAAGAGTTCACTGGACACGAAGCCATCCAGAACCCTAAACATATGTTCTACAAGCGAGAGCTGACAACTAACATAGGTACAATGGGGGCCAGTGGAGATTACCAAGTCAGCTAGTCCATGATCTTGAATCACAAAGAAGATGCGACCAACGCAGATTAGAAGACTATTTGGCAATAGCAAGGCTCACAACGAATCACAGCATTTCTATGACTCCTCATGCATGATAAAATTCTTACTAATCAACAGAGGGTCTACAGAAAATTTACTTCGGACGCTACTTGTTACCACTATCACTTCATGGAATCATCTCTTCATATTATGAAGGACTGCCCCAAAGCCTGCATCTTATGACATAAGCTTGCCACTCAGGTTATCTCGGCAGAGTTCTTCACACTGAACCATCAGGAGTGGCTTAAAAAGAATCTTCACACACACCGACTGATAGGGGGATACGACTGGGCTATTATATTTGACACAGCGTACTGATTTCTCTAGTCCTAGCATAATAGGGTACTCTTCAATGCACAGTTTAACTGGCCGATTTCACCAGATCATCAGATTATTAAATATGTACAACGTATTCAACAGGCGAACAATTGGCAACAACGGTCTCGACGGGAGAATTACACTAAACGGGAGCAGCTCATCTATTGGAGCAAGCCTCCTCAGGGTTGGGTGAAATTAAACACTAATGGAGCCTACAAAAGCTCACGCCTTTTGGCCACTGCAGGTAGCTTGCTACAACATAGTTCCGGTGCTTGGTTGGGAGACTTCGCTTAGAACCTGAGTTGGTGTTCCACGACCACAGTGGAACTTTGGAGAGTGCTTTCAAGTCTGGAGAGTGCTTTCAGGTCTTAACCTGACGTGGACCTTGGGATACCGATTCGCTTACTGTGCATAATATGCTTTCTTCCCCAACGAAGCGTGCTACTTCTCTGAACCTGTTAGTTGTAAACATTGATCAACTACTCAACCATAATTGGGTCGTGGTTATTTGGCATATCTATAAGGAATGTAATCGATGTGCAGACTGGCCTGTAAATTTTACAATATAGTTCAATTTAGGAGTCACTTCTTTTGAGTACCCACCTACAAGTTGCATACCTTCCCTCTGAGAAGATGCTTAAGGGGTTTATCACCCTAGAGTTAACATATGATGGGCTAGCTTGTGTTCCCTTTATATATATATATAAAAAAGAGTAAAAACAAATGGAGGCTCTTTACCTTAACGGATGGGCTTAAACAATGAATGGCCTATCCAACAAATGAATTACGAATGACTAGAAGAAAGTACAAGTTCAAGAAGACCAAAAGTTTTCAATAGGTCACATGAAAGGTCAAAAAGGGCTCGCATGGAATCTCCCTTCTGTTAAGTTTTATCAACACCTGTTAGCCAGCCGCCTGTAACTTTCAACCGACATCTTTTTCTTTTGGAAGTATCTCTTTCAATTACAGTTTTGGGATTTATTATCGTTAACCACTGAGTAAACTTAAGTGACAAAATCTAAATGAACTCCTCTTTCTCTTCCATAAATCCAGAGGTGGGAGAAGCTTGAAATCGTTAAAGAACGGATCTTTCATGATATATGCGATCAAAGGGATCAAACTTTTAGTCCGTACGCATCAAATTACAAAGTAACCAGAAACATTTTCTTTTTATTTTTTCCTGAAATCATAGTTCATCGTCTCCATCTCTCTCTCTCCCCCCCTTGTTTGTGCAGAGACCAAGTTTGAGAGGGAGAGAGAGAGAGGAGGGGGTGAGTAGAAAGAGATGTTTTTCTTGGGAAAAGGGTCTTGTTGCTTTCCATCAGAAGTGGTGGGTGTGAATGTGGGTCTTGCTTTTCTTGATGGCATTGTTGCTCTCTTTGCATTTATTCAGGTTTGTTTTTGGCTTCTCAACTTTGCTTAACTTTCTGTTTGGCAGGGGCTTTTGTTTTATGCTGAAAGCTATAGCTAAGGATGAATGGTATTAAAAAAAGCGTGAGATACATATTTTACCAACAAAAGGTTTCCATTAATTACAATGGTCTACAAATTGGTATATCAAGCTTTAAATCTTGCTAGGGCATATGGAATTCGGGCTGTTGACTAAGACTAACTACCAATAGTTGCCGAATTTGTTAAAAATGGTTGCTTATTATGCATTTCTCATCATCCTTCAGTGGATGTGTGAGGTATTATATGCATTTACCAGAAGCCTTCTTTCAATTTGATTGTTAGTTGTAGTATAGCATATGAGAACACTAGGTATACAAACGAGTATCTATTATTACACTTCAAATTTTAAAATTAAATTCTCTTTAGTGACCATCGGGTGTAGACATTTGCTGCCGATGACTCTGTTAATATAACTGATCTACTCTCACGATTGCCCTTCACTGAAGGAACCAAAACCTGTAACCTGATGGCTTGTTATGCAGCCATATTCAAATGTTGAAGAGTTCTTTTATAATTAATGCTTGTGTATCTAGATAAGTGTTCATATTAGCTTGATGGAGCATATAATACTTCATCTACCTAGTCAAGATACTAAGTTTATTCCCATTCTTATTTTTTTTGTGGAGAATTCTAAACCAAGTTCAGATTTGTTGCGTCCTAAGTTCATAAATTTTATTGAGTTACTCGAGTATCTAATTGTTTCATATTGTATTTAGTAAAGCATGATAGTAAATCTGCTTAGTTTAACAAGTTTTATAATGCCTTTTCAATTAATCAGGTGAAGGCTTTAAGATATAATTTGCCATCTCTTGTTTTATAAAATGCCTTGAGATTGGACACTGCTTTGTCCCAGCTAAAGTTTACTAGTTTTACCTGACTAACCTCAAGCTCATGTATTAAACCTTCATTTTAATTCTCAAAAACAATCCCTATGATCTTGAATATGTAGAAAGTCCAGCTTTGTGTTGCGTGAGAGTAAGAAAGAGAGATTGTGTTCGTGCAATCAAATTGAGGAGTGAAACTGGGAAGCTTTGCAGTATTTTCAATTCTTATTTGAAAAGAGGTTTGAGAAATGATAAATACATGCGATTTAGAAAGCCTATCATTTGAATTTAATATCTCTCTGAGAATGTAAATTTGAAATGATTATTAATTCATGCAAATTCTGTGCAGCTAATAAGGATTAACTCAAGGAATGCTCAACTTGGCTGGACTCGACAGAAAGTAAGTGATACACTGCTTGTTGGACTTAAATAGCCACAGATCTTCCAGTTGAGATTAAACTAATTGACTGGCTAGCTAGATTGACCCGCTATTGTCAGACTAGCTGGTTTGGACTTGTGCCTTGATCCCATCTGATCGAGTTGTCTGACAAATTAAGGCAGAGACCAGGTGAATCTTATCTGAACTTAAAGGATTCTGGTGACTGCCCTGAACTGGTTGGAATCTATTGAAGGTGTGGGTGTTACAACTATGATACGTAGAAAGTAGTTACAAAACCTTTGTAAATAGCCCAAGTTGCAAACAGTTTGTGATCATTCCATGCTCTATAACTTCTCATTCATTGCTTAAGCTTTTCCGATTTTCAAGTCTCCATGAAAGTATCTGCGCTAACACATATTACAATGGCATAAAATGAGTTATGGTAATCTAAATACATCATCTTATGTTTCATTAGAAGTATAGAAATCCTATTCTGTGCCACTCAACTGTTTTTTTGTAGAGTTTTCGGCCTTCACATGTATCTTGATCTCACTTCCCTTAAGTTATTGCTAATGTATAAATTAAAAGTTAAGACTTCGGTTCCCATTTCTGTTTGTTTACAAAGATGATGTCCACTAGAGCTCAAAACTTTTGATAGATTGTCACTTTGGCTGTGGTCATTGTCGGAAAAAGATAAAATCTCAGAGTGAAGATATTTTTGTCAAGCAACGACTTGCATGCTTGGAGCAGAATGAATGGGAGAATCAATCTTGTTAAATTTCATTGGATTGGCAGATAGACCTTTTCTGCAAGCCACTTTGGGATGGTCCATTTGCCATCTTCGTTTAAAACATATGAACTCAATATGTAATTTATGAACAATACATGTGTCATTAAATATCTTTTTATTGTTTTAGACTGCAAGTGACCTAATTTTGAAGGTCTTGATCAATGTATCACCAATTACAGGTTCTTCATCTATTGATTGGCTGCTCTAATATAGGTAACATTTGAAGTTGCAAAACTCTACTTTTTAGCTTCAGTTCTCTAATTCTTTCATTCGCTCCATTTTGTTCCATAATCTTTCATTTGATGCTTGTACTTGATGCAATTATTTATTTCATGAATTACTCTCTGATTTCTTCTCATTCCTAATGTATAAAAAGTAGCCCTTGAATCACTTTTGTAAGTAGAGGAATAATATACGCTTCAGTTTGGCTTTTTTAAGCTCCTTGGTATGGTGCAGATATAATTTATGTTTGCTTGTCTTCTTAATGTTTAACTGGGGCTTGGGCAACTTGGTATTAGCATTGGCATTGATAAATAAGACATGCGTTGGATAAGATATGAATTTGACAAGATTTGAAGGTATAGGATTGGCTTGTATTGAGTGGAATTTAACATCTTTCAGCTTTCTTGTGTGGCAACTATTAAAGTGACATGAGATTTTCCTTTCTTTTTTGAGTGAAATGAGATCAGAAGGAATTATGAAATTATAATGACACGTTAGTTTTGACGTTTGTTAGAGCAAGAGTAAGTAACTAGGAAGCTTCTTGGCTGCTCTCAATGGTAGTTTATTGCACTAACCATTCATTCATCTTAAAGCAAGTACTACAAATTAATTTTTAAAAAGGTGGATGGCAGTTGAAATGGGGTGTGTAAAATTGATAAGTTTGAACATTTATAGTGTTAACTGACCTTGAAGCTTGTAGGACTTGCTTACATTTATCATTACTGATCATTGATTGTGCACCTCACATTAGAAAACAAGGAATTATGGATGCTAGAATCAGTTGGTTGTCTTCTAGATTAGTGCTTTTCTGATTGCTTTGTGTGTGAACATGGTGAATTTGTGCATCTGTTTACATGGAAGGTCTGAAGCAGTAATAGATGCTTCTGTGTGAGAATGGAGATGTATGTTAGTGACCAAGTGTTAATGTTCAAGTTAAAACTAATTTATTATATTATTGTGATGTTAATTGCATCTCTTTTCTGACTTAATAAGTGTTCCATTGTGCGACAGCATAAATTATAGGAGAATATGGATACTCAATTTCTTAACTTCGTGATATCCTGAGAAAATATGATCTCTCCTTTTAAAAGTTTAGGTGTGCATTTTATGGAATTTGTGTACTCTACATTGATTAAATTGTGTGTTATTTTGGCAACACGTCAACAACTAGCCAAGTAGCCTTTCATAACAGGACCTATGCATGCTTCACAATTTAAATCTTAGTTTTTTTCCAAATAACTTGATCAAATATTAAAAGGAGTTATTACACATACTTACATATAAGAAAAAGGTACGTGATTTACTTGATAAACTAACCTTACACAGGCCTCTCGTATTCATTTTTCATGTTCTCTTTCAATTTTCAATGGGTTTTTAATTATTTAGCTGATTCAACGAATTGATGGGGTAAAGGATGGTTGTTACCTATTTTGCAATTATGCACCTTATGAATACACCCAAAAAGATAAAATGTTTTGACAGATATTATTTCCTTGATCTTTGTTCTCTCTTAAACCACTTACTTGTGGTGTCCAGGTTACTTTGCTTATTTTGTCCTAACTCTAGCTGCTTCTTGTGAGAGATGGCTTTGCTGGTCACACTCTTGTGGTTTCATCCTCATGGGTATGTTGCTATCTCAATAATATGTGACTCTTGTGACAAGTTTGATGTGTGTATTTGAGTCAATGGATATTTTGCTGCAGCTTTCCCAAAAATTCTGTCTTTCGCAGCATTTCTTCTAATTCTATCCTTCTGGTATGTTTTCTATATTACTTGGAAAATTTTCAGATTCTATGTTTTAATACTTGTTTGTGATCACTTTGGGGGTTGAATGATGTGCCAATAGCGTTGATAGCTTATCCTTAATATAGGACTGCTTACCCTCTTCTCAAAAGTTTCTCAAAATGATGAGTTCTTTTCAATGAACATCGTTATATTAATTTTCCTTTTTATGTCCTAATTACAGAGCGTGCTTTTGAGTCCATATTCTAAGTAAATTAATGCATCATGTAGGTCATTTGTAAACAACCTTTCTCTTAGTTAGGGGTTAGGTACCTAGACTCCGTGCCTTAGCGGAATTTATACTAGGTATTATTGTTGTTGTTGTTGTTGTTGTTGTATTGTAAGTAAATCAGTATGTATACTTCAAAATAACTCAATTTCCTTTTAGCTTCAAAAAAGTGTTGAAGGGGGCCGGAGGAAACAGCGAATGCCCATTTTATGGTTTCTGTCTTCTGGTTGAGCTCTATATTGCAGCTGAATCTATGAAATTTTTTGGGTTACATTATTATTATTTATCCTTTTTGTATGATTTTTGCAATGATATGCTTAGTTTTTCGTTTGTTGCTTTTTTTTTCTTGCATTTTGAGAAGCGTCATTGACTTGAAAAAAATTATAAAAGATTATCTCACTTCATACACATGTCATTTTTCAGCTCTTTGGTACATTCATTTTGTAGGATTGATCTCTTCCATCAGGATGATGATGAACATTATGAAGATGAAGACTTTAGTTTTCAGGAAACTTTGTTGGACAGGGCGTTAAACGAACCAAATTCAACACATGAAGATAGTCATAGAATATGTTTGCCTTTAAGATCAATCCATGTTGAAAGCCGTCAAAAGCTTGTAATTTTGGTATGGGAAATGCTGAAATTTACTCTCCTGGTTTGCTGATCTCTTTTTCAATAATTTAGGTATATTTTCTTATTTGGCAATAGTGAAGTCTTGTAATTGAACGTACTTTATGAAACTAATGACTTTTTACTATTGCCAGGTTACTCTTCTAATGTTGGTTTTAATGGTAGCATTTTCTGTGCTTATCTGGATTGCAATTGGAAACAATTCAGTCAATTCATCATTATTGGCTACGGTATTAACATCTAATTTTTATATCATCTCTGTTTCTTGTTAACATGCTATAGCTAGTTGATTAAACAATGCCTTACAAGTGAGAGGCATTTCGGCATGAAGATTATGCTGTAATTTAGTTGTTTGCACAATGAAGAATATTTTCAAAGTATACAAGGATAATCATTTATAACCTCTGCCTCTTATTGATATAAATTTGTATTGTGGTTTCTTTACTTTAAAAGGTTGAATAATTGTTCGACCTTGTAATCCAGAAGATCACAAGTAAATTGTAATACCAAATTCATGTCACTGATAAAGAATAACCTCTCTAAACACAAGATTTCTTCTCTATACTTATATTTAGTCAAAGCTTCAATTAAAACAAATCTTTTGATCATTTACAATGCAAGTAATTCATCCTTTCTCTATGTTACTTGCTGAGAAAAGAGCTATTGTTGATCATCATTTTTCATATTTTTATGCCAATAAGTTTCTTTAGTGAAAAAAGAAGCACAGAGAACTTCTGTTATTTATTTAGTTTCTTGGTCATGATCTCAAAAATGAATACATGGCTAGAAGAATCTACGACCAAGATTCCTGTTAAGTTAGTCTAGATAGTGCGGTAGTTCAACATGCTTTCTAGTGTTTATAAATTCCTACAAGGTTCTATGCTACACTACTATGTCCCATTATCTATGGTGGGATTAAGAATGGATTTTTGTTTGCTTGGCTTTCTTTCTTTGCTACCTAAGTTTAAAAAAGACTAGCTAACGGCTTGTCAAAGTGAAACCTATGATCTCGAAAAACCAAATTCTTGATGAAGAACTTCTCCCCTCCCGGTTCTTTGCTTTTAAAAACTGCATTAGGTACACATTTCAAGGCGATAACTGCTCTACGTTTAAGAGAAAACAGACGTTATAACTAACACATGGACTAACAAATAGAACAGAAAGAATATGTCCTAAATCTACTACTAGGATTGTGGTTTAAAATGGATGGATGGATGAAAGGAAAAATAAACATTAGGATTAGACTAGTCGATAAGGAGGGGAGTGCCCCTTCCTTATCAATAGAGTCTGATTCCTCTAGGTAGGTCAATTAGAGCAAAACCCTGAAAGTGCTAGGTTGCGGGGTAGTGCACCCTCATCTACAAAGCCATTTACATGAAAAAGAAAAAGAGAGATGAAATCTCTTCATATAAATGATGAAAATCTAACGGCTGACGCCCCTGCATAACCTAAAAGGTTTATATTCATGACCCAAAAATGGGGATTTTGGAAACGATCACTAACCATAATTAGCATTTTGAGGTGAATAATGTTGAGATGAGCAGTAGTGTAAAACTATTGGCGGCTTATTGAATTTGCATTCACATGTAGGTGTACGTGGATATATTTGCTACAGCAATGCTGTTATTGGGATTGTCATTAGCATGTTATGGTGAGCAGCTGTCATTTTGTTTATCTATGTTTCTATTTCATCTTCCTTCAACTCTTTACCTTCTTTTTCTCCTTTATAATATCTATTACTTTCTGGCATCTGATGCTATTACTACTTGGTGTAATGAGTGTTGCATTTTAGTTAGCATTAGACTGCAGCATTATTATGATAAATAGTAATTTGTTTGCTGGAATTTTCTGTGTTGGATTCTTATTTTTTTCTATTAGGCATGGCATGTTATTCATCTACTTTCCGCTTTTAGCCTATTTACATTTTTGGTAT
>JANZLD010000002.1:39336425-39356569 GCA_026413575.1 Erythroxylum carthagenense
TTTAAACTAATTCCTCACTTAACTTTCATCCCTTTAATCAATATAAACCTCAATTTAGTCCATCAAAAAGAAAATTTTTCAAATTAATCCTCAAACACAAATTAAAACATACTTAATGCAAATCGGGGCCCAACACTCGGAGTGGCGCTGCAGTTGAAACGACAAGTCCAATCTTTGACAACTGTACGACGCAACAGTTGAAAGGACGAGTGTGACAGTTGTATGGCGGTTACAAAGGCTTTTTCATTTAAAATTTTGAAAACCCGCCAGTGCATGCGTGCTGTAAGTAATGATTAAGTTCAATGCTTGGACTAGGCGTCTACATTCGATCGGTTGACCTATTACCTACGATCGATCGATCGGTTATATCTCTACCCTAGATCGGTCGGTCTTATCCCGAGCCACTATGAACTACGCATCGATGTCCGACCGATTGGGCCTATCACGAGCTGTTCCACAGACGAGCTGCACGATCTTTATATACTCATTCGACCCTTCTCCTTGGTCAGACTCGAGGAGCAGGGGGGCTTATGGTTGGGTTGGTCGTACTAGACCCAAGCCCAGGCCCGAACATAGACTGCTCATTCGCGGGTGAAAACCTCCCATGCATAAGTAGAGACCTACGTAAAGACCTAAACCTAGCATCTATTTCATATATAAGGTACTACTTTACCACGGTACAGGTACGAGATAAGAACCCTACTATTCTTTATTCACTAGCCTCCAGAACTCTCCCAAAAAAGACTAACTTGAGCATTGGAGGAGCCTACTGGGAATCAACCCCCGACGTGGCTTGTGTTGTTTTGCAGGTATCCTTTTGTTAAAGACAACCGATCTCATGGATCCAAACGGTAGCGTGCAGCCTCACCAGAATTAGACTGAACCAGCAAGCTTCCATTTCTGACTTTCTTTGAGACAATATTCATCACAACTCACATATGACATAAGTTGTTGTGTATTATTAATCTTCACTTCAACAGCTTTTTGTATTAATAAATATATATTATACAAAAGGACATTGTATTTAAATTTCATAGATATCAAGTTCTATTCCATTGCATTCAACAACTCTCGAACTATTTTGTGAGGGTATAAGTGGAAACCCCTCAATGGCTTCATAACATCAAATGACTTAGAAGTTGAGCGGTTTAGAGAGTGCCAAGTTAGAAATATAACTACTACCCAGTTTTTATAAATATTCATCTATTTATTAAATGAAATTTACAAAAATTAAATAAATGAATTTTCAACAAAGTATTCGATAAATGCAACTTAAAGAATAAATAAACATATATTTATGTGACACAATAAGAACATGTTAATGAAAAAAGTTAATTTGAACCTGCCCAGAATCTTGAATCTCCAATCAAACTAAAGATTTAGACACCCGATATCAGGAAATAGGAAACGGTACCTTTATAAATACCCACCCGCTAGCCTACGTCGTTCATCGAGCACCTACTTAGCATAATGTCAACCTCAACAATGGCTCTTTCCTCACCGAAGGCAGTCTTGGCTACTTGGGGAAACCACAGCTTGATTCTTGCACAGAATATATTGGCAATTTGGGCTACTTAGTGGAGTTGATAAGCGCAGTTGAGAGTTCTTGGCATGTAATATCAACTTATTATTAAATATATTATTTAGTATTAATTATTGACGTCTAAAATGAATTATAAAAATATGAATATTATGACATTAGTAGACAATAGAAGAGACATATGTTAGGGTAAAGGTATTAGTGGGTCATGTTTACATTCCGGCAAAATAAACGTAAGATCTAGATGGGCATACTATGCAGGAGTAGGACAGAAGATAAGCCATCGTTTTCTCAACATTCCTAAAGAAAGAGATGCCTTGCGTAAGATAAACAACTAAATTAGATGAAGGGTTCAAATGCTCTTATAGAGGAGCTTTTCAAAACTTAACTGGAATGAGCCGATTCAATCAGTTCATAATTAAACAAAATTTTAATATAATCAAATAGTTAATTTGATACATTCAGCTAAAAAACACCTTACAAACTTTTTATTAGACGAGCTCATTAGGTGGCTATCAAACCACTGGATGAGGTGAGCAACCCGCTTTTCTCGGGTGAGAGTTTTTGACCCATTAGAGTTAGCTGATGACCCGGAGGCCTCAGAATTGAAGATGAGGGAGATTAAAAACGAGAGATTGATAATGTTCCGACTGTTTAAATACTTTGCTCGAGCTGTTATTAGTTATTAAAATACTCCCCATAACTTGGCTGACCGGCAACAACAATTGCCACTAACTTATGCTCTCTAAATTTGATGAAGATAGTGAATGTGAATACAATGCCTCTTTGATCGACTAATTTTGTTCAATTCTACGTAATAGTTCTATTTCTATTTGGTTAAGTAAAAACCATAACTTTGAAATCCAATCTCGAATTGAATTTGAGTGCTTTGCAAATTTTATTGTTGCAACTTTCATTATTGATGACTACTTTGTCATGAATCCAAATCTCCTATCTAATTTTATTATTGTGTCCCATAAATCTCAACTATTCATTTATGTGAGTCCCACGTAGATCCCACATAAATGAACGCGAGTTCCGCATAAATAAATGGTTGAGATTCATAAAATGGAATAAAACACTATAAAATTGGACAGAGAATCCTATTCCTATGCCATATGCCTTTTTACAAGATGTGTTATGGAGCAAGATATGCCTATTCACCCTGTATGCTTGTATAAAAAAGAAAATAAAAATTGCGAATTGGATTGACCACACAACACACAGCTTCCAGTTCCAACCTCTGTTTAGTTATCAAACTGCAGTCTTGGTCTCTTTCTAATGCCCTCGTGAGTCATGACCATCCACGATTTGCCAATGCGGATGCCCTTGCTCTTGCCACTGACTTGGCGTAGAGCTCCTCGTACTGTGATGCCGAAGACTCCCAACTGAAATCTATACTCATGTCTTTCTGGACCAGTTCTTTCCATACTTCAGGGTTGTTCCTGTAGTAGTTGAATGCCCGCTCTAAAGCAATGTTCATGCCCTGTCCAACATTAACAGATAAAAGTAGTTGCAAAACAGATATTACTTGTTTTAGTGGAATTGCTAGCTCAAATATCAAGCTGAAAGTAAATAAATAGTAACTTTGTCAATCATTATTCACCTGTTCATCCGGATTCAGGAATGTAAATCCATTCCGGAAATGCAGAGGGATTGTATCATCATCAATATCAAAAACACTGTACATGAATGTAATCAAAGAATTAGAGTTAGAAAACTATTTTCTAACCATTGATCTCAAATGCATCTAAAGTCAGTTTGCTACCTGTCATTTAGCCCACCCGTTTTTCTTGCTATGGGTATGGAACCATACTTCATTGCTATCATCTGCAGACAAAAAAAAAAAATCGAAAGCAGGCACTATCACTTCATATGACGCACTGGATCTGTAAGATGTTTGGTTCCCAATATACAACCGAGGCAACCTTATGTCACTAAAAGGTAGTCCAAAAGGATGGTTTACAACTATATTCGAGTTTACTACTTTCAGTTCTCTTTTAGTGTCAACATTCTGGAAGTCTGTCAATATAAAAATTTTGCCCGAGGATCTTGTTGGTTATACCTGTGTTAGGCCACATGGCTCAAAGATAGATGGGATGATAAACATGTCAGATGCTGCATAAATACGCCGGGAAAGGCATTCATCAAACTTCAATATTAGCCGAATTTGATCATGATTCTGAAAATGATTTGCAATACCCTCAAATTCCCTCTGCAAAAAAATGAAAAAGGAGGTAAAGATACACTCGATAAATTTGAAAATGCACCGCTGGTGAATGAATGGCCAACCAGGGACAAGCATTGACCAAGGCTCTACATGCTTTTGCATTAGAGGTGCAGAAGCAAAGATTATATCCAACTTAAGGTGCAAAAAGAACTGTTTGCTATTACCTGAATATGTTCGATTGGGCTTGAGCCAAGAAGTACGAACTGTCCTCCCAGCTCCAGTGTTCGATATATTGCATGTCTAATAAGATGTACGCCCTTTTGTGGCACTAACCTTGTTATGCAGCCTACCTACCAAAATCATGTGAAGATGCACATATGCACACACAAACACAGAGAACAGAGAATGATAAACAAATAGAGCAGCATTGCAGAAAACAATAAGTGCTCAAGATTCTCTCAGAATTAGAATGGAATACAACAATCAATCAGCTAGCTCCACTTGTATATTGGTAAACTTTAGTCATGGATCTACCATTACAAAATCTTTCATTATTCATGAAGAGACAAGAATTAAATGGAATGCCATCAGATGGTCAATATGATACAACATATAAACTATATAGACAAACAGGATTTCAAACCTTTATCATATTCTGTCATACTAAGTATTTGGAATAAAATCCGAAAATCTTGTCCCAGCTTACTCAGGGTTTTCAAAATGGCCCTATACTATTTATTGTTTTCCAAGCAGATGATAAAAGGCTGCAAAAAGTTCATCCCAAGGAAAAGACCTAGTTCAATGTTTCGTAATTCATGCTTGATGAATTGCATGAAGAATAGCTCCATTGATCTGCCAGACTTGGCACTAGCTATATCTATCAGACACTAATGATCCAATTGACAACAAAATGGAGGAAGATTAAACAAATTTCAAAATTTCTACAAAAACTCGACTAAAATTACCAATGGCTGTCTGACATCTGAAGTCGAAAGCCTAAGGTTCCTTCTGGTAACCATTTTATTTTCCTCTTTCCCTTGAAGATCATTAGAGCTGTACTGAACTTTAAGAAAAGAATCAGTTGCAGGATTCCAAGCATCTGTATCGATTCCATTAAGAATGCCAATGAACTTCTTTGAATGAAAGTTGAGAGTAGAATGCAGACCTTTCCCACCCTGTCAAGGAAAAAATCGATACATGTTGACAAAGCCTTGAGTTAACAGCAGGAACAATACAATACATTCTCATGTACTTTGGAACACAAATGATTCTATTCCAGAGTCTAACAACTCTATCATCCTATACAAATAGGACACATGTTCTCCCAGAAAATAGATGACTTCCAAAGTTTAACATCTTCACTAAGGAGACCTCAAACCTGACTATCCAGTTTATTCTTGTTTTCAAATCAGAGCATCTGCACCCTGGCATCCATTGTAAATCACTGGTACGGTCTCCCCTCAAGTACTATTTTAAAGAAACAGTTCAAGAAATTTATGAACAGTATGCATGGAACTTTGCCTGCAGAGGATTATTATGTGTGACTTGACTTTTAACACCTTGAAAGTCTATCTTGTAAGGACAAAGATAAAATAGGGTACAACAGCCAAAGCTCATCTAGAATGTTTACCTTGCCCTTTGTTATCTTTTCCCTCAACCATATGGGATACGTATCATAGAATGAGCATGACAAGTTTAAAAAATTCAAGCCTTGAATGAGTGACTTGGCAAACTTTGATTATATTGTTGTTTCATAGAACTGAAGAAATTTATGTTGCAGTATAAAATGTGTTAAATTCTGTTATGAATAAGGAAAAACTTGTAAATATACTTGTAAGATATTAATATGTATATATACTAGGGCCAAGCTAATCATAAGCTCAAGCCAAATTTTCTCCAATCTCTCTTTGTCTTTACAGATGCAAAAGTAGTCTTCTAATTGATGTTATTGCACTAAGCCAAATTTACAAAGAACACTTGCATAATGCACACAACAGCTCTTCGACATTAGCATATTGTAGACATGTACAAAAACACACCAGTCAAAAATCGATCCCAATATGTTACTGCCAGGGTCCAAGTGGAATGACCAACTCTTCAAGGTTTGCAACAGCAGTTATTTGAAAAAATAACACCATAGACAGACCACTTGACACCAGAACATCCAACAATCTCTAGGGGAAATATTAATATAAATTACAATTTTTCTAGCCAAGACATGCTATCAGGAAGGTCAGTCATTCAACATTGCTCGTCACATCATTTATTAGATAGGCTAATCCCCTATACATGGAAGAGGAGATAAAGTCAAATGTTTGTGGCTCTTACGCCAGATCACCAAGTCCATACCTCAGCAGTCCGCACCTCTTGTGCATAGGTTGGTGATACCGTTGTCACAATATTTGAGAAGACTACCGCACCCTGAATAAAAAGGAATAATGGTATGTGGCTTATACTGGTTCTAAACAGTAAGGTATTGATATTTCGATAAACAATTGGAATACCTTAATAGGATTCACTCTATCATGCGCTGAGTTGTCCTGCATTCTATCTGACCTGTTTAGCTGGTGGACATCAAGTCCACAAGATGCCAGTTCTGACGCAGGTGCAGTCCCTTGATACTCAAAGTTGTGACATGTAAAGCAAATTCTAGCTGAATTTAGTCCTTTGGGGGCATAGATGTCCCAATAAAGTGGTGCCTAAAATAGCAAATAGAAAGTTTCTTTACTTCAGTGAAATAAAATGCGGATATGGAAAAGAAAAACAAACAGACAACCAGACAAAAGGTAATCATACAACAAAAGCAGTCTGCCAATCATGACAATGGATTATGTCTGGTCTTTTGCCAGCTTGGAGAAGCAGTTCAAGTGCTGCACGGCTGAAAAATGAAAAACGTCTGAAATCATCATGCTGTCCATAAAACTGTCCTCTCCAGAAGAACTTGTCGGGGTGATGAGGCTCAATAAAGTAAATCGGAAGACCTATGCAATAAAAATTAAAATCAAAATACAATAAAAATGCATGTCGCAAGATAACCCTGAATGAGCAACATAAAGAACTCTAAACCTTCAACTGTGCCAACCCAGATTTTATTCTTGTACAGCTTGCCATCAAAATATGATTCCACAACAACATTTAGGGCCTGCACAACCAATCATGTGAAGCAACTATTCACAAAACTGTTCTGTCTGTTACCCAAATCTCAAATGGAGGGCATACCCTCAAGTCTTTAATGCGCTCATACTGCATGCAATCATACTTGGGAAGAATGATTTCGACGAGGTGTCCTCTTTTTTGGAGTGCTTTACCGAGACCAGTTACTACGTCTCCCAAGCCACCAACCTATAAATGAGCATTGTAAAAGTATTATCAAGGCTTTAACAGGGAAAAGAATGTGGGAAAAGAAAGGAAAGGACAATAATATGAACGAAACACATTATCTTTGCTGCACCCAGGAGTTAATTTCCAACCATTTGGAAATAAAAAACTATCAAAAGATATTCTGAAGATTACTCCAGTGTCTAGTTAAATTACGAATGAAAAAACATCAGTGTACTTCACCTTTGAGACGTAAAATCTGAAATTATTCAGCTTAATTTAGCTCATTGAAAACTTATCATAAACATATGACAGCTAAAATCCTCCATTTGGAAATAAAAAACTATCAAAAAATATTCTGAAGATTACTCCATTTTCTAGTTAAATTATGAATTAAAAAATGTCAGTGTACTTCACTTTTGAGATGCAAAACCTAAAATTATTCAGCTTAACTTAACTCATTGAACACTTGTCATAAACATGTGACAGCTAAAATCTTTCATCCCCAAAAAAAGCAATAATTATGACTTCTATGTAGTTGGCAACGACAGATAAAAGGAAAAATAAAATTAGAAAGTGAATAACAGATCTGCATTACAGGCAGATCAGGATGAAGAAATAGAGTGCTGATTAGGTGGGGGATAATCTAAGGGCAACAATGATGAAGAAGAACAGGATGATCTCCCACATCATAACAATTTTTAACTTAAGAACTCCAGTCTTTTTTACCCTAATAAAAAGCATGTTTTTGTGTGTTAAAAATACATGGATAAAAATGATGATGATGATAATAATAGTATAAAGATGACTAAAAAAAATCAAATGGCTAGAGAAATACATTTATTAAAATAAGTTACAATCAATGCACTGTATATGAGACAAGTTCAGCTCTAAGGAGAAATAAGCATCCTATCAAACTTCATGGTATCAAGGAAGAAGTTAGAAGAAAGAGAAGGGACTGAGATTTATATTTCATTCTATAGATTTGTTATAGTTTGTTGCACCATATATATATGTTGGATTAACAACTTGATAATGGCCTTTTAAACAGTGATCAATATGCTAGTGGCACGTGTAATGACCAGCTACAACAAATACTCGAGTAAAGAAATAAAATGACATAGCAGCTTCCTCTCGGTAAAAGACATAGCAAGCTACAATTTCATTTCATTGATCGCAACAGTCCACTCCACTCCAGAATTAAAGTATAACAATAACTCCCTCTTATAGAACCTTGTCATAGGAAACTGTTGACAAAAATCAGATAACAACTCCCAAGTTGGGACTACGTTGTCTCCTGACTGCAGAAAACTTCACTAACTAACTTGTTATGGTGTTTCAACAACCTCCTTTCCAGTTTAGCGCGTGGAACCTTTTCTTCAGCTATCAACTCTGACCTCAAATTGGAAGAGCTAACTTCCTTATTGGAATTTGTTAGGACTCTAGTCTTAGAATACTAGAGTTTTTAGTATTAATTCAATAAAATGTAATGCATATAGCTCATTACAGTATGATATCTGTATGTCTTCCCTAAACCAGAGCAAATCGCTCCTCAACAGGTATTGCTCTCTGCTGTCACAAGTTTTCTTACTTTCTTTTCTGCCTCTCACTCTCTCTTCTGCCCTCCTTTTATCCCCATCTGCCCCCTAGTACATTTGGTTATTCTAACTACTTAGCCACCTCAGCCGATAACCAATTTCCCTCCTAGCCCCTGTCCTTCCTTCTAGAACAATTCTCTCTCTCACCCCCGTAGATCCTAACAGAATTTATATGTTAAGTTAAGACATGTTGTGAATGAGTTGTGAATTTGAGTGCTAGATGGAAATTCAAGCTTGTATGTCACATTGTCCCAATACTGAAGGGTCCATACTTTTGGTTACTTCTTGCCATTTATCCTTGTCAATAAGGTAGCAGTTTAGCAAGTTGGCCTATTCCTGCATTCTTTTATAAGCCCTCTGGAGATGAAATTGTATCAATTGAATGGGTGTCTCTTAGTCCCTAATAGTTTGTGAAGAAAGAAGTAATCTTTTTTCTTATTTTGCACAACAAGTTCCTTTGGATACACAAGTCCTAGCTTAATGTAGGTAACTAAAATATTTCCTATTTATAGCAATATTCCCTATTTACAGCAATTTCCTAAAGCAAATATCCATGATATCCTCTTGTTTCCTATTTTATGATTAGGAAATAATTTCTCCTAAATTACTGTTCTGATTTTCATCATTCCCCCTCAAGATGATACGTGCATAGATGTCTTGCATTCCCAGCTTGCTTATAACATCTTGAAATTGTGCATTTGCCAACCCCTTAGTCAATACATATGCCATCTGTTTGGCAATGGAAACGTGTGGGGTGCAAATAAGCCCACTTTTTAATTTTTCTTTAATGAAGTGCCCATCAATCTCAATGTGATTAGTTCTGTCATGCTGTACCAGGTTGTGAGCAATACTAACAGCCGACTTATTATCATAGTAGAGCTTCATAGGTCCTTGACACCTAGCTTTCAAATCATTCGGGATGATACGAATCCACAAGAGCTCAAATATACTGTGAGCCATAGCTCTAAACTCTGCCTTAGCACTTGATCTAGTCACAACTGACTACTACTTACTTCTCCAGGTGATAAGATTGCCCGAAAACATATTGCAGTACCCAGTGGTCAACCTTCTATCAATGCTTGAATTTGCCCAATCTAAATCCGTATAAGCTTCAACTATGTCATTGTCATTTTTCTTAAACATAATCCCTCTGCCAGGGGTAGTTTTAAGGTACCTCAAAACCCTATACACTGCTTGAAGATGGACATTTTTAAGGTCATGCATGGAACTGACCAATTACTTTTATTGCATATGCTATGTCAGGCCTGGTATATGACAAATAAATTAGTCTTCCCACTAGTCTTTGATAGCTCCCCCTGTCAACAAATTCATCATCTTTGGCCTCGCTTAGTCTATGATTATGTTCTATAGGTGTATCAATCGGTTTGCACCTCATCATTCCAGTTTCTTCTAGAAGATCCGTAATATACTTGCGTTGGGATAGAAAATTTTCCTCTTTCAAACGAGCTACTTCTATGCCCAAAAACTATTTCAACTTTCCCAAATCATTGATTTCAAACTCTTGAGCAAGTTTAAGTTTGAGGTGTTTCATCTCTTCAAGATCATTACTTGTGACTATGACGTCATCCACATAAACAATGAGGGCTGTCATGTTGTTTTCTACAGCAAATTTAATAAATAGTGTGATTTCCTTGACTTTGCTTGTACTTCATTTCCAGCATAGCCTTTGTGAGTCTCCCAAACCATGCTTGAGGAGATTGTTTAAGGCCGTACAAGGCTTTCTTTAATTTGCATACTCTATTCCCAAACTTATCTTCAAATCCAAAAGGGGCTATCATGTACACTTCTTCATTTAGATTACCATGTAAAAGGGCATTCTTTACATCAAATTCCTACGTAGGCTAATCAAAATTAGCTGCCAAGGATAACAATATACGTATAGTGTTCATTTTTGCTATTGGGGCAAAAGTTTCAAGATAATCAACCTCATAAGTTTTATAACCCTTAGCTACTAGCCTTGCTTTATATCTTTCCAATGAACCATCTGCTTTATATTTAATTGTGTATACCCATTTACATCCTACTGGTTTTTTTCCTTTTGGTGAATCCACTATTTCCCATGTTTGATTCTTAATTAATGCATTCATCTCATCATCCATGACATTTTTCCAATTCCTGTCCCTAAGTGCCTCATCAAGTGTTTGTGGTGTGGAACTTGAATTTCTTTTTGTACGAAAACATTTACGGCTTAGAGAACATTTGTCAAGTGAAGTGTAGGTGAAATTGGGTATTTAGTGCATGTTCGTGTGCCCTTCCTAAGAGCTATAGGGGCATACAAATCATCAAGTTTAGGGTTTTGTATTTTAGTACCTAATTCTGGGTTAGATCCTTGAGCCTGCTCTGGTAAGGTTTGGACAGTATCCCTTCGTGAGTAGACGAAGAGAAGCTTGCTAGGGATAGGTGCAGTATTTTTTGAGGTATCTGACAGGGCAATTTCTGCCTTATTTTGGTCAGATTGGTTAGGTAGTGTAGGGCTAGTCGTGGCTGACTCCGTATGTGTATTTGGAAAAGATAAATCAAGTAAGAAGTTAGTCTCCCTATACTTATCTTCTGCAGAATTCCCCGTATCCCCCTGAAGATAAGTATTTGGGAAGAAAGATTGACTCTCAACAAATGACACGTCCTTGGAAATGAAGAATTTATGTGAGGGAGGATGAAAACATTTATACCCTTTTTGTGTAGGAGAGTAGCCAACAAAGATGCATTTAGGGCTCGTGGGTCAAGTTTTCCCCTATTGTGAGCATGAATATGAACAAAACTAACACATCCAAACACACTTGGAGTTAGACTATTATATTAAAGCTAGGGAAGAAATTATGGAGGATTTCTACCGGTGTTTTGAGCTCTAAACATCGTGAAGGCAATTTGTTTATCAAGTAAACACCAGTTAAAACAGCCTCTCCCCAATATTGTTTAGGGACATTCATTTGATATAATAATGCTCTAGTGACTTCAAGTAAATGTCAATTTTTATGCTCAGCCACCTCATTTTGTTAAGGTGTATCAACACAAGATGAAAAATGGAAAATGCCTTCATGTTGAAAGAAAGAAGATAAGGTTTGATTAAAGTATTCCCAAGCATTATCACCCCTGACCCCTTTTATGCTCGCCCCAAATTGGTTTTTTTCTCATATGAAAGAAATTAGGAAAAATCTCACTAACCTCTTATTTGTTTTTCATGAGAAAGACTCACGTGACCATTGTGCAATCATCAATAAAGGTTACAAACCATTTAGCTCCTAACACATTAGGTATCCCTGAAGGTCCCCATATATCAGAATGAATCAAAATTAAAGGAAATTTAGATTTATTTTGAGGATTCTGTTGGTGGTGGTTAAAATTCTCCGGCTCTCTTCTACCGGATGAGTGAAAAAGGCCTCATTCAAAGATGGTAAAGGGTCTTTACCAAGTATTTGAACTCGAAGTTGGTCAAATTCAACATTAAGACCTGCTAAGAATTCAAAAATTCTTTCCCTTTCTACAAACTTTTGTAATTTGACAAAGTCATCACTGCACTGCATTTTAAAATTTTGATAATGATCCAACTCAAGCCAAAGACTCTTCATTAGATTGTAATAGTTAGTGATAGAGTGCATACCTTTCTTGATAGATGATATTCTGGTCTTAATCTCATAAATTAAAGAGGCATCATTACTTTAGAATAAGATTGAGTAACAGCATCCCATACCTCCTTAATAGATGAGAGGAACATGTAAGCACCTCTTATGTCTGATTCCATAGAGTTCGAAAGCCATGACATTATTAAGGAATCCTCTACATCCCAAGCCTCAAACTTGGGATTCGAAACAGCAGGAGCATGTCTTAATAGGTGAGAAAGCTTTCCCTTGCCCTTAAGGAAAGTCTTCACCATTTGTGACCAATGGAGGTAATCTTTAGCATTGAGTTGGTAAGATGGAAACAAGGTTTGTAATTCACCAACATGGTTAGGAAATAATTTATCCTAAATCACTATTCTGATTTTCATCAGCTTGGCCCACTGAGATTGTCTCAGAATCACCTATAAAATCGAGCACATGCAAGGATGGACTATAGCCATATAAAGCTTCAAATGGGTATCATGTTAATGGCTGTGTGATGTGTGGATTATACCACTATTCCACTAGAGGTAACAAATAACTCCTTTTGGAAGGGTAATCGCCTATCATGCACCTGAGGTACGTTTCCAGAGTTCTGTTCAGCGCTTCAACTTGCCCATTAGTTTGAGGTGTAAGTTGAAGACATGCCTAGCCCTAATCCTTATAGCCTATAGAATTCTTGCCAAAAAGAACTCAAGAAAATTGGATCTCTATCACTGGTGATTGTTTCAGGCATTCCAGAAGCTTGAAAACATTGGCTAAGAATTATTGAATAATACATTTAGCAAATTAAGGATGTTCAAGAATTATAAAATTTGCATACTTGGTGAATCTATTAATGATTACCACGATCACAGATTGTTAGAGTTAGGTAATCCCTAGATGAAATTCATGTTTATGCCAACCCAACAATGTTTAGGAATGGAAGATGGTTGTAGAAATCTAGCAGAAGCAAAACTGTCATACTTGTTCTGTTGGGAAGTTTGGCATTGCCTAATCCAATTCTTGGTATCCCTCTACATATTTTTCTAAAAGAACAAGGCTTGAAGCCTTTTGAAAGTGGAAAGCATGCCTAAATGTCCCCCACTAAACTCTTCATGTATCATTCGCAATATCCTGGATCTTAATGACACATTAACAACTACTCTTCCCTTCCATTAATCAATGCCCTCCTGCCATTGGTATGTGCTAGACTGTAAGAATTCACTTGACAACCTAGTGATAAGATCCTTCATAAAAGTAACCTCCTCCCAACTCTACTTTAGAATTTGAGTCAACATGACAACAAACATCTCCACACCAGACACCCTTCTAGACAAAGCATCATTTGCAGTATTTTCCTTGCCTTTCTTATAATTGCAAAATCATATCCTAGGAGTTTCAGAAGTGAATGTGATATGACACCTCCACCTCAACTTCTTAAGACTTATTTTAAGAGGAAATTTAGAAAAGCAAATGATTGATTCTAACACATATTCAGTAGTCACATCCCATTATTTTAGCTATTCTGTTATTTTACCGATTGGCTTTATCTTTTATTGTTACGTAATCCTTAGGAACAGATTATGGGTTATCCTTAGGAGTAGATCAAGAGTTATCCTTAGGAGTAGATTATGAGTTGTTAGGAGTCTAGCATTATAAATATCTGATAGTTAGAGCAAGTGAGGAGGGGAGGAGAAATTAATTTCTTTGTTTTGGAGTTTAATCCTCTCTATAAGGACTGACTTGGGAGTATAAGATTCTTGCTCTCAAATTTATCATTAAAATTCTATTATTCAGTTACTTCTATTTTTCTTCTTTTCTGGTTCCTATCAATTTGGTATCAGAGCCATGGCTATCACTCGTTCATTCACCAATGACCCACCACCACAAACCCACGATAATATACCGGAACCAATACCTCAACAATTAGCTGCCATAGCCTCTCGTCTTGAGATATTTGACAACTAGTTGCTAATGTAGCTGTGTTGAAAACTCAAGCTGACAAGGGGAAGAAACCTGAGAGTAGTAATGATCGGTGAACAAGGGGAAGATCTCATTGGAACGATGAGACAGAGGACGTAGGAGAACAATACAGGGGTTATAGAAGTACCACGCGTCCACCTTAAACTAAGATAGAATTCCCAAAATTCGAAGGAGATCCACGCGGTTGGATTTTGAAGGCTTAGAAATACTTCAGGTGTTATCAAACACCCGAAGAATCGAAAGTTGGCGTAGCGACTATGTATTTGGAAGGTGATGCACTTGATTTATTCGCTTGGATCAATTCCGAGTGAACCATTTTGTATTGGGAGGAGTTAGTGAACAGTGAACACGCTTCAAGAACAATATGGTCCTGCTGAATTCCAAAATCCCTATGAATATCTCTGTGCTATTCGTAAAATGAGTACAATACAAGAATATCGTTAAGACTTTGCTAAACGTTCGGCTCGAGTCAAAAATTGGCCTGAACATTGTCTCTTGGGAATTTTTCTTAATGGGCTGCAAGATGAATTGAAATCTGATGTGAGAATCCACAAGCCTAGATCTGTCCATCGAGCTATGAGTTTGGCACTAGAGTTTGAGCAAAAGCCCAATCTTAAAAGTGGGCCAAAAGCAAATCAGTAGGTCAACTCTAATAGGCCCAATACCTCACAGGCCCAAACTTCCAATTTGCCACGTGAAGGTCCATTCACTAGCAACCCAATAGCACAACATTCCACACCAACAGCACAACATTCCACATTTGCTTCTGCTTCTTCTCGACCAGCGACATTGCGCACTTGGGACCAGGAGAGGCAACTGCGTATTTCGAAGAGGCTGTGTTTCCGTTGCAACGAGAAGTTCTTTCCCGGGCATCGCTGCAAGGTCGCGACCCTCAATCTCCTAGAGATGGTCGATGACGATGGCGACGGCGCACCAGCAGAGGTCTTGGCTGAAAATGAAGCCGAAGGCAACAGAATAGGGGAATATGCAAAGATTTCCTTCTTTCCGCCTTGAGGACAAGGCTAATTTCCAGGAGGGATGCATTGATATGACACCTCCACCTCAACTTCTTAAGACTTATTTTAGGAGGAAATTTAGAAAAGCACATGATTGATTCTAACACATATTCAATAGTTACATCCCATTATTTTAGCTATTCTATTATTTTACCGATTGGCTTTATCTTTTATTGTTGCGTATCCTTAGGAATAGATTATGGGTTATCCTTAGGAGTAGATTATGAGTTATCCTTAGGAGTAGATTATGAGTTGTTAAGAGTCTAACATTATAAATATCTGATAGTTAGAGCAAGTGAGGAGGGGGAGAGAAATTAATTTCTTTGTTTTGGAGTTTAGTCCTCTCCACACGGATTGACTTGGGAGTTTAAGATTCTTGCTCTCAAATTTATCAATAAAATTCTATTATTCAGTTACTTCGATTTTCCTTCTTTTCTGGTTCCTATCAGAATGTTCGAATGGAGTACATATCCTTTGTTTCAGTACATGTTTCAAACTCACTATGATCAGTGTGAATGATAAATGGTTTCCCATTCAAATAATGATGTCAATATTTAATAGCAATCACTATAGCCAATAATTCTTTCTCATACACAAATAACGCATAACGTTTAGGAGTTGGAACCAATAAGCTAGTGGCACGTCTAATAACTAGCTACAACAGATATTCAAGTAAAGAAATAATATGACGTAGTGGCTTCCTCTTAGTAAACAATGTAGAAAGTCACATTCTTATTCCTTTGAATGGTATGGTCAACTCCACTCAAGAATTAAAGTGTGACATACACAACATCTATCTTAATGGCTGAAGCATTTTACTCTTCTTGGTTTGTTCAAATATTTAGCACAAACACTTTATTGTGTTTTGTGGTCATATAAGAGATTATCTTAAAGTCATAAAAGGCTAGAAAACATGGTGTCAGTTACATCTCTAACTTAACATGTCCACACAAAAATTGTCAACCCAACATATCAACAATGGGAAATTCTCAAAAAAGAAAAAGGAAAGCTTATATTTAGCAATGTGAAATTCACCTTAGCAACTGGTGCCATCTCTGCTGCGATATGAATGACATGTAATCCTGGACTAGAACCAAAAACAGGAACAAATTAAGCAACCATAAGCAGAGAATTTTGCGATAAAATCTTTACCTTCTAGGTGATGATGTTAGCTTCAGAAATCTGGTGATGGCTTCATGCTGATTCTTTTCTCTGCACTCCAAGTATGCATCTCTAATATGTGCATCTTTCTTCCACACCATTTCTCTCAATAGCTTTGCATCATCTGTAGAAATTCTCTTTTCTAACATCCAACCATCAATTATGAGCAGTATATGGCTCCAGAATTCCGATGGCATGTCATCTATAGGTTCATTTAGAGCTCTTTTTTTGCTTTCTTTTTTTAAACTATTAAGTGTCTCTTGAAATTCCTCTACTGAATCCTGGTATAATTGGATATAAGAATGTATCTCTTCATCTGATCTTTGAATACGTTCCTCTAATAGTTTTATCTTCTCCTGCATCAGTTCATTATACTGGTGCAATCTTTCTGACGACACCTTATAGACATTAGCTTCCTCCATGCACTCCTCCAATTTATCAACCTTCTTTTGAAGTTCTTGGTTTTGTTGTAACACTAGAACAGCGTGGTCAGCCTGTTTAGTAGCGTTATCCAGCAGTACTTGCAAACCTTCAACCTTCTCCTGTAAATCCTTGCATTCAATTTTAAGACTAGATATTTTTGAAAGATCTTCTCGAGAAGCTGAGAGTTTGACTTCCAAGTCTTTCAACAAAGACTCCAGAAATGACTTTTCCTTCTCCAACACTATGATGCGCTCATCTGTGTCCTTAATATTACTTTGCTCTAACTTAAGCTTTTCTATATCATTCTTGAGGGACATATTCTCCATTCTCAATGATCTAAGCTCTTCACTGAGAGGAGGAGTGACTGTATTCTGAACAAGAAGGGCTTTCTCTGTCAAAAATTTGTTTTGGTCCTCAAAAGGATCAACCAGACTTCTCTCAACAGCAGCACTGTGAGTCAGTTCATCCCTTAATTTTTCCAACTGGTCTTCCAGGAGTTCAACATGCACCTTTTGCTGAGCAGCAACCTTCAGCTTGGCATCAGTTTCCGCCAATCTCATCTGTAAAACATTTATTTCTCCTTGTAACCCTTCCTTCTCATTAAGGATTCTCTCAAGGTCTTCAAGTGCACGGATACGAGCTTGGTTGAGAAGAAGGATATCTGTGACATGTGTGGCACTATTAAGTATGTTGTGGCTATGATAAAAAGAAAAGAAAACTAAATGAAATAATATAAACTGCATAATAGAATGACATCCTACTTTTCTCTGCATTTCTTATCATCCCTATCATATCATCATGTTGAACACCTGGAAGTCGTTCTTTATGATCCATGTTTACAGCCTATAAGAAAGACAATTAAAGAACTGAATGTCAATTCTCTGATACATTACTTGTTATATCACAGTGCAAGGACTAAGTAAAACCAGTTTGAGTCATAAATGATGCAAAGAGTAACACCAAACACTTAAGCAGACACTAATACATTGAATCTCAAGTGCTTCAAACTGAAGTTTCCTAATTACATAGTCCTTAAAATTAGTGATCCAAAATATTCAGCGCAGAACAATATTAACATTCCACAGAAAATTTGGAAAGAAATAATACCAAGGATTCTGTCTCATCAAGATCATCTGAAAGCTTCTCTTCTGCTTGCTTGTGCAAAGCCTGTGTAACACAGAAAAGAACTTTACATTTCAATTGCTTTTCCAAGTTTGATAGTATAACGATATGTCTGAAGAGTCAATTTTTAAAGAACAAGCACCCATTGACAAAATTCAATTGAAAATATAGCATGAACAAGAGGACAGCCAATACTTATTAGGACTATAACTGCACAAGCAATGCAAATGACAAACTAATTAGAATTCTAGCATCATATTGTCTGCATGAAGCATCGCTGCTTTCTTCAAAATTCATAGATAAGTTAGATGAGATAGATAAAGAAAAGTATTTTGGTGTACTGTTTTCTCCACATATATTGCTCCTCAAGCATCTTGTATAATTGAATTATACCAAGGTAGACCCATTAAATCTTACTCATCCAAGATCATAGGGTGAAATATAAAAGAATAAAAATAATGAGAAAGAGAATAAAGGATAAAAAGAGGAAAACAATAGATTTATGTAGTTCAGACATAAAGACCTATGTCCACCGATACATACAACAATAAAGTTCACATCTTTCTCATTAGATTTGTGTGTGGTTACATAATATCATAACACCCTCTTCATGGGGAGGATGAGTAATCTTTCCATAACAATAGAATATTCTAATATTAATAATGGTGTGTACATTTGATACACATCAACATATTTGTTGAATATGTGTATTCTTTAATATTTTTTAACATCTCCCCTTAAGATGAGCATGGATGAAAGTGTATAATCATCTTGATTATAAAAAGAGATTAGCCGACAGTAGTAAATGATTGATGTTGTGGCACCATGTGATTTACACCAACATGGCATGCAGCTTCAGGTTACATAATTGTTTACAAGATGATAAGCAACTCTAGCTTGCATGACTACTGAAATTGACAGCTTTAGAATGGTGTGACTGTATCACAGGTCATTGAAAGAAACTGCAGCTATAGAAAGGCAAGAAGAATATAAAAAGCCAAGAAGAATACAGGTTTCCCACCATACTTGTTATGACAATGAAAGATAGTAACTTAACTCTAATACATGTTGAGATATAAAATAAATAAAATAACAAGAAACATAATAGAGGGAGAGAGAAAAGAAAGAGATTAACACAGTTTTGTTTTAAGGGCTTACATCCACGGAGACAAGAATAAAACTCACATATTTCTCTTTAGGATAGTTTGTGCCATTACATAATACAAGTCCCTATTTTATACAGATGATGGCAGATTTTCCATAATAATAGAATATTCTAACATTAATATTGAGATACACCACCGACATCAAATCAGCACACTGTAAAATATGGCTATTCTAAAATATTCATAATAGAAGGGATTGTTATGCCTTAAGCAGAAGAGTGATATCTAAAGTTGTTCTCCTCTCATAACATTTGGGAAACTAGGAAGATGAATGCAACCAAAGAAATCATTTGTCAAAGTAAAAAAGTTCACGGAAATTATTGTCAATCTCCTTGCAAAAGTCACAGTAAAGGAGAATACCAAAGCTTTCATTTCTTCATTTGCCAGGCTGTCCAAAGATGTTGCATCAGTTTTCCAAACATGCTCCATATCTACACAACTGTCCAAACTTCTCCTGTTGGTATTCTGTATATTATTTACATCTATGCTAGGGGCAATATCTTTTGGTGCAATATCATGGTTCAAGTTTGGGACACTATCAGCTAAAACAATGTGCCCCCCAGGACCCTCTTCATCATTAGATTCAAAATCAGCACTTGTTGAAGGCTGTTCAGGAGAGCCTTCTTTCACCGGTCGTCTCTTGTTCTCGGATCTGCATGGCATTGACCAAATATTGATTCATACAGATACAAAGCACAAAGTCAAAAATTCAAATGAAATTAACATGAGTTATCATAAGGTCACTCCAGTCCTGAACGATAAAACCATAGATGGCGGTTAGTAAGTTACAATCAAAAGCATTCCAAACTGTTGGAATGCCCATTAGCAAATTAAAAAATTGTGTTCAATGAGGGATCCGCGAATTGAAGTCTGATAGTGGTTTGGTTGGGTACGGTATCTTGTACGCTGAACCGCAACTAAGCAAATTGGGATTGTCCGCTTTTGTCGAGGCTCGATCCCCTGATCTCACGGTTTTGTTGCGTTGAGACGCACGCCTCTTACCATTGAGCTACGTAGCTCAATGGTAAGAGGCGTGCGTCTCAACGTA
>JANZLD010000002.1:39818634-39830947 GCA_026413575.1 Erythroxylum carthagenense
ATGCATACAAAGTCAACAATGACACTTATTTTGAATAATTAAAATGTTTCTAAAACGACTTTTATTATGAAACAGAGAGAGTATGTTTCTTTATGGAAAAGTGCAAAGGTTTAATTCAAAACTCAACATTTTAAATAAAATTTAATTAAAAGTTAAATAATTTCTAACATTTCAATAACGTTTAATTTCAACCCTAACTTATCACCATCACACCAATGCTCCACTAAAAATTTCTACTCTAGCACCCTTTTACTGGCTGTGCATTCTAATTAGCTAAAGAAGCCAATGAATAGAGCCTCTCCTAGACGACGGCACTTAAGAAATTTATTAAATGTTATTGTCTGTAGCTTTGCAATTCCTCTCCGTCAAGGTCACCTTCCTCCAATTAGAATTCGTCCCACCTCTATGATAAAGCATTGTCCAGTTGAAGAGTCGTTGCCTCCCCCTCCATTTTTACAAAAAAGGCAAAGCTAAGATGCTTATGGGTGTTGTAATGAACTGCAGAATAAAGCATGCTTCTCTTAAAAGCTCTTTTGATCTTTTGTATGTCGCCCCCTTTTTACTCTCCTTGCACTGCAACAGCGGGGGCTTTTGGTGAAGAAAATTTTCCTCACTAAAAGGTCTAAATTTGTAGCTAATAATATTTCGCGATGATATCAATTCATTGTAAAATCCCGTAGAAAAATATTATAGGTGACATTTTTACTAAAATGGCTGCAAATTAAATTTAGCTACGAGATGAATACGTAGTGATAAAATATATGCAAGGATAAATCAAATCATCGCCAATACTATTTTGGTACGACTCGGTTTCGTAGCTAAATGTTATTAGCTACATTACCGTAAACGTGGGTAAAAGTATTTGGTAACGAATCTTTAATCGAAGTCCAAAACTATTGGCGATGATTAAATATTCATAGCAAATACTTTTTAGCTATGTTTTTAAAATATAGATAAAAGTTATTAATGATGTTTTTATAAACGTAGCTAAAAAATTTTGTTAGCGATTTCAAAAACGTAGCCAAATCTTTTTAGCTACGTTTTTAATTTTTAATAAAAATTATTATTAAAATTATTATTATGTTAATTATAATTATTGATAAAATTTTTAATCCATATAATTGTTTGTAATATTTAGATTTTTTGTTTTATATTTTATTTAAAAATATAATTAAAAATAACTAGAAAATAGAAGCATTTTATATAAAAATAAAATATCATTAAATGTTAATTACAAACGTTAACAAAAATATTTATGTACAAACTAAGACTCGTTTTCACCGTCACTACTATTTACATAATTTAGGCCAAGTATTAGTTTAATCATCTTTTCAAGCTTGGCTACCTTTCATTCAGTACGATCTAACTTTTGTTCATTACATTATAACTTTTTTTTTATTTCATTGTAATTTAGCCTTAAGTAATTAGTTCTCCTCTTGAAGATGGGCAACATATGCTGGTTTTGATGAGTATGAAGTAGTTGGCTTAAGGTCAAACCTAAGACCTTTGATGTAACTAGATCTTTACCAAGCATGTTGTTGCAAATATCACCTATATTTAACTTATTTCTATCAGACAATGATCTTTTTAATAACCCTTGCATCTTATTCTAAAATTTAAAAAATCAATATTAAATTCAAATATTATTAGTTAGAACTACACAAATAAATAAACTTAAGATTTAAACAAATTTTTATACTTACATAATTATTTTGCATTTCTTCTAATATCCATCATTGACCTTCCTTATAGTGAGTGAATTTAGGTAGTGTGATCCTATCACACTCTTATGCATATAATTCATTCTCACTCTGTTTTATAAAAAAATTAATTGAAAACACAATAAATAATATTGCATTTACTAATATAATTATAACTTCAAAATAAATAACTTATGTATTTTTTCGCATAACAACAAATGATTTGGAGCCTTAGTTGTGAGAAGTTTTCATTTTCCTCTATTAACCTTTTATTTCTCACCCTTTTCCTAAATAAAGAAAAGAAATAGTCGTTAAATTGTGTAACAAAGTTAATGGAAGCTACATGTGAAAAGAAAGAAGTTAAACCTTTATATTTGGTTTAGTATTTGGTTTAGTTCCATTAGACAATGATCTTTGCGACAACTCCTGCATCTTATTTTCAAGTTTAAAAAATAATATTGAATTCAAATATTATTAGTTAGTATTACATAAATAAATAAACTTAAATTTTTTAAAAAATTATAATTACATAGTTATTTTGCACTTCTTCTAATATCCACCATTGACCTTCCTTACATTAAGTGAGTTTATATAGTGTAATCTTATCACACTCTTGTCTATATAGTTCCTTCTCGCGTTGTTTTATGAAAAAAATAACTGAAAACACAATAAATAATATTGTATTTACTAATATAATTATAACTTCTAAATAAAGAACTTATATATTCTTTTCATATGACAACAAATGATTTGGAGCCTTGGTTGTAAAGAGTTTTCATTTTCCTCTGTTAACCTTGGCTTTTTCACACTTTTTCTAAATAAAGAAAAGAAATAGTTATTAAATTGTGTAACAAGGTTAATGGAAGCTACATGTGAAGAGAAAGAAGTTAAACCTTTATATTTGGCTGATTTCCATCAGACAATAATCTTTGCAACAACTCGTGCATCTTATTCTAAAGTTAAAAAATCAATATTGAATTAAAATATTATTAGCTAGCACTACATAAATAAATAAGCTTCAATTTTAAACAAAATTTTATACTTATATGTTATTTTGGGCTTCTTCTAATATCCACCATTGACCTTTCTTATAGTGAGTGAGTTTATATAGTGTGATCATATCACATTCTTGTCCATTTAGTTCCTTCTCACTTTATTTTATGAAAAAAATTAATTGAAAACACAATAAATAATATTATATTTACCAATATAATTATAACTTCTAAATAAAGAACTTATATGTTCTTTTCGTATGATAACAAATGATTTGAAGCCTTGGTTGTAAGGAATTTTTATTTTTCCTCTGTTAACCTTGGCTTTCTCACACATTTCCTAAATAAAGAAAAGAAATAGTCAGTAAATTGTAAAACAAGGTTAATGGAACCTATATGTGAAGAGAAAGAAGTCAAACCTTTGTATTGGCAGAGGCCCAATAATCACACATTTGGTTTCAATTTTTGGGAGACATCTGCTCAAGAAAATATCTCCTTACCTCCTCATCAGAAGGAAAAAAGTTTATAGTATTTAAGTAGTTGATAATAATGATCTTTGGCCTTTTGTTTCAACATTGAAGTCACAGAACTTGAAACTTCAGGGTTGTTGATATCGATGATATCGAGCTTCATCTGTGAACAACAAGTAACAGTGAAATTATCTTTAAATAAGGAATGCATATAATTAAATAAGTTAAAAATTACCGAAACTTTTTCCAGAGCATTTTGCATCGAGTTTTCTTCCTTCAACTACTTGGCATGCTAAAGGCAAGGCAATTTAGTCTAGACAATGATAGGATCTTGTTAACAAGACTACTTTACAAGGTGTCAATATGTGCTGATAACTTATTGTTCATTACAACATTTATGTGTTGTAACTTAGAACCTTTAGTGATATCTCTCCCTCTTTTTCTGATGCTAGTATTGGAACCTGACAACAAAATAATAAGGATAAAAAAAACACATTAAACATGTAAATATATATTTAAGCATAAGATTAATTATAAGAGATAAAGATTAATAGACCTGAAGATACCTCAACATTAGTTGAGTTAGATAGAGGTTGTTGCCAACTGGCTTCATTGGTGGATAAAGTTGGTTATTGTTATTGGATAGGTTCAGATTGATCTGGTTGTTGTGGGGGAGGAACAATTTCTTTAATTGCCACCTTCTTTCCTTTGTTTCTACCAGGTACCATTATCAAGAATATCAATAACTAAAAAACCAACATTAGTCAAACATCAATAATACGGATAAACATAACTCAAACATCAACAATCTAGATAAACATAAGTCAAATATCAACATTCTACAAAAACATAACTCAAACATGAACATACTGTACTAACATAACTCAAATATCGACAATACATAAAAACGTAACTGAAACATCAACAATCGACATAAACATAACTCAAAGTCCAACATTTTGCATTAACATAACTCAAACATCAACATTCCTCATAAACATAAGTCAAAATCAACAATCTGTATAAACATATCTCAAACATCAACATAGTTTGTTTCTAGTTATTTTAGTATTGACTAAATGAAATAAGGTCAAATGGTATAAACATGTTTGTGTCAAAAGGGTAATTTATGTTCGCTTATTTCAACATTAATTTTATATGTAGATATTAAGAAAACATTAACAGTATGGATCAAACAAGGATGAAACATCATCAATACTCATTAGCATATGTGAAATGTCAACAATACCCATTAACATAACTTAAACATGTGTAATACGTTTCAACAATATAAGTAACACTTTTATTACCTTCAATCGTCATGATCAAGATCCTAAAAATCATCATCATTAATTATATTATGATTCGACTCTTTATCACTATTATATTCGGCTAAAGTATCATTATTGTCATATAATTCATCCTTAATATAGTCTTCATCTCTTTCTACGAACAAATTGACTTTTACTTCATCCAGTTGTACTATATTAGGATCAACATCTCTCCTATGGAATAATGATATATCTGCATCTTCTATTTGAATTGCTTCATTATTCAACTCTAATCCAATCTCTTGATATACTTGATCACCATCCTCACTCATTAGACCATTATCCCTTTCACAAAAATTGAAGAGATTTCGGTGTTGAAACTTTTGAACAACTTTCCAATTGTTGCCCAATACAGTATGATTAGAGTATAATACTTGCTTCACTTAACTTGCAAGGACAAAAGGGTCATTACCATATCGTTTCTAACTAATATTAATGCTATTAATATTGCCATTAACTTTTATATCATCAAGATTAAACCATTTGCACTTAAATAGAATAACCTTTTTACCATTGATGTAATGCAACTCTATTATATCATAGATGACACAGGAGAAGTCAATAAAATTGTTGTCATGACATCCCTTAACAATAACCCCACAAATTTGGCTTCGAATTTCACTATCTCGATCTTGTATGTGAACTCTAACTCTATTAACAATGTAACCTGTATATTTTTCCCAACCATATAAGGCCCACATGCTGAAGATTATAATGTTGTTGTCGCCTCTTACATGTTAAGATTATGTAACCATATAATTTGTAGGACAAAATATAACTAAAAGTTAAAATGAGATACAAATTGTCATTAGTTCATAATATTCCATCAAGATATAACTGACTTGAGTCCTAAACCATGATGGGAACTTAATCTTATGTCTTTCTTGAACATTAACAATCCCTTTGCTTTGAATCGAATCTTTATGCTCTCTATTTAAAAAGTATCAGGAAATTTAGATTAAATCACAAATTTTAAATATGAAAGTTTGAATGAAATGTAATATACATACTCCATATATTTATCGACTTCCTCGCAATTATTCAAAATATACCAATGCGTAATTTCAAATTCATCTTTAGTTAACTCCATATATTTTATGACATTAAGTGCCCTAACTTTTTTTGGGAAAAACTAACAATCCACCATCTTGATCAAAATCAAAGTTACATTATTGTGTATTAAATCTTGTCTTGACTTCATTTAAATACATCGAACAAAATGTCAAACATCCATTCGCTATATAAGTATCTGCAATAAATCATTCAAGTTGAGCTCTATTACGTATATAACGCTTAAGAGAGCATAAAAACCTAAACAAAATATAAAAAATTAACAATTTTTACTAACTAATAACCTTTATAAAAATTGTAGAAGTTATTATAAATTACCTTTCAATAGGGAACATCCATCGAAATTGAAACGGTCCATAAAGTTTTGCTTCATATGGTAAGCGAATCACTAAATGCACCATAACATTAAAAAACGATGGGAGAATACTAGTTCAAGCTTACATAGAATCAAAGTTATGTCCTTTTCCATTTTGTCAACTTTTTCAACTTTAAGTGTCTTACAACATAATTTCTTAAAAAATAACCTAATTGACCCAAAGTTATAGATATCCTTCAGTAAACACCTATGTATTCTAAAAGGAAGTAATCATTGCAAAAGTAAATGACAATTATGGCTTTTCAACCCCGATACTTTTCCCTCTTTAACATTCACATAATGGGCTATATTAGATGCATACCTATAAGGAAACTTAACTAATTGAAGAAATTAACAAAAAGCTTGCTTCTCCTCTTTTGACATGTTGCAACAAGCAAGTGGAATAATGTACGACAAATCATCTCTTCTTTTGAAATGCAAATCTTTTTTTATTTTCATATCTTCCAAGTATAGTCAAACCTTAATTTTCTTTTAATCTGCCATCAATTCCCATCATAGTTCCTAAAATATTCTCCCAAATATGTTTTTCAATATAAATCACATCAAGATTATGTCTTAATAGCAATTCCTTCCAATAAGGCAAATAGAAAAATATACTTTTTATTCCAATTAAACTCAACAACATTTTGCTTTCGCTTTCTATTACTTGGGTTTTTATTAGGTGTAATGTCACCAAATGTGATAGTTGCATAATCACATCATCACTAAACAACTACAAAGGAGCTTAACCTAATTTTACTTTGTCATTAAACGATTTTCTTCTTTGTCATCTATACCCATGTTCCATATAACGATGATGTCCTATATAACATATTTTACTTTGTAGTCTTAATGAATAAGTTTGAAGGTTACATGCAGGACAAGCCATATACCCTTTAACGCTTCATCCTGACAAATTCCTATAAGCTGGAAAATCATTTACAATCCACAAAATAGTCGCACGCATTATAAATGTTTTACCTTTAGCAACATCACAAGTTTCTAATCTAACCTTTTATAGATCGTTTAAGTCATCAATTAATGGCTGCCTGTACACATCGGTAACCTTACAAAGACAGTAGATCCCAATATTATCTTTTGTAATACCACCAATTATGTTAGGCAAACTAGTTTGATTCATAGTCTCCATATAATTCCCATAATCCTTTAACATCTCACCAATCCCATCCTCACTATCATCATTAATATCATAATCTTCTACATCATTATTGTTACTATCATCAACACCTGTACCAACACTTCTACTACAACTTACTTTTGAAGATTCGCCATGATAAAGTCATGGAGTATAGAATTTATCTATGCCTCAGATTAGCAAGTGATTCTATATAGTACATCTTGACTTTGCATGTTCACATTTAAGCAATCTATGCAATGAAAACAAATACAACATGTAACACCTATGTGATCTTTTACAAATTGTATAAAACTATTAACTCCTTCTAAGTATTTAGCAAACCATTTCTGATGAGACATCTAACTTTTGTTCATTTAGCTATCCAATTAAAAGTAAATAACTGAATTATTATATGCAATCCACATTCTATATAACATAATGATTAATCACTACAAGTTCATTTTCAAAGTTCAAATTTTAACAAGCACTATGGTACGTGGCATTGTTACACCACATAAATCAAGAAAGCCAGTTCTTGTTGTGACTCCTAGACTCATAAAATATTTCACCGATAAACCTCATGGGAGTTGCATCATACATTTCTAGCTTATATACCATTCTATGGGTTTATTATCTAAAGGATTGTCCATATTTGTAGATGAATATCTAATATTAATACTTCTCCAATCAATCACTACTTTAAAACTCTTTGTTTACACAATAGTGATATTTTTTATTTCTCTCTTCATCTCTAGATTTTTATCTAATGATCCAGGGTGCAATCTGAGACATGAAGAATAAAAAATAAAAGCTTTTCCTTGCTTGAAATTTCGATGCTTAGTTCATTTTCAAAGTTAGATTTTAAACAAGTACTATGGTACATGGTGCAGTTACACCAAATGAATTGAGAAAACAAGTTCTCATTGTGATTCCTAAGCTTATGGAATATTTCACCGATAAGCCTCATGGGAGCTGCGTCAAAGATTTCTAACCTATATATCATCCTATGGGTTTATTATGCAAAGGATTGTCCATAATTGTAGGTGCATTATGTTATTAGTCCCTAAATTATCAATTACAACTTCACAAACTAAATTTGATATCTTAATAAAACCCAAACACAAATAGAGGTGCTAATAAAGAATAACATATGATACATAATAGTTAGACAACTTACCTGGATGGACGGAAAACTGTACAAAGAAAGTTAGAGTCTTATCGACGCTCTTCAATATAAAATAGGGCCAAAGAAAGTGAAAATTTTGTATTTAATATGATACAATTGTTTAATAGTTGTGTATTTATATATTTTACATGCAACGTTGTAATTCCATTGATAAGGACCTTAGTTCATACCCTTGAAGGTCAAATCAAAAATATAATCCAAGGATTGCAATATAGGATGCAAACTTGAGTCGTCTCACTTAATCAGAACCTAAACGAATGGACCTAAGCTAACCTATATGTCATGAAATGTAAGCTAAATTAGTAAGGAGGGGGATTTGATCTTTGGAAACCTTAACTGAATTAAAAGGAATTGTAAGAAAAATGTGTAAAATGTATTTTTGGATTTTTAGGAATGTAAAACTGAAAGATAAAGACAATGATCAAATGGTCATAGTGTCCTCTTAAAAATGAGTTTTGGCTATCATAGTTCGAAATCAATTTCGATGGGAGTGGAAATCACTAAGTTTCAAATGGGTAAACCTTAAAGAACTCTTTAAGTCCAAGGTCTTAATCAATGAACTCTTTTTCTTAAGACCTTGTTAAATGCCCTTAGTGTGTGCAGTGGGTAAGTCAATGCAACAAGTCACTTTGGGATCTCAAATCAACTCAATATCAAACACAACTACGCAAGATAAAAGAGATTCATCAGGATCGCAAATAGACATAAATGAGACTTCATATATTTAAGCTTAAAGTTCTACATCAACAAATCCTGACCACATATTGAATATCCAACATTTAATTAAAGTCTAATTAAGAATGTTCAACTACAAATTACAAATCCTAAACCTAGGAGCTCATAAATCATAACTGAACATGGATTAAGCTACTCCCCTTTTAAGCCCATTGAACTCAAGCCATTGCTACATCTTCAAGAGGAGAGAGGTGCCTAGCCATGCATAACTCTAAGAGACTTCACAACTAAGAACTCACTAGAGATACCCATGGTAGCAATCGCCGGTTCGTAAAGTGGAAGAAAAATGGTATGGATGGGAGAAGACGATGGTGTGCTTGGAGGTAGAGTTGTATGAGATGGTGAAATAGCAGTATGGAGTGTGTCGGCTCCCTCCCTTCTTATAAGTTAGCCTAAAATAGGTCTTTTTCATAAAATGGGTTGATGGATCGAGTTACACAGATGGTTAGTTTGTCAAAAATGGTCCGGGTCTGTGTCAATTTGAAGGTTTCGCCGCAGCGAGAGGATGAGTTTGTCGTGGCAAACTTTTTCCAAAAGATTTATTAAGTTAGCTTCAGCTTTCGCCATGACGAACTTTTCTCGAAATGTCTCTTCAGTAAATCTTTAGATTTTGCCGTGGTGAAACATCAATGTCGCCACAACGAACTTGCCTATTGCCTTTGATGATTTGATGATTTGTCATCTTGGCCTTCACTCCTTGGCTCAACTTCTTGAATCTCCTACAATGAAAAATAGTAGTTTACAGTATCAATTGTTCTAAAAAGATCATTTTAGTGCAATTACTAATTATTTGTAAAAATTTTACCCTCAAACTACATAAATTCAAGACAAGCACTCAAAAGTTAAATTAAACACAAAAATTGAAATTAAGAGCCAAGAAGTATAATAAAAACCATGAAATTGTCACCAATTGATATAGGAAACTTGGGTTCAATCACCCATGCAACATTGACCACTTATCATGCCAAGAAGATGAAGAAGTTCCATCACCTAGCTATGAGAGATCTCCAATATGATCCTCTATTTAAGTTTGAGTATGTGGAACATTGCGCATAATGCATTATTGTTTTGATTTAAACTTTACATTTTGATTGAAAGTAATACCATTGGTGAATATGTCTCAATCAACATAACTGATAATAACTTAAGAGTAAAAGCATTGGAGGGCACAACTGAGGCCTTTGGTTTGGCTTGGGGAAAAAAAGAAAAAATTTCAAATGAAATATAGTATTTACAAAGATATTAGCGTTCACAATCTTGTTAATGTATCAAGTTTGATCTCTCCATTATATGAAGTTCACAATCTTGTTTACAATGATATTATCATCTCATGTGTTATTAATCAATACAAGTCCTTTCATGAATCATAAGGTAGCTTTGTAGATTAGACAATAGTACTTAAGAATCTACTTTGGAATTTGAAGGAGTTAAATATTAAAATTAAAAAAGTCATACCATGATTTAACCTTTTTCAAAGTTAAATATTAAACTTTAAAATGTTTTCTTTTATGCCTTAAGTTTGTCATAATTTATCTTATCATTATTAAATTATTAAAGTTATTTTCAAATGTGATCACGTGAAATTGAATATAATATTATTCTTCTTGCTAAAATATAATACCAAATATGACATTATCAAATCATTAATATTCTATTTTTTTTCATTTTTAAATTGGACATAACACTTAAAATTTAATATAGTGTTGTTCTTTTCACTAAAATAGAACACCAAATATGTATGATTTCTTAATCTTGTGTTTGATGGTTACATAATGACACCTATGAATTTTATATTATCCACAATATTGTTAATGTTCATATTAATATTCAAGACTTATATAACAATATTGTAAATTCATCTTCTTAACATTTTTTATTTAAGTGACAATAGAATCAATTATAATAACATTTGAAGTATAAGGTACAAATTATAATAATTTAAACTTTAAAAATAAGAAAACCTAATGCATTTAACCCCATTTATTACCCAATCTTGATAATATTTGAAGCTATACTCAACTAAATAAAAACAAAATTAACCAACATTCTTAATTTGATTTTATTAACAAGAGGATTAAATTCATTAAATGTTAGTCTCTTATTGAAAATATTGAATACCAAGATAAGTAATAGGTTGTTTTTTAGACTCTTAAACCTCTATTCATATCAAAAAGCATCAAGGAACTTAACATTATTGGTATAATGTCAACACAAGCAGAACATGTTTAAAATACTAACTCCTGTTCACTATAACCATGAACACTTGAAACTCTTAGCCTCATTATTTATATAATGTCAACAAAACGTTATATATACACCAACACAAGCAAAACACTCCCAACACTTAACAACTTCGTAATAGGTAATTCATTGAACATTTTACAAGCATATATTTTTCATCCCAAGATAACTATGAAAATCATGTGTTTTCCCTTTCATCATTAACATCTAGACATAAATATCCTATTCCAATCACAGATTGTTGGACCCCGCTTGCTTCCGGAGCCCAGCTCTTGTGAAATCATGAAACTTGAGCATCATCGGTTCATTCTCATTCTTATAAAATCCCAATAAATTTTTTTCCTCACAATTTTTTCAATGGCGTGCCCACATAAAATTAGTCACCATGCTCATAGACCCCGTTCCTGGAGCCCAACATTCGGAGACATAAATCTTGAGCTTATTTTCCTACAGGGTCATTTGCTGTCATTCCACAATAGTGCTGAGCGCACACTAAACAATCAACGAAATCATAAGTTGACTTCTTGAAATAAATTGTAGCTTCAAGTCTCTAATTTGTTTTGAAGCAAGAATCACCTCAATCAGAGCTATATAGCTCAAGATATACTTAAAATTCTAAAGTGTGTTTATACCTCAATCATGCTCTCTAAACTGACCTCTCACTTTCTTACGATCAAACGTTTTCATCTAAAAGCCAAAAGCTACCAAATTTCATAGAGAGATAAATACATGTCTTAGGAATTCATCGCTTCAAGAATCACTTCATTTTGAGGTTGGATGAGGGAGTTATGACCGAAAGAATCTAACATGCTCATAACCTCAATCATGTAGTAACATGTCTTGGCGCGATTATAATATCTTTCACCAAAAATGTCGGATTATTTTCGTTCTTGGACCATTTGAACGTAAACTTCTAGCTCTACAACGTTCATGAAGACCACAAAGTCAGATTCTGCCTCTAAAATGGTCAAAAATCGCAATTTACTAAAGCTGATCCGTGAGTGTCCGTTTAACGGACATGGGCGATGCATGGGGTCCTTTTTGACCCGTAAATGTCCGTTAAACGGACATGGGGGTTTCCAAAACCCCTCCAA
>JANZLD010000002.1:39831047-39843107 GCA_026413575.1 Erythroxylum carthagenense
TTCTCTAGTTTAATCCAAATTAAGAATTATCTGATTCGGATAACTAAAGCAAAAGTTATGGTTCAAACACTTTCGGATTGTTACTAAACTGAGACTGTACACTATACCAAATTTCACTCCAGAAATTAAAAGTCTTAAAGACTGAATTGAAATTTGATTCCTTCAGATAACTTGTAGCTCCATGTCTCTATTTTAGTTATAAATAAGAATCAATTCATTTGGAGCTCTACAGATCAAAATATCATCAAAATACTAAGGTATATTCAGTAAAATATCCAACTCATACTCTATTTACCGATCCTCTCACTTTGATTCAATCAATCTTTTTTACTTTATTTCAAATTCAAGAATTATCCTTTTCTATACGCATGAAGAATTGCCAACAATTCCTCATTTAATAGTTCTAGCTTTCAAGGAAAGTTCGGGGTCCAACACAGATAATCCAAACCAATGCAAACAACTCAATAAAATTGCCAATACCCTTCATTATTCACACATACCTGTCTAACAATTGAAGCATAAAACAAACCAAAAGAAAAAAGGTCTATAACTTACCTCAACAAAAGGTCGTGGATTGGGAATCGGGTGTATCTCATAAAATAGATACAAAAATGACATTGTTTGTTAATGAACAAACGTCATTGTTTTCCTCTTTTTTAAACATTCCAATATTTGGTGAAGAATTAAGGAAAACATTTCCAAATGAATGTAGACAACAAACCATTTTAAAAAGGAAGGAAATGTCACCGTTCCTTTAAAGGAAAACAACATCGTTATATTTTACATGGCCAAATGTTCAAAATTTTAAAAATCATTACCAAATGTTTATACACCATCAACCTTTTAACGACACTATTAATAATTTGTCGCTAGTTATCATATTTGGAAATGAATTTATAGAATAGTCACTAAATATTTACACACTATCATCTTTTTAGCGACAATATGCATAACTCATCCCCGGTTATCATATTTGGCGATGAATTTCTATAATTGTCGCTAAATGGTTTTGATTTTTATATTTTCAAAAATTTTTGTTAATATATAAATAGTATGGAACTTATATATAGTAAATAAAGTTTTGTGACACCATTTATTTATTTTCAAATCATATATTTTAAAAGACATTTATATTTATAGAATATTCCTTCTATAATCTAAAATTTCTAGAAAATGTAACCCAATTTATATATAGCAATTAGAGTTTTATCACTCCACATAAAATTGTTAAATCATATATTTTAAAAGTCATTAATAAAAAGAATTAATGTATGTAATAAAAATTAATTTTGTGATGTTTCTTTTATAAATTTTTAAAATAACATTGTTGTTAACTAAATTTATTTTTACACTTATTATCATTGTCACTAATATTTAATTTGATTATAAAGAATATTGTATTAATATTTAATATTGATTTCCATTTTTTTACAATATTGTAAGTATTTTTTATTCCCATCACAATATATATAATTATATTTAGTAATTAATATAATATTATATTAATGCTATTACCAAAGGTCAAGCCAAATGCTAATGGCCTACTATTTTGCGATGGTTTTATGAATTAATGCCAAATGGTATATTTATTCTGAATTAATCGAATACGACATCATTTTGTTTAACTACAAATGATGTCATTTTGTACTATGTTATTAACATCAAAATGAAACTCTTTCATTTTTGTGTTAGCCATCATATTTCCTCCCCAATCACCCTTCAATAAGTGTTGTCCTCTCTGTCGTAGTGGTCTCCTATGATGTGGTCATCACTGTCGATAAGCGTCGTTACTTGTGTTGTTAATCTTCTTCTTTTCTATTTTCAAACCCTCCTTCTTATACTCTGTTTAATTTACTACCACATTTAGGAGTTTATATGAGTTTTGTGTTCAGCTTATGGTGCATGCATTTTGTTTGTGTTTGTATTTGGAAGATGGTGAATTGTGTTTCTGTGTTGGATGTGTATGGGTTGATGTTTTTTTTCCACCTTTCCATGCTTATTTGAGGAAAGCCTCCTAACTGTTTGATGAAATGCTTTAGTGAAGGCTACTTCTACAACAAATGTTTATGTACATATTTAAATTTGATTGTACCACTTATAGTATACAGATGTATCCATCAAAATGACTTTATTTTAACGTGTAATAAGAATGTGATTACACATAACAATTAAAAGTCAAATGGTCAAAACCAGAAATATGGTGAATTGTGTTTATGTGTTAGTAGTGTATCGACAACATTTTTTTAAAAACCTTCCATACTTGTCTAAGAAAAGCATGCTAACTGTTTGATGAAATGTTTGCTAGAGAATGAAGGTTACTTCTACAATGAATGTTTATTTACATATCTACCATATGATTGCTTTTATTCCAAAATGACTTTACCACTTATATTATACAGATGTATCCATTAAAATGACTTTATTTCAACGTGTTATGAGGTCATGATTAGACATGACAATTAAAACTAAAAAATAACAACCTATTAATCTTATTCTTAAAAGACCAAAAATTTTAGCATACACACATTTGAATTTACTGAATATATATTTTATGAAAACATATATATAATGGAGTAGCTTAAAACTAATAAGCTAATTATTAACATATTTTAAAGTTAAATCACAACTAGATAACTATTTTCATTAAAGGATTCTACGAGGGATGTTTATGTACATAATAGTAATTATATTTCAAAGTTGTAAAGGATGTTTAGACATCCCCTAAACATAGTACGTACACACTTAACATTCTCAACCTGATCATAGGAAGTAGTCTCACTTGATAGATCACAAAATTAACATTGCTAGAATGTTGGAACATTCAAATAATAATTCTTCTATTGACTTTTCAAAATAGAACTGCTAACATTAATTCATCGTGGAATGTCAACATGGTGACTAGTTTTTGATGATAGAAATGAGCTCTGCTGGAAGTGATGCGGAAAATTTGTCCTTAATGAAGAAAAAATCAATGCAGAACAAATCCTTTCTTCATATACTTATCACTACCTACCTTCTATAACCAATCTTCTTCTTCAAGGTTCATAGTATTGTCCAAAATACCTCTCTTTCTTTATTATTAGTACATCATTTTTGTTATGAAGCTATTATATGAAAATTTGATTGTATATACTATATGATGTGTTAAGATTTCTCGAATCTTCAAGAGAAAACATATGGAAATGGAGGTGGTGGTGATGTCATGATGGTTCACACATGATTAAGAAAATTGGTTGTTTTTAGAATAGTGCTTGATTGGAAAAACTATGTCTGTTCATTGTAACAATCATAGAGTTTATTAGTCGATTATGTATATGTTCTTATTTGAATTCCTCATACCATTTGATTTAGCTTTGATTGTTCTATTATGTTTACTCATTAGTTGAAATGCTTAATATGTGTGGTTTATCTAATACCGTCATACATGCTACTTCTGGGAAATCATTCACTGTATCTTCTACAAATTTAATTCAAGTAAAGGAGTTATTGGAAGAGGGTGTCAATTCACCAGACCCTAAGGGATGGTCTTTAACTGCTACAATTGATGGCTTGGAACATGCAAAGAGGTTTTTTGGAAATCCAGACATTGGAAACCCCTTTACCTTTTTTACTAACTCTAATATCACTTGGAATCCAAAAAAAATTTATTTCTTTTACTTTTCAATGGAATATTAGACGTGGAACTTTATTTATTATTATTCTATGTAAGAATTGTTAAACTTGTAATTAACATCTTATAGAACTTAGCATATATCATTATATTATGTTGCTTACCATATTCTAACATTTATATGTATTATTATTTTATTGTTCATAAATATTAATGATTAAGAATAGTAGTCAACTTAAATTTATTATATTTTTATCTTATTAATATTACAATTGTAGTTATGTTTATCTTTTTATATCCAAAAAGATAATTTATAGAGTTTTAAAGCATTAACTATATATTTAAACAAATTTATAAAGAAGGGAAATGAAAAAAAATGAAAAATCATATATAAATGTCAATTATAATTAACCTTGGGATTATTAAGCACACGTAGCATTAAAAGATTATCAATTTGTCATTATTAATTATAAATTCTTTAATATTGACTTTTGGTGACGATTTTAAGGTTTCATCGCAAAAACTTCACATTTGGCAAAGAATTATCAATTTCATCACAAACACTTATGTTTTTTTGGCGACATTTTAAACTATTGTCGCCTAATGCTTGACATTTGGCAATGAAATACCAAAACCTTTGTAAAAGTAGGGTCTTTTTGCAAGGATTGCAAAAATTTGTCGCCAAAGATGTTGATTTTGCAACGATACATTTTAACGTTACCAAAACCATGACTATTGGCAACAAATTACAAAATCGTCACTAAATGTAGACATTTAGCATCAATTTTGATATTGTCGTAAAAAATGAGTACCTAAAAATTTTGATATTGTCGCCAAAAAAAGTCCCTAATAGTCTATTTTGTTGTAGTGTTGCCTTCTCTTTTCACTAGCTATACACCTTATTTACGTGTCTACATCTCCTGAATCACTACTGCCACTATTACGGTCAAAAAATGTTAGCTCCTCTATAGCTACCATCCCCAACACCTTGTTGAATTGATCTACAATTGCTCATACCCATATTTTGACACCAATCTTTAAAAAATAATAGCAAGAACAAAAATAGGTTCTTAAAAAAACACAATTTTCCATCTATCTTCTCTCTCGACCTTGGAATCCTATATAGTTGAACTTAAAGTATAAAGACATGATTTTAGAGTTGTTGCATTAAAGTTTTTAGTGTTTATCTTAACACATAGTTATAGAGATTACATCATCTAAATAGTAGGGTTCTATTTAGGGGCCCTTTTTGCTAACTATGATGCATAGTTGACAAATAAGCCCAAAAAAATTAAAAAATGTCATGATATAAATTTTTAACAATGAGGATGTTAAGTTAGAGTTGAAATTAAACTTTTTCTAGTCATTAGGGTTCATTTTGAATGTTATAAAATATTTAAATTTAATTTGAGTTTTCTTAAAATATTAGAATTCAAATTGACTTTTTTTCTTTAGGAAAGGACTACTCTAACTTATAAGATAGGGACAACTCTTATATTCCAAAGTTATTTAATGTAATTAAAAATAGTATATAAAAGACAAGATAATGTACTTGAAAATACATCACTTAAAATTTTAACTAAGTTGACTATCAATGTTATAAGGTATTGTTCTAAATGTTATCTTTATGTTATGTTATACCAAAAAAGAATAATATTTTCAATTATTAGTAGTTACTACAATAGAAGTTTTTCAGTATGGTACAATAGTCATAACAAATTGAAAACGAACATGCACTTGTTATTTAGTTTGTCAAATAACTTAAGGGATATTATTTTCAAATTGAAGAAATTGCACACAAAAAAGGTATTACACAAGGTTTAACTTTTTGAAACTAATAAGCAATATAAGATAACTCAACTAAGTAAAACCTAAGGCTAATCAAAGTAAGATAGGATATGATTCAAAGGCAAAGATATAATTAATGGAATTACATATAGGGATTACTTTAAGACCTTAAGCTATAATATAAGATAGCAATAGAAAGGTACATAAAAGCTTATACAATTTGAAGCTAAACATTCCATTTCATGACTAGATTAAGGCTCGTATAAAAATGATTCTTTGATGCCAAAATCACCTAACTAATCCATCAATTTTTCTTTTTTGAAAATAAAAGATTTCATTGAAAGGCCTCTGAAGGCATGTAAAGTCAAATGTACAAGGATATAATGTCAAAAAAAAAAGAAGAAGATAGGTACAGAAACATCCTAGCATTTATGAAATTTATGTTTCAAACTAGTTATCATGCTAGTCTCAATCTTCTTTTAACATAATAGCTTATGTCCTCATTGGCATGATGAGCAATAAAAATCTCTTTGATCCAGCAATAAGTTCTGTGTGCAATTGCATGCTTCTCAGATTGAATATTCTTAAAAACTCTTTGATTTCTTCCATTCCAAATTAAGTAAACTGAGCTCACTCTGGTGTTTATGTTATCTGATTTTGATGAGATTTAACTTCTATGACTGAGTTAGTCTTTTTGAAGATAAGACATTTTTAAACAATATTTTACCTTAATAAGAATCATAAAGTAACTTTTTTTAAGTTACTATTTTTGAAATTCCAATCATATCTAAGTCTTGATAACTACATTTAAAGTTGAAAGATTCCAATTGAGTCAAGGTCACAATCTTCTTTTTATTTTATCTCGCATTTCTTATCTTTCCCAATTCTATTGTATTGATATTTTGTCCAAACCAAGATGTTTTCCCAGTTTTTGTTAGGCAAGCAAAGTTTGTGTTATGTTGCATTATGGCCCATATTGTATCTGAGAGGTTACAATTGAAGAATAAATGGTTATAGATTTAGGTAGAGAATTGCAAAGAACACAAATATGATCGTTTACTCCCTTTAGTATAGCTTTAGTCTTCAATCTTCCTCTTGATGCGAACCAAGTAAAAAGAGAAGCTTTAGGCATCAAGGAACCTTTCTGCTTAATGTTGTACCAAGGAATAATAAGAAATTGAGGTCTTAATGCTTTAAGGAAAGAAGAATTAGAGAACTCTTCATTATTTCTTGTAAACCATCTAATTTTGTCTTTAACGGATGAGTCAGCAGGTAGCTTGGCAAGTTGTGTTGAAATATGTCTGCTCCTCTTTTTACGATTTGCTAAGCATTTTACAAACTGACATTAGAGAATTTTGAGGTAATAGGAATCCTTTAACTTTGTGAAGTCAAATTGTCAAACCAAAACTAAGTGTCTTGTCCATTACCTATCTAGATTTTGATAAAATGATAAATAGTCATCCTATGTCTTAACATTTGAATGAATGGCCAACCAGGTGTTAATATGAAATCTTGAATTGGCTGAGATTCCTTCTTAAAAGTCCTTATATTCCTCTACCTCTAGATAGTATAAGTATCATAGATGATTACTAGTTTAAACACTGTTAGATCACCCTTATGTTTGTACCTAATGTTACTAACACAAACTATAAATCTAAAACTGTTGTTTTTAGCCAGTATACTATACATAAATTAAAAACATAATCGTAGGGGATGCCTGGTTAAGGGTATTGGGAACGAAAGCGTTGGTTGGTTATTTATTATGATTGAATAAATTTTTTTATATCTCACTTTTCAGTACTACTCCATACCCCAACATATGATAGGAATGACTTTCATTCCTTAACTAAGACACTTATATTTTATTTTTTAAATTTTAATTAAATATAATTAAAATATTATTAATTGATTTATTAATTAAATTATTAATTAAATGATTAATTGAAATACAATTAATTAAATAAAATATATTAATTAGTTAATTAAATTTAATTAATTACAATATAATTCATTCATTAATTAAAATATAACAAATTTTTGTTTCTCAATATTTTTAACAAACTAGCCACTATCAATGGTTATGGTAATCATTCATTTCTCCCAACCAACTATCATAATTATAATGATTATATCAATTCTCATTCTTCACTATATTCGTTCTCATTCCTATACCAGTCTCTCATATTAACCAATCGCCTTCAAATTTATTTAAGTAGGGGAAAGAGATGAGCTTATGATTTAATGTTTCATGCTCTATTCTATAAAGTTTGCCTAAGGTATTAATGAGAGAAATTCCTTTCAATTTGTCTATTATAATGATCCTTTATTTAATGGCACACCATAAGTTGAAATAAGCTTTGGGAGAAATATCCTTAAAGTAGATAAGACTTGGTATTGAGGCATAAGAGGATTTGGAGACAAGATTTGTTGGTTAACTTTTTGGAGCCATATCTAGTTTATGTTGTTCTATCCTCATGCTCTAATCTTAAACTATATCTTAAAGCAGTATTTATACTAACCGTAAATCTCCTGATTCTTTAGTTCCATGGCCCATTTTCAATTATAACTTTATCTTTTGCCTTTAGGAGAATAAAAAGCTTAAGATTTTTCAAACCATCCATCTTATGTAGACGAACGAGATCATTTTAATTGTCATACCAAAACTAAGTTTTCTTCCTATTCTAAATCACCATTTTCTTCACATAGTTCATAAACATCCTAAGTTTCAACATTTAATTTATAATCTATAAGAAGCATTATTTAAGTTTAATGCTTCATAATCTTTACCTTTTTATAATGCATGAGTGCATCCATTTCACCCAAATGGATTAATATTCAGTAAAGAGCTTCCATATCCTCTTTATTATTAGTGTTGGATCCCGTTTCCGGAACCCAACTCGTGACAAAAGATCATCAAATACATATAACGCGTGGTTCCTTGAAATCTTTTCTTGCTTTGATACCACGGATGTTAGGACTCAATTTTTGCAATCCAGATCCCAACCTCGGAATCAAAAATCGAAAACATATACCAAACGTGAGCGAACTTATACTTAAACAAAGGGGCAGAAACAAATCAAAGACGAAAGCGAAGGAAATCGAAACAAATTGAAGGCCTGGAAACAAAGAAAACCAAATGGTTCAATCAAACTTGAAACAAGTTTTCGACATCTGAAAACGTGTGCTTTGATGAAACATTGCGTTGGAAACCTATAAGACTATCTTGTTCTAACCAATCCAATTCGGTATAAATTTTTCTTTTTCATCATTTTCATTTTACTCAATCTCATTCAAGCAATCTTAAATTCCCCTTAGGAAAGTCATCCTCATGCAAACCTCAATTCATAAAATCTACTTAACATTCATTCTTATCTCATCAGTATTCATATCCAACTCACATTCATATATCAATTCATTATACAAACCATAATTCACTATTCTATTCCATTCATATATTATAACCATGCACAGGTCCAGAAGTCACTTACGTCATGAAATACGTGCTTACAACATGTGAATGGCATTTCCTAGCCATATACAACACAAATACCAAAATCCAAAAATACAATAATACAATAATACACATATAAACAAAAAAAACCTTCACTTTCTTTCAGCCGATCTTCTTCTCATCACCTGTGGATGGGAACGAATGGGGGGGTGAGCTTATAGCTCATGGGTAATAGCTTATAACAAAGAAATAAGCAAAACTGTTCAAAAGTTTATTGTCATAGAAAATCCTTGTTGACAAATCCATAAAACACTTGTTCCTCAAATTCTCGGTAACATGCTTATAACAAAATAACAAAAAAAATCTTTCAAAAGTTCTAAATCATGGAAGAATTCTTGTTGAAATCCATAAAACATTTGTTTCTCAAATTCTCATCTTGTAGTCACATTTGCATATCGCAAAAACATGTATGCATCAACTTGTTCACTTGTCCTAAGCACATAACACATCAAATGGTTTGGGTAAGTCCAAGTTCATGATGCACTACACATTCCCATATAATGGTCCTGTGTAGTCGTAAAATTCTTGAGGGAGTCCTTGAAGGAGCTCCGTACCACTAGCGGGCAGGCGGGAGAAGCCTATTCTTGGGTCAACGTGCACGTGACGGTTCTTGAGGGACTACCACAAACCCACATAACACACATAGTTTGAAATCTTGTAAACTTTTTGCCAAAATGACACTTTCTTGTAAACTTGCTTTTCATATACTTGGCATAAGTCTTGAAAATCATTCTTGAAAACATGATTGTATAAACATGCATTCTTTTCAAACGAAAAACATTTTCATAAAACATCATGCAATTCATGTAGCGAACATATAACATATTTCACAATTCATTCAAAACACAATTTATGCAACACTTATGATGCAATTTTAAACCACTAAAATTTTCTTGATTTGAATAAAGCAGAAGTGGCTTATTTACTCAATTATAATCAGGTACCCACCTCATATCCATGCTTGAATTCGTGCTTAATAGATGCCTTTCCTCTTGATCCTCTTGCCTTTCTTGATTCCCTTTTATCAAAACAAACTTCCCATTCAATAGGAATACAATTTGAAGACCCAAATATAACATATTCACTAAGATGAATTCTAAAAACTCAAACTCTTCCAAAATCCAAACATTCGGGTCAATTTTCCATGATCACTATGATCAAGTAAAAGACAAAATCTAATAATATTCTCTTATAGAAAAATGTTCCCCATTGTCATAAGTTTCCAATGACTCCAGAATCCATCAATTTATTTCAGAAATTCGAAAGTTATACTCCAAACATATTGGGATTATCCTTATGTTGAAACTATATTCTATAATTAACTCCCATCCAAATATTGAGATATTTATAAACTGAATTAAAACTTCTTTTCTTCATAAAATTTGTAGCCCTATGCCTCCAGTTTACACCAAATAAAAAATCACCTCATTTGAATATCTGAACAAAAAGTTATGGTTAAAATACCAAAACATATCTGTCAGGAAAGCAGAAGCTCGCCATGGCATAAAGAAGCTCGCCGCTGTGAAATCCAAAAGCTTGTCGCGGCGAGGCCGTTCGCACATGTTGCATCGTGGGCACATGCGCGTGCCGCGTCGTGGGCGCCTGCATGCACCGCGACGTGCGAGACCTCCCGAAAACTGATTTTTGACATTTTCCATCTTCATACTTCCTATATTTCACAAATAACTCATCTTAACCCTAAATCAAAATTCTTACCTCATTTCTAAACTCATTTCAACACAATACCATTCACAAAAACATTAAAATCCGTCTTTGATAATAAACCCTAAAACCAAGCATAAGCCATAACCCATTTTACAACTTCTAATACATAATCCTCTCTTAACTAACATCGAAACATGTTTTCATTCATTTAATCAAGAGGAATGATGCTTATACTTACTTGATTTGGCCTCAAAATCTTTTAAGATTTCCAAAGCCCTACTTTTCTTCTCTTCTTCTTCTCCCACGGCACTCTTCTTCCTCTTTTTAACAAAACAATCCTTTCTTCTTCTTTTTAACAAAACAACCCTTTCTTCTTCTTTTTATACCCTTAATAAGTGTGCAATATCTATTTTGCCCCTTCCTTTAAGCCTTAAATCTTAAAATCTTAAGTGTCATGCCCAATTTGCCCTTATACATATTCTTATAACTTTAATACTTCAATTCAGAAATTGAAAATCTTAGGGACTAAATTGAAATTCAATTCCTTGAGATAACTTGCAGATCCATGTCTCTAGTTTATTTTGCAACAACAATCATATCAATCGGATCTCCACAGTTCACGAATTTCTCATCAAACTGAACCATGTTCAGAAAATTTCCCAACTCACTTTTATTAAAATAAATCTTCCTCAATTTAATCTTAAAAATCATAAATTTCCCATGAAGATGTAGATAATTGTCTTAGGAATCCAACGCTTCAAAAATTAATTCAATCGGATGTTAGACGGAAAAGTTAGAAGTAAAAGAACGGGCAAGGGTCGGATTAGGAAAAATTCACAAAAATCACCAAATACATAACTTGTGACTCAAGAGTCCAAGATTTACAAACTTGGTATCAAAAGAAAGCTAAAAGGAAGCTCTACAACTTCCATGTAGAACTCCTCAACTAATTCAGCCTCTAATGTGATTAAAAGTTCTCATCAAAGATTCTGTCCAAATTAAAAATGCCCTAAGCCATAACTCAACTTTGAAAAATCCTATCTTTCAACTCCAAAGTCCAAACACATCATATTTTATATCAATGCAAAGATAAGAAAGTCACCTGCAACTTTCATGAAGGATAGAAAAATCAATTTGAGCTTTAAGGAAATCATTTTTCCAATCAAAAGTTCTATCCTCTAATAATCATGCTAAAGTAATAACATAAACTTGTAAAAATCATAACTTATTATTCCTTGATCCAAAAATTCTATGCTTTATATCAAAATAAAGTTCAAATCAAAATCTTCAACTTTCATGAAGAACTTAAAAGCTAATTCGACCTCTTACTAGGCCAATTTCTCAGTTAAAGTTTCTACCATAATATAGCTCAACCTATAACACTTCCAATCTTCCAAATTTCATAACTTCCAATTCTCACATCCGCTAATTGCATAATATACATCACTATAAAGCTTGGAAAATCTTGTATGACTTTCAAGAAGAC
>JANZLD010000002.1:39936804-39950590 GCA_026413575.1 Erythroxylum carthagenense
TACTCCAATTAACCACTAACACACCCAATTTAATCAAACTAAGCCATAAACACATAATTATCACAATTCATGCTTAATGACATCATAAAAAAATTCGGGGTCCAACAACTAGCACATCCACACTATTCACACCATGAAAACCTAAGGAAAAACTAACATATAATATGCAAAATTCATATTAAAAAATAAAAATACAGTGCAAACCTCCCTGCTCTTGGACAACACATTGTCCTCAATGTGAGAAGAATAAACAACACGTAAGGATTGAAAAGTTTGAATTCAAAGAAATAAGAAGAGGGTAGATTTGAATTAACCAAAATTAAATTCTATACGCAGGGTTTCAAATTTACATACTAGACCTCACGAAGAACTTGTCTCGAGCAACCTAGATAATGGGTAAAGAACAAAACAAGAAAGTTGTTTAGGATCAAAATCACACCATAATCTAATTCGGTTGATAATTGATGTTTAATTCCTAAATTGAAAAGAACAGGAGGGGTTTCTCCTCTCAATATGGCCGACGACACACAAGAAATAATATGATCAAAGTTTGCTTTCCCTACCCCTAAAGAGAGTATTTATACTTAAGTCAAATAATAAAAGACTTAGGCTAAATAATATATGGAAGCCCAAACTAAATATAAGTTAAAACAAGTCCAAAATAGAATAAAGAAAACAAGCCTAGGTTTGGTCCAACACGCTTCCAAGTCAAATCGGTGCGCCCCTCCTCTTGGGCTTAACTGATGATGTGTAGCCCAATACAATGGTCTTCAAGTCCCAAGTGAGTCCAATCTAAGGATTTGAGATAAATGAATAAATTTGGGCTGTGATTCAGATAGGTCTCCTCTAATAAGCTTGGTGCACTCCATCCTCTCCGCAAATTGACCCACATGTGTATAGAGAGCTTCTTTGAGTCTCTCGGTCCTAGCTCTAGACATAGGTCTAATTGGAATGACAAGCTCGCCCCCATCATGCACGCTATTTCCATGGTGGTCCTTGCTCTTGCTCACATCAATCCCTCCCTCCTCAAGAAGATTCATCTTTGAATCTAAATCTATATCAAAAGGAGAAAGACCAGTAATATTAAAAGTTGCAGAAACAGAATACTCACCTGGCAAGTCAATCTTATAGGCGTTGTCATTTATCTTCTCCAACACTTGGAACGGACCATCACCCCTAGGATCCAGCTTGGATTTCCAATGGGTAGGAAACCTCTCCTTCCTCATATGCACCCAAACCCAATCTCAAGATTTCATTCTAATAGTGATTTTGTTAATAGCTCTGTAGTCCACACACATCCTCTAAGTTCCATCTTTATTAGGCACCAACAACATAAGCACCGTACACGGGCTCAAGCTCTCCCTCACTTGTCCCTTTTCTAGTAACTTGTCCACGTACTTTTGAAGCTCCTTTATCTCCTCAGGATTACTCTGATAAGCTAGGCAATTTGGAACCTAAGCTATAGGCACAAAATCAATCTAGTGCTCGATGCCTCTCAAGGGTGGTAGCCCTTTGGGCATCTCTTCAGGAAAGACATCTGAATAATCCTACAAAAGAGAAGAAAAAACACTAGGCAAAGCATCAAGAGGGTTATGGTTAGAAACTAAACACTCTCTGTATCTCACCACTACTAGTGCTCTTTTCTCTCTAGTTACTCTCCTAAAGTCTTTTTCCTTAGCAAACAAGCTCACCTTTCTCTCTTTCTTTTCTCTCTTCCTTTCTCTTTCTGAACTCTTCTCTCCTACATATCCCACTTTCTTTTTCTCACTTGTGTAGTCACTCACTATTGGGACAAATTCATTTTTGTTTTGGGCCTTTTTCTTTCTTCACTTTTTTTGCTCTCACTACTTGAACCCTCCTCACCTTTACTTGCTTTTATCCTGTCCAAGTACAATTCATGAGGTGATAAAGGTAATAGAATGAAATTCCTACTCTTAAACTTAAAGGAGTACTTATTGGTATAGCCATCATATGCTACCCTCCTATCAAACTGCCAAGGTCTCCTAAGTAATATATGACTAGTCTCTATTGGTACCACATCACACAACACCTCACCCTCATATCTATCTACTAAAAATGGCATTACAACCTGCCTAATCACCTTTACACTAGCATCTTTGAACCACTATAAATTGTATGGCTCCGGATGTTTCCTGCATGTCAAACTCAATTTCTGTACCATAGTCCAACTAGCTGCATTAGTGCAACTACCCCTATCAATGACCAAATTGCATACTTCCCACCAACTAACACCTCGAATGGAAAATATTCTCTCTCCAATCTACAACCTCATCTGTGGCCCTAGCACCCAATACCCTCCTAACTACTAGTGCTTCTTCTGTAACAGCTCTGTTAAAGCAACCATCATCCTTAAAATCATTATCAACAACAAGTTTAGTTTCATTACCACTATCCTCTGAATCAATCATACCATTATCCCTCATAATCATGACTTTCTTATTTGGACATCGAGATGAAATATAGCCAGTACCCAAGCATTTAAAACATTTTATAGATGAATGTTTACTAGAAGTAGCTTGGGTGTTGGAAGTAACTTTCTGTTCAAATCCCCCAGTCAGCTTCTTAGGTGCTTACTTGAAGTCCACTCCTTTGTCCTCGGACTTCTCCTCCTTTCTAAGCCATTTGGAGTTCCATGAGTAGCTAAAGCTTGCTCCACTCCTTACTGTCATTATAGCTTTGAGTTGTCTCTCCTCCTTCTTAGCCATGTTCACCATATCCTTAATCTATAAGTAGTGCTGCAACTCCACAACGTTGACTATCTGTCTATTGAATCCACTCAAAAATATGGCCATTGAAGCCTCTGGGTCCTCTTTTATGTTAGCTCAGATCATAGCCACCTCCATCTCCTTGTGGTAGTCCTCTACTAATTTAGACCCCTAAGTGAGTTTTTGAAGTTTTTGGTTCATCTTCCTATAATAGTAAGAAGGCATAAGCTGCTTTCTCATGCATGCCTTCATATCATCCCAAGTAGTAATTGGCATCTCCCTATTTCTCCTCCTAGATGTCACCAATTGATCCCACCATATTAGTTCATAATATGTAAATTCAATAACAACTAGCTTTACCATTTTATCTTCAGAAAAATTATGTCACTTAAAAACCAAGTCCACCTTCCTTTCCCATTCTCGGTAAGCCTCTACATTATCCCTTCCTTTAAAGGCTGGGATATGCATCTTGATGGATTTGAGGTATCCATCTCTCCTATTAAATGGCTCAACTCTCTAAACTCTCCTAGGTCTGCGTACCTTAAACTCCTCCTCCTCAAAGTCATCCTCCTCTCTGACGTGGTGGTCTAAGAGGTGGTGGTTACTATTGGCATACACCTGCACGCCTCCCCTGAGGTTCCTCATGTATCCCTTGTCTGAGCTCATCCATCTGTCCCCTAATCTCAGTTAAGGCTATATTGAACCTCTTAAACTGTTGCTACATGGCTCTCAAAGTGAAAGTGATATTTGCATCTCTCCTTTGGTTGTCATCATTACTACCTCCTTGTGACATTGTAGATAAAATGATATTCCTATAAAACAAGGTTAGTAATAAACAATCTCACACACTCCCTCACATGTTTCACTCAAATGATGTCACTCCCATCATGTTTAAGTCATAGCAATGACTCCCTCAAATAAGCTTACACACTCTTGCCTTTTATCACTCAGTCTCCTTTGAAATTCAAATCACCACTCGGAACCAATTCTCAACCAATCAAAAGAATCAAAAGGGTATGAAAATTTCGAACCAACTAGAAAGTACGAATATGATGCAACAAAATTTTTTGGTGTTTTTATATTTTTGGGCATTTTTAGATTTTTTAGGACTTTTTTTGAAAATTTTTGACTTTTTCTGTACTACTTTTTTCAATATAGGCCGAAATTTTCAACAAAAGAACTAAGAAAATAATTGAAAACCCTATCCAAAATAAAAATAAAGAGAAGGATCGAAACCCTAAGCCAAAAGTTATTTCACACTTGAATTGATGAACCGACTATAATTGGATGGTGACGGGTGGTCGTTTCTTGAATTCCGATGGAGTTGAATAAAAATTCTCCTCCACACTAATGCCTTGATACCAAATAATGCGCACACACAGAAAGAGTGAAGAGGGATTGTTCGAAACTCCTTAATATGATGATGGAAGCATCGAATTTCATGGAAAACCACAAAATTGAAGGATTGAAAAGTTTAAATTCAAAGTAACAAGAAGAGGGTAGATTTGAATTGACCAAAATTAATTCTGATACGCAGGGTTTCAAATTTACCTACTAGATCTCATGAAGAACTTGTCTTGAGTAACCTAGATAATGGGTAAAGAACAAACTAAGAAAATTGTTTAGGATCAAAATCACGCCACAATCTGATTCAGATGATAAGTGATATTTAACTCCTAAGTTAAAAAGAACAAGAGGGGTTTCTCCTCTTAATATGGTCGGCAGCAAACAAAAAATAATATGATCAAAGTTTTCTTTCCCTAACCCTAAAGAGGGTATTTATACCTAGGTCAAATAATAAAAGACTTAGTTTAAAAAATACATGGAAGCCCAAAATAAATATAACTTAAAATAAGTCGAAAATAGAATAACGAAAATGCGCCTAGGCCTGGTCCAACACGCTCTCAAGTCTAATGATAGGTGTGCCTCTCCTCTTGAGCTTAAATGATGATGCGTAACCCAATACAATGGTCTTCAAGTTCCAAGTGAGTTTAATCTGAGGATTTGAGATAAATGAATCAATTTGGGCTGTGATTAAGGTAGCTCTCCTCCAATAGGCTTGGTGCACTCTATCCTCTCCACAAATTGGCTCACATGAGCATAGAGAGCCTCTTTGAGTCTCTCGGTCCTAGCTTTGGATATAAGTCTAACTGGAATAACAAACTCGCCACCATCACGGACACCATTCCCATGGTGGTCCTTGCTCTTGCTCACATCACAAGGGTTAAAGCATACGAACCCATCATAGCGATTGAGATGGTGATGGTGTTGGTGAAGCAATTTCGAGATACTTCTGCCCATGAAGTTCCAAAAATTCACTTCCTACAAATCAAAAATAAAAATACCAATAAAATATAATAAAACAAATAGAACCATCCTAATTCTTGGGTTGCCTCCTAAGTAGCGCTTAGTTAACATCATTAGCTTGACTTGCTTTTCCTTCCATACTTAACCTGAGTCAATTATGATGGCTTGCTTCCACTTGTGTTGCCAAATTTCAATTTTATGGCTTGTAAACAAGCTACAAATTGTAAGATAATCAAAAGGACAATATTGTAAAAATTAAGAAAACCAATTAAGTTCAGTAATGTTCTTTTTACTAAAAAAATGTCAATAAAATAGGGATTAACAAAACTCCCTAAATCTTTTATTGAATCCAACATTTTGTCCTGTAAGAGGGTGAGTTGTTCTTATTCTTCCTTAATCACCCCGTCTCCTCTTCTTCTTTCACTTCATGAACAAATACTTTCGTATCTTCTTCAACCTATATGTTCTGTGTCCTCTATTCTTAGTTCTCTTCTTCTTCATCTTCTTGAATAAAGACTTCCTTATATTCTTCAAACTCAATCTCCACTGTCATTTGTTCTTCTTATTTTTGCCCTTTAAAGATTCAACTTCATCAATTCTCATAAATGAGTTACTCTCTTTCAAATTCTTTAATAGCTTATTCATATTGAATTTCATTTGTTCATCTCCAATTCGAAGGATGAGATTGTCTTCATGGATATCTAACAAAGCTTTTTCCAATGGTAAAAAATAGTAAATCTAGAATTAGTGGACAGTTTTGATCCTCTTCAAAGTCTAACACAACAAAATCCACAGGCATGATAAACTTGTCCACTTTTACAGGTATATCCTCCACCATGCCAAACAATTTCTTTATCAAGTGATCTACCAATGAAATACATATATATCTTGGCTTTACATCTCTTAGCCCCACTTCCCTAAAATTTGACAAAGGTATGTACTTGTACCTAAGTCATATAAACATTTTAAAATCTATAAATTACCAACTACATAGGGTATTGAAAAGCTTCCTAGATCTATCAATTGTGAGGACATATGGTTGGTAATTAAGGAGTTGGAGGTTTCCATCATGGCTACTATTTGATTATCGTCCAAAATTCACTTAACAAATAATATGTCTTTAAAGAACTTTGCGTACTTAGGCTTGCTTTTCAACACTTCCATAAAAGACAAGTAACTTTACCAGTTTTTAGCTTTTCTACAAGCCTTGCGAATGGTTCGTTCTTCTAAAGTCTTTGTGGGAATGGTATTTTAGGTAGATAAGGCAGAGGAGGATTGTATGGAAGATCTTCATTCTTTTCTTCATCCTTATTCTTCTTCTCTTGTTCTTCTATAAGGTAGGGATTAGTTTATTTTTCCATTAGTTATTTTAGCTCTTTATTATTCCTAAGTGTGATAACCTTAAATTACTCTATTAAATTTACATCCATGTTGCTCAGAAAGTTTTCCACACTTCTCTTACAGAATGTATTGGTAAGTTAGCCCATTTGAACCTATAGATTGTGAATAGAAGAGTCATAATCTTCCATTACTTCTTCGAACTTTCCTTCTAGCCTATTCTGGGCCTCATTCAAACTTATTGTCTTGTCCATGATCTTGTCCAATTTTGAATTCCATAAACTAGACTCATCTTGCTGAAATCCTGGTGGGCTTTGAATTCCTCTTTGAGTTCTTACATTGTTAAACCAAAAGAAATATAGGTGGTTCTACCAATCTGGATTGTAAGTATTCAAATAAGGATGATTTTCCCTAATCAAATTGTGCCTTCGACGTCCCTTTAAACAAATTGTGTGTCCCTTGCATTAGTGACCATGAAAATCCTTGACAATAGGCATTGAATCTTGGGCTCGTAAAGTCCATAAGGGTCCTTGGCTCTCCATGATGTATTTCCTCCATCATCGTTCTTTTCATCTTTTCTTGGCATTTAACTTTTCGAATTCCTCATAATTGCTTTATGATGTCCACATTGATATTTCTTCAAATTTGCATCCAAACTTCCTTTTTAAAATTTTCTTATGATTGGGTACCACAATCACAAGAAAGGATAATAATTCCTTAAAACAAAGGAATTCACAAAGTCCTAAAATAATTTCTTAGCAATGGCGCTAAAAATTTATTGAGCAAGTTTTAATCTTATAAAATCCTCGATATTTTACAAATGCATGAGATGTAAGCGTAGTATATGAGGTGTAGATCCCATGAGGAATTAGTGAACTCATCGAATCCTAATTTATCTAAGGCCTAAAAGTGTAATTAAAATGAAAATAAAAATAACAGAAAATTAAGCAATTGAATATGGATTGATTGAAAGTGAAATTGTAAGATTAACATAAAGAAATCAAAATTAAGCATAACCAATTAACAATTGAAAATTCGCACGAGGAAGATTAACCAATAATAAGAGAATGGGATTTATCCTATCATCTAATGCTTACTTAATCACTTTTGAGTTAATTCAATATCCGTCTTAAACCTTCGAAAGGTGGATTATTCTCTCTCAAGTTCTAATCTTTAACCCTAAATCATAAACCCTAATTGAATTGAATTAAGGAAATTGTAATCTCTCAATTAGCAGACAACCCATACATCCAATTAGAACTTAAGCACTCTAATAGATAACTGAATCCTCACATGAGATCTCTCTTCGAATAAATTACTAATTTGATTGTTTGTAAGATCCATTAGATTGTTTAACTTTAATTATCCAACCTAATCATTTTGCCATCGGTTAACTCTCTCGATTCAATACCGAACCATGCAAATACAACAAACAATCATAATACCCAACACATTAACATCAAAAGCAATCAAATTAACATTGATTCAAAAACAAATCCCTAAAAGAGTTTAGAACATCCTTAAACCCAAATTCTTCATTATCATATCCGTCTTATACATCAAATGAAAGAAATAATAAGATAAAATGAAGAAGTTCACTTAGAGTGAACTAGGAGTGGCGGCAGCAGCAGCAACTCCTTCTTCTTCTCTCCTATTCTCTCTCTTCCTTGGTTCTTTCCAAATGTAATAAATGGAGGCTCTCATAAATTAGGTCATTCTTTTATCTTTTATAGTCCTAGGTCTTTTTAAGATAAAGACTAGGTTTTACCTGGGCCCAAATGAATAACTCTCAAAAAGTTAAGTTTGGAAGCAGTCATCGCGTCTATCATCTCTCCTGTCATGATTGTGGCTAATGAGTCACAATTATGACAGTTAAAGTTTGACTTCTATCACGATTGTGGCTTGTTTAGGGTTACTTCTGTCATGATTATTGCCTTGGCTCCTCCTCTGAGCTTTCTCCAAATCTTCTCTAGTCATTTTTACTTGACCTCAATCATTAACAAACTCATCCAAACACCTAAAATACACAAAATTAAAGCCAGATATCATGCTCAAAACCACATGACACTAAAAAACACAAACACAAACACATAATCACACTAACATAATTCTAAACCTAAATATGCACAAATCATATAATTAACAACTAGAAACATACTAAATTGCCCACTAAAACGTAATGTAAACTATAACTATGAAAGAGGCTTTGGAGATTGCTAAATGACAAAGAATCCTAATGGACTAGATGGGTCCATACTTATTTCTTAAGAAGGAAAAGTATATGGGAAATTAAAGCAAAGCCTTCACATTCTTGCTTCATATCTCATTTGCTTAAGTTGAGTAGGTCTCTAGCGAGCTACATCAGATGTAAAATAGGCAATGGAGAAAAGGCCTCATTATTCTTTGATCCTTAAAGTAATATAAGTTCACTAATTAATTCCTCAATGTTGGCTCGTATTCAAGACCTTCAAACTATGTGTTCTAACTAATGGATGAACTCCCTATAGGCTTGGCTCAAGTTGTTCCCAACTGTAATCCTAATTTTGGAAGAGAAGACAGCTATTACTGGTTGTGAAACTATAATAAGGAGCTTAATAATAAATATTGCAGAGAAATCTTAAGTCCAAAAGGTGAAAAATGGCATGGGATGGAGTAATCTAACAAGTTGTTATTTCTTAAAGTTTCTTTCATTATGTGGATAACAGTAATGATAAGATTGCCAAGAATGTACAGATTAAGCTTCCTTAGCCTCTCTAGTTTATGCACATTATACAAGTAGAATCTTGAAAGTCTAGAGTATCTCTTTGGTTACGACTATTCATTTAGTATATAGAGGAAAGTTATATAATTATGTCACTTGTAACACTACAATTTATTTGACGTTGAATTCCTAAAATGGTTGCATGAAGATAAAATTCTGAAGGCAACATCGTTATATACATCGTAACCCTAGGATCCTGAATAAGATATGGAAAGAGAGGAATTCAAGATGCTTTGTAAGCTTGGAAAACAATAGAGATAATGGCTAATTGAATAATCCAAAGTGGTGATAAATGGTAAATACCAAATTGAGAAAAGTAAATTGTAAGAATTTGGTTCAATTAACTGCTTTTGTGTAATACCGTGCAGAAATACAGAATGATCTAAGTTCTAATTTCATTATTTTGCAATAATGGTGATTGATGATGTTAGTAAGAGTATAGAAAGATCATCATTGTTCTGTGCTTTGACTTATAATTCTTTTCTTTTCTTTTAATATATTCTTTTAATGTTTCAAAATTTTAATATATGCTTAAAATTTATAAGTTGATTTTAGTCTTATAAATGAAAGTTATAAATTCTAAATGTAAAATTCAAATTCAAAATTTGAATTTTATTAAATGGATCAAAAATTAGAGTAAGTAATGGGCATCTAGGTTCTTAACAAAAAAGTTACTAACAAGGAATGACCCGTAACAAATGAAGCTAAATATGTAATAAAATAAGTCAAACACATTTTAAAAAGCCAAATAAGAAACCGCTAACAATGTACAATCAATATCCTTTAGGTCTTGTTTGGTTGAAGAGTTGGTAATAGAACGGGATGAAACGTAACACACTTTCATTGTTTGGTTGAGTGTTTCATAATTGAATGGAACAAAATGGGATAGAAACGAAGAGTTTCATGTGACGTTTTATTTAATCCAAAATAGTGAAAGTAAGAAACCTCCTATTCGTAAGATTTAAGATGGAAAGTAAATTAATAAATACATACTATCTAATATACTCTTAATACTAATTATTTCTTTTAATCCTAACCTTCTTTTTTCGAGACTCATTTATTATAGTTCACAAAAATTGTATATAATTAATAATATTTTTATATTATTTCTCCTTACCCTAATAATAATATTTTTGTATTATTAATAATAAATTGTATATAATTAATAATATAATAACATTTTTAATAAAATTTTTATTAATGAAAAATAGGAAATATAAAAAAATTATTCTTGAATTGTTTATATATATTTCTATATAAATAAAAATATAAATAAATTATTTTAAAATATAAATCACATATAATAAAATATATTAAATAATTAACAATAATATTTTTCTATAATTAATAATAAATTGTATATAATTAATAACAAAATAATAAAAAATGTATTATTTGTCATGGTTGTGACTTGAACTGTGACTTTTTAATTGGACATGATTTTTGTTTTAAAATCATATCGCCAAACCTCCTGTAACAATCATTTTAATATAAGGGGTATAATAGTAATTTATTATACATTACATTTCATTCCATCTATCTTCCAAACAATATTTCACTATATTACATTATAATCCCTTCCATCCCTCCCAAACAATGTTTCACTATATTACATTCTATTATATTATAAACTGTTTCGTTCTGTTACATTCTATTCCATTAATTAACATCCAACCAAACAGGTCTTTAGAAGATGAGAGTAGTTAAATGAGAGCGTAATTGTGAAAGTGAGTGGAGGGAAAGTGAAAATTCAAACATATATAATAATAAGGAAATGGTTGGACCAATACAACGGTGGAAGGTATAATAATTGAGGTGGTGAAATTGACACTAAAATAAAAGATAATTTATTAATTTACATTTACTTAATAAAACAAATGTAGGGTTAAAGTGAATGCAATAATTTAATTTATTGAATTACTTCATTCACTTTAACCAAAATTGAATTACTGCATTCACTTTAACCCTACATTTGTTTTATTACTTAAATGTTATAAACATTGAACGATGGCAGGAACGGTTGACAAAAGAGTCTAAGTTATCTTTATCTTCATTTTAAATTAATAAAATTTTGAATTGAATTCAATTTTTTAATTTTCAATTCTAGGACAAATTTAAATTTAACTATTTAATCTTAAATCTTGAAATGCATGTTGGTGTGTACAGGAGGAAGAGAATCTATAATGGCCAAGTTTGATGGTCTGAGTCTAAACTAAGCTCGGGTTTAAGTTAAAACCTATTCAAGCACGAAATGTTTAATCAAAACTCGGCTAAAACAATTGAATTTCCTAAAGTGATAAAAATTTAGATCTAAATGATATTATTTTTATCAAAATAACATTCCTTGAAAATTGATCAAATTAACTCAATCTATTCCAACTTTTTTCCCATTAATTTATGTCAATTTATCAATCCTAGTCTTATCTTTACATAAAAACTCAAAAATTATGAATAGCAATGGCCATAGTGATAGTTCCATTTTTGTGACAATATTAAGTAGATATTAACTAATTGAATTTTTTTTACGAAATTTTTTATTACAAAAAGTAAAATATCATATAACGATAAACCATTTCGTCATAGCAAGAGAAACATATTAGTGATCAAACTATGTTTTGTCAGAACAAATAGAAAATATTAGTGACCAACATATGTTTTGTCACAATTACACTTCATTTCTGTCAAAATTACTTTAGTGCCAAATTGTATATGCTTTTAGTGATAGAACATAGTAATAAAAGAAAATTTAACATTATTAATATATTAATAGTGGCAATTTAATTGTGAAGATACTAAATTGTTACAATTAGTATTATATTAGTGAAAAAAATAAATCATCATAATTAATCTAAACAATAGTGCCAATCAATTGTTTTATCACCAAAAAAACTCATATCTGTGACGAAATGATAGTTGGTCACAAAAAAGTTGTCACTAAATGTGTTAACTCTTGTAGTAATGTTAAGTAGTGCCATGATTGGTTTAGTTCTTTCTTATATCTAGTTTTATTAGCTTTTAGGATTGAGCATCAATTGTCTATTGTTGATGTAAAATATAGTATGGTTGATATAATTGAAAATATTTAATTAAACTTTTAAACTTATTAGAGTGAATGATTTATCATTTATTTAGGCAATTCATTAAATGTTATTGACGTGGTGGCTTTAGTATTATAAAATGTGTAGTTTTGCTCATATTTGAATAATATAAAACATTATTCGAATAAAGTGACATAATATACACGTTTCATTTCGAGTCAAAATTTAAACTGTTTAAATTCATAATACTAGGAGTTTGATTAAGTGTTATTAAATGTTAGGAAAGCTATGAATATTAGGAACTCTATTACATTTGGAAGTAAACACAAAGCTTATTTATTCTTTTTGCACGAATTTAGTTTTTAAGAAAGGTAGTTAAGGTGAAACCTCCTTGTTATATTGACGTTGATTAAGCAATTTTAACTTACCATCAATGAATTAATTTATGTGAAAAAATTATATTTATATCATATCACTCAATCTAAAAACTCAGACATATTTTAAATGCAAGTACTCACCAACATCCAGACGTATTTAATAAATAGTTACAAGTACTTGGATTTTATTTACGAGTGCTTACATATAATTTCTTTTTTTTTAATTTTAGTGCATTTGTTAGTTCTTACATATTAATCATTGAATAAATAATATCTCTCATTTCTTGGTAGCTCGATATATATAGGCCCTACTAGTCAACTGTTTTTGGATTGTTTTCTCTAATAAGCCTTATTAGACTGGGGTCGGGTCGGCCGTGTTGGGCCTAGACTCAGTCATCACGACCTGTGGGCCGATCGGTCCATTCTTCAAAGACTAATCTCCTACCTAATGGCTATATCAAGCTCAAGCTCAATCCACGCTCTACTCAGCCCGTCCACATGAGAGAGACCTCCATGCACACGTAAAGACCTAAACTTAGCTACTGCTCCATATATAAGGTATAATTCCACCGTAAAAAAGGTACACAACTCATAACCTAGCTCTTATTGGCTTTTTGGCAACCCTACCTTCACCAAAAGACTTACTTGAGCGTCGGAGGGGCTAATTGGGAAACAACCCCCGACGTGCCTTCTTTGTTTTGCAGGAATCTTCAAGCTCGGGACAGATCAACCTCATGGATCCAAACGATAACGTTCAGTCTTGCCAGAATCCGGCAAAACCAGACTGTTTGAAATTTCTTATTTTTAGCATAACGGAGATAGTATTCTCTTCATAGCTAAGCAGATGCTTTCATCTTTATGCTTGCATACGCAAACTTCTACTATTCGAACATACTTTATTTGATAAATGCCTTAAGAATGAAAATAAAGAATTTGGATTTAAAGATTAAATTCGTGGATTTTATTTAAGATTAAAACTAAGTTTAAAAATTTTAAAAGTAAGAATTAAGTTATATAAAAAGCAAAAAAGATTTAATATTTATAAATAATTTATAATTATCTTAATATCTAATTGTCATTCAATAGTTACTCTAGATTAATTAATATTAATATAAATATTATATTTTATCATAATAAAAATATATTTATGTACTTAATTTATACACTACAAGAAAATCTTGGTTTAGCGACGGCAATATACCGACGGACTATATAGCGTCTGTTAATGGCGACGGAAAC
>JANZLD010000002.1:39950690-39965258 GCA_026413575.1 Erythroxylum carthagenense
AAAAAAGAAAAATATAAAAATTATTCTTTAACTATTTTTATATATTTCTATATAAATAAAAATATCAATAAATTATTTTTAAATATAAATAACATATAAAAGAATAAAATTATATTAAAAATAATTAATAATAAATTGTATATAATTAATAATATAATCATAAAACTTTTATTAAAATTTTATTATTTTAAAATAAAAAATAAAAAATTATTTGTCATGATTATGACTTGAAACGTAAATTTTTAATTAGACATGATTTCTGTTTTAAAATTATAATATTAAACCTCGTATAATATTTATTTTAATATCAAAAATATAATAGTCATTTATTATATATTATATTCTATTTTATCTATCTTTTAAATAATATTTTACTACATTATTTTATAAACTCTTTCATTTCTCGTAAACAACTTTTTATCGTATTACATTTTCTTCTTTAATAAACCGTTAGTTCTTTTTGTTTTTTTTAAGCTAATTCTATTCTATTAATTAATAAATTTTCATTACTAGATAAAGATCGTATTGCTTGTTGAATAAAAATATGTAGAATTGATTAAAAAGAAAAACTAGAAAGGGATAGAAATGAAAAGAACGAAGAGGCAGGGTTTTCGGTGCCTAAAGCCGGTAGTGGACACCTTAATATCTTCTTCTTCTTCTTCAATTCCAGAGAAAGAGATAGACAGTTAGTCCTATCGAGCGTCCATAACGCCAACGTTTCTTCTCAGATCTGAGGAGAGAGAAATAGAAAGTAAGAGAATGAGTGGCAAGGGCGGAGGAGGAGGCAGCACTAGTACCAACGGCGCCAGTAAGGGTAGTAGTGGAATTTCAGGGATTCCGGTGGGTTCGAGGAAAGTGGTACAGAGCTTGAAAGAGATTGTCAACTGTCCGGAGTCTGAGATCTATGCTATGCTTAAAGAGTGTAACATGGACCCGAACGAGGCCGTTAATCGCCTCTTATCTCAAGGTCCTTTTTTTTTCAAGAAAAAGAAAAAGAAAAAGTATCTTCCTAGTTTACTCTCTTTCTGAATGGTACCGAGTAAAGGGAAGCAGATTATTAACTTAGATGAAAAAGTAAATAAATTTCTATTCAATGGATCTTGAAATTTTTGTGTTAGCATGTACAAGTGCGCTTTTTTTGTGTGTTCTTTTGTAACTTGAAGTAGATTCTCATCTGCTCTCTTAAAGGAAGAAGACATGGAAATGGAGACTATAGCGTAATGGACGCTGCTTGGTTTATAATTTATTCTGATTATGAACTTTATTCTTTAAGCGTCGAAGGAGCTGAACTTATTTTGTTTTAAGTTTGTGCTTAGTATAAGGGAGAATAATAGTTTGGTTTATTGAAACCTGTAGCTGTAAGATGGAATCCTGTCTTTGAATTGTGGGATTAGTACCTGTTTTGACTTGCTTCTTTATAATACATGATCTTTTGTACTAAGCTGTTTGAGAACCTGACAGTGGATGTTTTAAGTGAAGGTCTTCTGGTGATAGCTTCAATTTGTGGACTTTTAGAGTGAACTTGATGACAGGGCTTGACTTGTTTTTAGTAATGGGTGAAGTCTATGGCGTGGTAGCTCCTGAGTGATTGAACTTAACTGCAAGACCTGTGTGCCCACTTGCCTCAGTATGTTATGGGATAGATCAATGTGTTGGTGTTCACATCCTCACATTTTGAGATTCAATTCTACTTTCCGACAGCTAATGGCAATGCATGAAAGGGAATTAATTTGAAACTAGTGCATCAACTGCGTGAATGTACCTGTCTACGTTTGTGTATTGTATATTTGATATACATGGACTTTATAAGCTTAGATTTGCCCAACATTACTACTTTATTCTATGATTTCCAAGGTGCTATTATGGTTTGTTAGTTTATCCTCAGTGTCTGTACATGTATACCTAACTTCTCTGCACTATGGATCAACTGATCCTATGCACATTGGCTAGTCTATTTTTGTATTATGCTAGTTTGTGAAATATGCTCCAGCTAAGTTGCTACAGTTCTGTTAGACATTGTTTAATCCCATTGAGAAGTGCCTGTTATTAACTCTCACATCATCTTTTTGCAGATCCGTTCCATGAGGTAAAGAGCAAACGAGAGAAGAAAAAAGAGGTGTGTAGAAAAAATAGCTGAATTCTGGTGACATCAAATGTTTTCTTTACTTCTATGCATATGATCACGATATGTAACTGTGCTGCTGTTTTGTATTTTTCATTTTGGCGTCTTCATGTAACAAAATGGTCCAATCATTTTCTTTAATATGCCTTTCTGATGTTGCTTTAGACGAAGGACTCAATTGATCCTAGGTTTCGTGGTGCTAATATGACAACCCGAGGCAGTAAAGGTGGTGCGGATCGTTATGTTCGAGGTCAGTCTGCCTAGCTCACGTCTGATTTTGAGTATTGTGCTATACTTTTTGACTATTCTTTGCTGTATGCTGTTCTCATAACCTTGATCATTCCGTTAAGGTGTTCTTTTGCATTTAATTCCCCTGGATTTCCACTTAATTTAATGATTTTCTTTCAGATTCCAGTACTTCATATGGTAAACCAGCATACAAGAAGGAAAATGGAACCCATGCTTATGCTGGTTTATCTCCTTCAGCTTCTGGTACAGGAGGAAGTGACAGCAACCGTCGACCTCCATCGTTTAGGTTGTCCCTTTTTACAGATTACTGCAGACGGTGATGACACTGGAATTATATGAGATGTTCTACAATTTTTTAGACTTGTAGGATGGAACGTGTGAATTATTGTGCATAGTATCATCCCTTTTAGTTTTCCAAGTTTTCATACTAGGATTAATGTAAATTATCATACTAATGACTTATGGGACCTTGCGTCAATTTATTTTTAAAATAATTAATCGATATCTTGGTTCACATGAAATAGATGTTCTGTAGCTTATTGGCCTGTGGACATGTGATCTATGCAAACTGAGTTCCATATTCTTGTTAAATGGAAACAATTGGAACTATATTGGATCTTTTTTCTAAGTTCTGCTGGAAATTTTAGGCAATCTTCTGACTCAGTGGATGCAGCTTATTGGCCTGTGGACATGTAATCTATGCAAACTGATTTCCATATACTTCTTAAATGGAAACAATTGGAACTATATTGGATCTTTTTCTGAGTACAGCTGGAAATTTTAGGCAATCTTCTGACTCACAGTGGATGCCTTCTAATTAGATCAAGGAAGGGAATGACCTGCTAGCCTTACTCGTTGTGGATGAGGTTATAAATTTGCATACATATGAAGCAGCAAATAGCAACTTTAACCCAGTTTTTTTCAACATTTATTATTGTAGGGTAAATGGGAAGAGGAGAGTGATTAGACAAAGCAATCAGAACTTGTCCAAAATTTACAACATTGATGCACTTCTTTTTGAAGTTGATGGCTATTCTTGGGAGAGAGGAGATTAGATAGTCTTAACAAAGTAAATATTAAAAATATAACTTAAACCATATGTTCTAGGTTATAATCTAGGACTCTGAAATTACCATTTAAGCAAATATTATCACATTCGAAACAACTGCTAAAACTGCTGATGTTTAGCCATAATTGTGAGGTATTAGGGCTAAGTGCTTGGCTTGGTCCTTTGGTATGTATATCCTATGAACTGTTGTGCCCGTGTCTCCTGGTATTGTGTGAAGTGGCTTTAAATTCGTTAGACAGTTGCTTTTCATATTGCCTTCTTTAGTTTGGGCAATATTTTTCTCAGGACACAAATTTCCTGCTTTTGAGTTATATTTGACAGTATAAATCTACATGTGATGTATGATTTTGTTGTTTCTTATTGTTATTTTACCTTTGTCTCAGTGATTCTGTGGCCACAGAAAGTAAAATATCAGCTACAAGTGCAGGTGATGGAGTTTCTTCATCATCACAGCCTTCTTCCGGATTTCAATCTGCATGGCTAGGGGTTCCAGGCCAATTGTCCATGGCTGACATTGTTAAGATGGGCAAGCCACATAACAAAAGATCTGGTATGGCATCTCACCATAGTGATGCAGAGCATCCTTTAGCTGCATCACAGCAGGACTTGCATTCATCGGATAATTTTGCTTCAAATGTGACAGAATTAAATTCAATGCCAGAAGTTGTTGCAAGTCAGCAGCATATGCATTCCATAGATGAATGGCCATCCATTGAGCTCCAACCACCTATTAGTGTGCCCTCTGTTTTGGAGATTCCTGCAGATTCTGAGTTGTATATGGATCCTGCTAACTTGCCATTGAGTAGAGGTAGTAAGTATATGAGGTCCCAAGTAGATGATGTTCAGCCAACAGAAGATGATCATGTCGACACTCTCAGTGGGGACCATGCTATATCTGCATCTGTATCTAGTACAAATACACAAGAGGAAGGTTCTGGAGCTTCAATACATTTTGACAATAATTTGTATGGGAACTTGAGTTCTTACCAACCCCATAGTCATACGTTTGACAATGATAAAGGTGACGTTGATGCATCTGTTTCTATTTTCTTTGGAATGGACTTTTCTAAGTTTACTTTTCCTTTAAAAATTGCATTCAAATTGCGTCTGCTTTTTTCATTGGATTCTCTAATATCTTCGTGATAGTTGTGTTGGTTTACGTCTTTTTATAAATTATACTAATCTACTTGCAATGAAAGATAATGATGTTACAGTTTCAATGTTAGGAAATCAAGGCATATTTGTGTAGCCTAGTGACATTTTTCACAATCTGCACCAGCTTGTTTCAGCACAAATTTTGAATACTTCTTTAATACTACAGTTGTTGAGTGGCCAGTGTTTGTGGACTTGATTTTTTTCTCTTAGTACTTAATCATATAAACTTCATTTCAAGCAACAAACTTATTATTAATTTCTGTCCATGTTACTGATTGTATTTCATTTTGTTCTGTAATAGTTGATAATGATCCTTCATCGGTGACTGTGAATTTCGACCACTTGAATTTGGATAATGATGATCAAGGAGCATCAACTGAAGATGATAATCCTTCTGTAATAATTCCTAATCACCTCCAAGTTAATGTTCAAGATTGCTCACACTTGAGTTTTGGTAGTTTTGGATCCGCAATGGGTTCTAGTTTTTCTAGTCCTTTTGCCTCAATGCCTACAAAAAATAACTCGGAGAAGACATCTGAGTTGGTGGATGTACCATCAACTGGACAATCGGATGCTAGGTATTCCTTTCTCACAATACTATTGCATCCTTATTTACAATTTTTCTTGGTCTAAAGGTCATTCCCTGCAGAAATCCCGAGTATTGTGGGGAAGAGCATCTCAGAAACACTGCGGATGAAAGTTTAATCCATAGAGAAGGCGTGAATACCAGGACTTTTGACTCTCCTACAGTTTCACAACCAGAGGGGTTAAAGGAGGAAACTACAGAAGTTCTGCAAGGGAATCAATATGTGTTTCCTTCGGCTGCACCTAGTTATTCTTATGAAAACCCACAACAGATGAATGCCATGTTCAATAACCCACAGACAAGCTCCCAGATGCAGAATATTGCTTCTTTATCAAGTGTGATGGTAATATTTCAAACTATTACTGCACTTTGTTCCTTGAAGTTTAATTTTTCAATGGAATATGACATTACGCACAAATATGAATGGAGGACACTGATCTTTGTCATAAGAACAGGAAATATCTGTTAGCAGCTCTCAGTTATGTTGTTGAAATGACTATGTTTTCAAGAAAATCCGGATATCCATTTTATTATCTCAATAATAATTGTATAACCAAATTACTTTTATAATTTCTAGAAAGAAGAGGAAAGGGTGTTAAAAGCTTCAATTTCTATGATGGCTTTTTGGATAATTTGCAAGTTCAAATGGAAATAGTTCGTGCAGGAATCCTATTGTATGTATTGCTGTCTGTCTTTTTGGTTGTGTGCATGTGTGCTGCCATGTATCTATGACATGTCTACAGTTACACATTTGTGAATTTTCAGTTATCATAGTTGAACTTTATCAACCAATTAGATCATTTGTTTGGTTGAATTTGCCCTTTGACATGATGTTATTACAGCATGCATATAGCAACTCGTTGTCTGGCACATTGTTGGGTTCAAATGTTCAAAATGTGAAGGAGCCTGACCTCCCATACTCGCCATTCCCTGTGACCCAATCACTGACAACCAAATACAGCAATGCACAATCTTCCATCAGTGGTCCAAGCATTTCCATGCCAGAGGTATGACATTATTACTTGATCCTTTTGCTGTTAATAAGTTTGATTGATTTTCAATCTATAACCAAACATCAAGTTGCTTAGGATAATGTGAGATCTTGGGCCTGGTGCAGTGTATCATATTACCTCCTTGACAGCTTTACTGGTTTCATATAATGTTGTAAGAAAGCCATTGTTGAGTTTTCTTATCAAAATCTGTTGAATTGGATAATGCTTGTGTTCACTTTTCACCTTTCCTATGCAATTAAAAAAATTTGTCTGTTGGGAACAATAGATTTCTGAATATGATGATTATGAAGAGATGGTTATTGAAAATAATTCAATTGACAAAGAATCACTTTGCGGAAATATTAAAAGCGTTGTAGTACAACTATTAAACGATTGCTCTCATTGGTCAACATTGAAATGTTTCTGCAATTACCAACTTTAATAGAGTATGGTTCCAAGTACATAAAAGAAAACTTGGTAAGCCTAGAAACTGAGTTGTGTGAATTATCTGAGGCTTGGTAGTGATCAATTGGCTGTAACCAATTTTTCTAATACTAAATTTTCTCTATAGGGATGTTCATAGATCAGTAATTGAACTTCTATAACTCTCAGTTTGATTGTTCTTTTCCCATTAATGCCAGGCTTTAAGAGTAGGAAGCATTTCTGCCCCACAACCAACCCCACAAACACTTCCTGGTGCAAGTGTTGCGACAGGGCCCGCTCTTCCTCAGCACCTTGCTGTGCATCCTTATTCGCAGCCTACTCTTCCCTTGGGACATTTTGCCAACATGATTAGCTATCCGTTCCTGCCACAAAGCTACCCTTATATGCCATCAGCTTATCAGCAGACATTTGCCGGTAATAGTGCATATCACCAATCTCTGGCAGCAGTTCTTCCACAATACAAGAACAATGTTTCTGTTAACAGCTTGCCACAGTCCGCAGTTGTTGCTTCTGGGTATGGATTTGGAAGTTCAACCAATATCGCTGCAGGAAATTTCTCTCTGAATGCACCCACTGCTTCAGGAGGTACAACCATTGGCTATGATGATGTTTTGAGTTCTCAATACAAGGACAGTAACCATTTGGTGTCACTTCAACAGGTAATTTGTCTTCTAAGAGTTTGCAAGTTATCATGAATGCAATTCTTGAGTTCTGCATATATGCTTGTAATTTAGGGTGAATTGGGAATTAATCTTACAAACTGTTTCTACACTGGAAATATTTTAGTCTACTTGTGCTTGAGGATAATTGGAGTTGATTCTAGACTTTTGGACAAATATGTCTAGGTTATTCATTTGTTTCTAGTATAGATAATTTTCCTGTGATTTCTCATTTCTTGATGTGATTTGTGCATTCCATAACTTTTTTTTTACCCCTTGAAACTCAATTGTTTGTGTCTTTTGGTTCTCAGAACGAAAACTCACCCCCATGGGTTCATGGACCTGGCTCACGAACTATGTCTGCTGCCCCTGCCAGCAACTATTACAGCTTCCAAGGGCAGAATCAGCAACTTGGTGGATTTCGACAAGGTCAGCAACCATCCCAACAGTTTGGAGCTCTTGGGTACCCAAATTATTATCATTCTCAAGCAGGCATATCCCTGGAACATCAGCAGCAAAACTCAAGGGAGGGGTCCTTGGGCTCTCAAATCCAACCTTCAAAGCAGACCCAACAGTTGTGGCAAAATGGCTACTAAACCTTTGTCTTGTAGCTTTCCGGTATTTGAAAGGTCTTGTAGCAAGCTCGGAAGTGACCTAATCAGTGGCATCCGTGGTCTGAAGAGACCTAAACTTGTTACTGCCCTGTGCCATGCGGTGTATTAGAAACTTATTGTGCTTTCTTGACGTCTGGTTAACGTAGGAACAGATTTGCTAATTCCAGTTAGTGAACTGTGTCTTCCTTTTTGGTTCATCTGTTCTGTGCTCGTTATAGTGGAACTTGTTTTTGTCGGATGCTTAGCCCTCTGTAATCAAAAAGCTTAAATCTGATCGCCTAGCCACCACCTATTTATATGGGGAAGAATGAAATTGTCAAGGTTCTTTGCACGACGTGTATACTAGTATTTCAAGTGTGTACATAATAATTTGCATTCGAGTTTGGCTGATTTCTTTTTTCGGAGAGTTAAATGAATTTATTGATTAGCCCTTAAAGGCAGCAATAAGGTAATATTACAAGGCTGTGTTAACAAGGATGAATCAAATAAAATAAATAAACCTTCAGCCTATCATCTCTGAGATTACTAGAAATCTAATAGCCAGAAGTTCCATCTACTTTTGAGTGAATAGCTAAGTCTCCGGTGGCTTTGTGAACATCAAGTATTTATCTAATCTAGCAGTCGGCCATATGTGCAAGTGTATGCTTCTCAGTTTTAGTATTTTTAAAGATTCTTTGGTTTCTTTCCCCATTCTTTTGTAGTGCCTTTTAGCCCATACCAAGATCCTATCCTGGCAAATCAGATTCATGTCATGCTGCATTCTAGCCCATATGGTAGCTGTGAAGTTCCACCGGAAGAAAAGAGGACTTATAGATTCAGGCACCATGTTGCATAGGACACGGATCTGATTATTGATGTCCTTAAGCCTATCATTGGTTTTTAATCTCTCTGACAGCTAACCAAGTAATAAAGGATGCTTTCGGAATAAGGAACCTTTCCAAACAATTTTATACTATGGAATGGTGAGAAGTTAAGGTCTGATAGCGTTTACACAGGAAGAGTTGAAGAACTCACCTTTTGTGTTAATAGCCCATTGTGGAATTAGGCAAGCAGACAGCCCCCTGCCTGTAACCAACCAAGCAATTCTGAAAAATGACTTCAGAAACTCGCGTAGAGATCTTTAGGTTTATCCGTCAGAATTTAATTTATCCTCGTCTAGAGATCTTTAGCAAAATCAAAATTTTAAAAAGGAAGCCTTCTGGCTTCTTCATTCTGTAAGCATGCCACAGATATTTTGAACCTAAGGCCTCTAAGTGAATGTTTTACGCTTTTCATTAATAATGAGTACGTGATATATATCATTTTTCACTTGCACATCACGATTTTCATTCAATCTCCGACGCAATTACTGTATACATTTTAAAAAGAAGTAACATAAGAGGTAGCCTTCAGCCAATTTAGCAATATCATCCAAATAGCTAAAATAAGAAATTAAATGCTACCATGTCTGTTTTTCTTCTTTTATTTTGAGCACGTGTCAATTAAGAAGAGATCTTGTTAGATGTTCACGAGCTGTAGCTAGGGCTTGTGTTAATGTCTGCAAGAGAAGACAAAAAAGGTAAGTTATCTGTCAAAAGCCCTCGAATAATTATTCATTTGTTAACAAATCATCAAACGAAAAGTTTTGTTGAACCAGTGCCATGTTTTTAATTATTTTGATTGTTTCAAAACAAGTGAGGTGAACCTGCTCAGACAATGGAGCCCCAGTATCAGCACCATGACTTGCAACCTTCCCAGCAATGACATTTGCATCAGTTTCTAGAATGATGCTGCACACGGCATGAAAAAGTCAAATCTGGTATAATGGTTGGAGAAACTTATAATGAATTGGATCTCTAAGAATATGCCAACAAGCTCTACTGGTTCAACACCAGTGTAGTGTTTTTCTCTTTGGAAATTTGGAGAAATATTCAGACATCGACCACAACAGTCTATGTAAGCAATGGAACATAATGTTTTACAGGGATGCACTAATCTTCTTCATACTTCCAAATGTAAAAAGCTCCATTCATTCAACACTCATTTAATTTGAAAATCAAAATCCTTAAGTACTTGAAACTTCTTATTATACTATAACCAGTTCACAAAACTCGAATCTTTGAGTTCTGAACATAAAGACTACAACCCATAAGTAATACAATTTTAGCTTCAAGAGGTATCAAGTCCAAGGGTAAGCACGAAGGATAAGAAATAAAGCAAGAAAAGTGATACACCGCAAGGAATAAAACTCAAAACAAGTACCCTGTACCTATGACCTAAATCTTCTGGCATTTTCTACTCCTCGTCTACAAAAACAGAGGTTTATTTACATAATCACTGGATTTAAGGTACTGTGCATAGAGTAAATGGAAGGCAAAGTTGTATTATTTACTTAACATGAAAGTTGCATACCCGGCATCAACAATTTCATCAATGCATAAGAGAATGAGATCTAGATTCTCCAGTGCCTCTCTCTTGTCCACATTGCCTCTGAAATAAGGATACGTTAAACCTTAGTAGATTGGTTAATAGGTATTAGATTTAATAACCATAATAGTCTTTAGTTTATGCTGAAGTAAATAAAATGGGGAGAATGTGAATAAAACCTGAATAGAAGGTTGACGGCATCAAAAAAGCCAAGAAGGACTGTGGCTAAAATGATCTCATTTTCATCTTCACTTCCAGTAACAAAAAAGTGAAGATCTTGAACAAACTTGTAAACAACTACATTGCCATCAAACAATGTTATTTCAGCTGCAAGGAACATGATGCATAGAGTTAGGAGCATAGTTGTAGTAGTTAACCAATGGTAAGATGTCCAATAAAACTTTGATGACAGGTGCTTATCACTGATAATCAGTTTCCGCAGCCACAAAGCCAAAAGGAATAAGACTGATTACTAAAAATAATTAAACAACGAGGATTTCATGCCTATCATATTAACTCAAAACTAAACCTAGTCCACACATAACATTCCACCGCAAGATAGATCTGAACCAGAAAAAATAACTTATAGGCACAAGGACAAAAATTAAGGACAAAAAGATAAAGCATTAATACCAACATCAATAGAATGCTAAATAACTTGCCTTCATTGCGGGCATTTATCTTTTGTGTCTTGGTGAATACCGCCTTCTCAAAAGCCTCCTTAGCGCTGTTTGTTGACCAGTCATCAGAGTAGTACTTTGCAGCTACACGTTGTCCTTCAGAGTCCAACAGAAGGATATTTTTTACTGAAGGAGGCAGCTCCTATCGTCAATTATCGTTTGAACCAAAAAGGGTCAGGAGATCTTCTAAATAAATTATAAAAAAAAAAAATTCTGCACACTTATTCCAATCACCTAAATAATTGGCTTAGCACAATGATGCAGAAACAAAGTTTTAACATTATGGCCCATTTACATTTCAGTACTATTTTCCTTAATTGCCAATTTAGACGAAAAGTTTAACCAAATCAAAATGATAATACGCTTCAATAACTGAAGAAGTTGAACACTAATAACAAACACCAGGATCTGCCAAATCAAAATGATAATACGCTTCAATAACTAAAGAAGTTGAACACTAATGACAAACACCAGGATCTGAAATCTAACATTTACAAATCGATAACGAAATCAGCACCTACAAGGGTAGATCTTACTGCAAAGATCAAGATCAGGTTCAGCCAAGTAAAACTCATAATAGATCTTACAAAAGCAGTCAATTTGACAAACGCTAAACACGACCACAATGAAGTGAATAAGCAATTAAAAACCTCAAATTTACACACACGATGTAGCTAGCAATCAATTCGTGCGACATGTTTACTATAAAAAATGAGAAACAGAGAGACAAGAAGATCGACCATGTTGGTTGTCAAAATCCTGAGCGAAAATGAAGCCGCAGATTTTCCGTGTAAAGGAATTGTTATAGGCAACGGGATCAAGGAAGATAAATAAAAATGCAGGTGACGTGAATATGTGTTTACTTAAAAGTAAGACCGGCATTTTCACTTGCAAGCGTTTGACTTTTGACCCCTCCGACGCAAGCCTGGAACGGCCAAACCTGACTGTAGACCATGGTTTGAATTTTTTTAATTATAATGAAATAAAGTTATTAAGTAAAGATATATGGATACGAAACAAAAAAAATCATTTACACAAGGCATACTTAGTTTCTCAAATAAGATGTCTGTTGATTTATGACTTTAATGTTAATTGATTAGTTATAATTTAGTGATAAAATAATTTAAAGACATTCTTCGTTTTTTATATATTTAGATATATATGATAAAGTCTATATGATAATTATATATTACAAATAAAATTATAATGAGATTATAATTATGAAATTTATATTATATTTATGTATTATCTTCTAAATTGTTCCTAGTCATTATTTTATTAAGACTGAGCATTAATAGAACGTAAAATGACTAGCACACATTATATTTTTTCTTATGAAAAAAGTAGTCGATCTCATAGACTAATATGGAGATGTTTAAACAAAAATGTGAGTGTTTGTTAGAGAATAAATTCATTGAAATAATTCATATAAGAAATTCATTTAAAACATTACTTTTATGTATATGAAAATTTCATTGTGGTGAATATATAAGTGATTTTTGACCTGAGATTTATAAAGTTATCTTATACAGGGACTACTATATTTTGATACTATTGATATTTTGTTATTAGATGTAGTATGATTTTATGGAAGTAATTAAGTGATCAAGGCATAATTCATCACCCTAAAATAATTAGGGAGAATCTTTCATTATTTTCGATTAATATTGATTGGAAAAATCCTTGATCAAGGTAAAATAAAACTTTGTAAATAGTTTACAAATGTCATTAATTGAATCAATAGCTAATGATAAAGAATTAATATGATTAGATTTAAAATAGAGTAGACATTAGTTCTATACTCTATGTCTATTCAGAACATTATATAATGAAAGAATTGAATTTTACAAAAAAAATCATGCATAAAAAGATTAGTCAAAATCATTTTAATATTCCTAAATATTTGGATGTTCATGATGTATTACTAGAAGCAATCTTGACATTTGGATATAAATTGTTTTATTAGGGAATTACAGATAAATTAAAAGAGCCTGATTTATCTAATCCTAAATACAATTTAAGGTTACAATTTGTATTCATTTCTAACACATTTGGAACTAATGGGTCACATAAAGAAAAGGTTAAATAGAGAAAAGAAATTTCAATTAAGTTGGATTTGATTGTATGGTTATGGTAGTTAAGAGGGATCGATTTTAAAAATTGTCAAAGGATACGATAAAAAAAGATCAAGCTTTAAAACAAGGTACGAATTAAGATTCAAGTTTTATTATGATTTATGTGTTAATCAATTTATAGAATTTAAGTGATCTTGACTTACAGAAAATCAAAAATAAGAAAAAGTTTCATAATTATTCTATTGTACGTGAGATTAGATCCCAATCTAATTTTCCAACAATGTCACCCAAGAATGGGATATTATATTGTATGATTGAAAAATTATACAAAAAGAATTTATTTTATACTAGCTAGTACCCAAAATAATAGGCAATATCGTCTGAAATTATAAATTTAAAAAGTTAGGGAGACTAGATTGCAAAAAAAGAAAAAAAATCCTTCAATTCAATCCTAAGGCTAGCTGTAATTTGTCCCTCTCCATACCTTTCAGAGCTACTAAAATCTAAAAATAAGTTTCCTCTTCTCTCCCTTAGGATCAATTCATTTTGCGCGTACCTATATCCATGCTTTTGTTTCTTTAAATGTTGATATTGTTGAAAGAATTTTATTTACTCTCGTCTTCTTCCTTTAGCAAATTCCTTAATGGTTCAGAATCATTCATTCAATAAGTTTTTGCAACTTATATATTATCACCAAAGGACGTGTTCTTTGGTAAGTGGAAGAGAGAGGAAAAGGGTCTGTGACCCAGTTGAGACTCATTCAATAATACCCAATAACCATTATCTTGGGTGCGTTTCATAGGACTCAATACGATAAATTACATGAGATATAAAATAGTCTAACAATCTCCCACTTGGCCCATGTTACGACTTGGTGATCCAACAACTTTCAGTGCACACAATATATGGAATCGATCAAGTCATCCTTAACTGAATTAAGCTGATAGGATCATGGCGATAACAAGTTATATAACCTGATTCCTTCCATGTATCACAAAATCAACTTAACTCAATAAACTTTAAGTGGGTAATTCGGTAATTGTTATCTCACAAATAATAATTATTGTATACAACATAATGTGGATAACCAATAAGTGAGCAAAAACATAAGTCTGTAATTGAATTCAGGAAGTGTCACAACAATTCGAGCAAGACAATGAGATATATACATACACGTCTGAATACTATACTAACAAGGACTTATCTATAAGGCCCATACTTTCAACATGACCAATAAATGTCTTGGGTGGTAAGCCTTTCGTCAACGGATATGCTATTATGAGATCAGTACCAATATGCTCAACTGACACTTTATGTTTTTGCACTTCTTCTTTCACAGACAAACACTTCAAATCCATGTGTTTCGCACCCTTGGAATATTTGTCATTCTTATAGAAGAATACGGCTGCGGAATTATCACAATAAATTCTTAACGGTCTAGCAATACTGTCGACAAGACTAAGACCTAAGATAAAGTTCCGCATCCACAATCCATGAACTGTAGCCTCAAAGCACGC
>JANZLD010000002.1:39979422-39990316 GCA_026413575.1 Erythroxylum carthagenense
GTAAAACTCTCACGATGGGTCCATTGAACTCATCTTTTGAATTATGAATTATGACTGTTTGATTAAATCACATGAAAATATGGTTTCAAGTTTATGTCTCTAGCAGGCCCATTAGGTTTCCGCGCATCTTTCAATAAATTGCATAATTACCACGTTTCATGGGTCCAGCACCACGCTCTCAGGTTCCGATGTTATGCTCCGGTAGCGGGGTCTAGCATCAAATGTTGGGCTCCGGCAGTGGGTCCAACAGATATTCACTATAAACAAGTTCCTTTATAAGTTAACTTTCACTAAATTCTATTAGAATACTGGAGTATAAATGACTTGAGCTTGCTTACTAACTTCATTTACAAGCTAATCTATATGAATGAGGCTACTTCACTAATGAAACAAGTCAAGTATGCCAGGATATTTGTAAATGTGGATTTACTAAAAACCTTCCTAAAATAATTCCTTGACTAACGCGAGGGGAGGGGGATCGGTTAGTGCATGATTACATTACAATCTCCTATCGATGATGACATTCTCTCTATATAATGGCAAAGTAATGGCACCTAATAGGAAAAACATTCACTAAATGGAATATGAGGAGCTAATGACTATTTCTAGATCTAAAAGGAACACAAAGAAGAATTATGGGGAGATAGGAAATAATGAATCCCTTCCTGCTATTCATAAGGAAGAAGACAATATCCTTGTAGCCCTAATTCATCTACTTAACCTATCCCTCTAGTAAATATCCATGGAAAAACTAAAGTTTCTTCCTTAAAAAAATTACCAAGCTAACAAAGTAGATACTTAATTGCCTTCAAAATCCCTTGTAGACAACAGTGCCTCTCTAGAAGCTGATATATTAGGGAAAATATATGAAGGTTGTAATACAATTGAAAGAAGAAGATTAGGGTGCAAGGTCAAAAAGAAAACCTCAATCCCCTCTTAATATGTTAGGACCTCGTCCTTGCGAGTCACGGGCCCGATGTCCTACGTGACATCCGACCATGCATCCCATAAAGGTGGCGTGCCCACACCAGTCAAACATAAAAAAACAAACCCATTTCTCCTATTTCAGAACAGTTTTTGGGAAACCTCAAACTAGAATTACAATTTAACTTCTTCAGAACATTTTTCCCCATTGTCTTAAGTTGCTAATGACACTAAAATCATTCAATTTGGTTTAGAAATCTAAAAGTTATATCTCAAACATTTCGGGATGTTATTAAACTGAAATAGTACACTATACTCAAATTCCATCCATAAATTGAAAGTTATAAAGACTGAATTAAAATTCAATTTCTTCCAAAGATTTGTAGCTCCATGACTCTAATTTATTTGGAAATAAGAATCATCTTATTCAAAGCTCTACCGATCAAGATATGATTAAAATACCAATGTATGTTTATAACCTAATCATGCTCTCCTAACCGATCCCTCACTTTCTTTTCATCAATCTTTTTCAAATCAAGACTGGAGGCTATAAATTTTTATGGAGAGATACAAAAATATGTTAGAAATCTATTGGTTCAAGAATCACTTCATTTGGAGGTTGGATGATGAAGTTATGGCCAAAAGAATCAAACATAATTATGTCCTCAATCATATTGTTCCTATCTTGGGACAATTAGAATAACTTTCACTACAGATATCAGATTGTGGTTGTTTTAGGGCAGTTTTGAAGAGGACTTCAAGAACTACAACTTTTATGAAGACCTTAAAGAAAGATTTTTCCATCTAGAAGGTCAAAATCTCAAATTTACAAAAATGTAGATGGATCAGACGAAATGATTTAGTCTAAGATGAATCAGACGAAGGGACTCAGTCTAAGATGAATCAAGCGAAGGGATTCAAAAGATGAATCAGACGAAGGGATTCAGTCTAAGGTGAATCAGACGAAGTGATTCAGTCTAAGGTGAATCAGACGAAGGGATTCAGTCTAAGATGAATCAGACGAAGGGATTTGTACAGGGTCTTCCTCACATCACCAAAAGTTCTAAATCACTAACTAAACTCTCCAAAGCATCTCCAATGGTTCCTACATTCATTCTATGTAGCATCACAAACTTCTAATGATCATATCTCTCAGCTACAATGTCCAAAAATTTCATACTATATAGCGTTGGAAAGCTAGAAAGATAAATTATAACTTCCAAGAAGACAGCTTTGTCTAATTTAGCCTAGATTAATATGGTTTTTCCTTAGAAGCCAGAAGACAAATTCTTACCCCTATGAAAACTTGAAATGAAATATACAAATTTTGAGGGTCATGAGCAGAAACACAATCATATTCCATTAGCATCAAAAGATAAAAGTTTTACAAAGCTTTAATGGGCATTTCAAGCCACAATATATCAATATGTCAAAATCCAAAAATACAAAAGATACATGTACAATAATTTGCTCAAAATGTAACTAAAGCCTTGTGTTTTCAAATCTATCTTAAAGTACAAAAAGATGTATAATCAAAGTGATGTCTTGACCCTTGGTTACTCGACCTCACGCTCTTCACTTGAAGATGGGACAGAAATGGAGGGGTGAGCTTAAAGCTTGTGGGTAATAGTTTATAATGGAAAAATAAGCAAAACCTTTGAAATGTTCATTTGTCAATATACAGTTCTAATTAAAGTCATAAAACATGTCGTTCTGAAATTCTTAAATAGAATTCACAAATTACAAATCATGTATGCATCAAACTTGTTGACATATTATAGGCACATAAGCATATTAGAATGGTTTGGGTAGATCCATAAATATGAAGAAATACACATTTTCATATAATGGATATGTGTAGTCGTAAACTTAACGTACTATCACAATCCCACATAGTGGTTTTGCATAAACGTAAACATGAGGGAGTTCATGAAGGAGTTTCGTGCCACTGGTGAGCAGGCGAGAGAAGCCTTTAACTTGGTCAACATGCATGTGACATACTTGAATGGACTACACTAAACCCATATAACATGTAATTCATGATTTGAAAACAGTTTGCCTAAAGGGCACATTTTGAAAACTTGTTTTCCTAAACATGAGATATTTCGAAAACCATATCTGAAACATGATTTCATAAATATGTTATCTTAAAAAAAGAATCATTTTCAAAGTCTTTTAATAAATTATTAATACAATTCATATATCAAACATATAGCAATTTCCCATTTCATTCAAGAAGCAATAAATGCCAATTTATGATGTAATTGAAATCATTAAACTTCCTTGATTCAAAGAAAACATTAGTGGCTTATTTACTTTATTATAAACATGTACCCACCTTGAATTCCTTGCTTAAGAAATTGGCTTAAGGATGTCTTTCCTCTTGCTCCTCTTGCCTCTCGTGATCCCCTTCTTGATTTCCTTCATAAATGAGAAATTTTCCATTCAATAGGAATTCAAATTTGTGAATCCTAAGAAAATACATTCACTAAATTGATCCTAGAATACTTAAACCCATAAATTTCCGAGCTTCATGAACCCAAAACCATTCCATAAATCCAAAGGATAAAAATCAAACTTACCTTGAATCTTCACCAATTTATGAGATTATTGGCTCAAATGGAAGTTCTTCTCTTCCTCTACCTTTTTTTCTTCTTGAACAACCTCAAATTCTTTCTTGAAAACTATGAAATGAAGAAACCTTAACTCAACTTCCTTCTTTTCTTACAAAAACCGAAACACTTAAATCTCATTTCTCATTTTTAGTGTTCTCTTCTTCTTTCTATCTTCAATTCACGTTTTTCCTCCTGTCCAAAGCAAAACAACATTTTCATCTTCCTTTTTTACCCTTAATGAATGCTAAAGGTCCACTTTACCCTTCCTTTATACCTTATGTCTTTTTAAACTTAAGTTAACTACCAAAGATACCCCTTTATGCATTCTTATCACTTTTAATTCAACTAAACTATGAAATAAATTCTACTAACATAGACATAAAAAAATTTAACTCCCAAAAATTCACCTAATCTCATAATTATTTAAATCATGCTTAACTTAAAAAATATGTTCGGTGGCCATCATAATATGCCAATCCTAGTATGAAATACTAGAGTTATGAATCATCATAAGAAGCAACTTCTTATAGTTGATTTTGTTAATTATGTTAATCATATGATTTTTGGTCTACTTTAGAGTAAAATTAAAGCTAAAGGTTACTATAAATCTAGATTACTCATGGAAGCTTATTGCAAATCATTCTCACCACTATCTTAGAAGGATTGTGGTAGCTTATTGTCCTAATTAAGTAAAGATCCTTAGTTTACATAGCTTAATGCAAGTATACATTTAAAAATAATCATTGAGGGACTTGTGATCATTTGGATCAACTTCATATATACATCAAACCATGTGTTTTAGAGAGAGGCTTTATGGAAAGACTTAAGTGAACAATGAAGTTTGGTAAATGGTCCATGGTTTATTATGAGGGACTTTAATTGTAATGCTTATTTAGCTGAATATAAAGGCATAAGGTGTAACCTAGTGCGAAATAAGATACTAACATCTTATCTATCTTTTATAAAGGTAATAGACTTAGACTCTAGTGGTTTCACTTCATATGGAGTAATACGTAAGATGGATATTGGCATATAAAAGGAAACTAGATCGGACCCTTACTAATCAGGAATGACTTCTAAATTTTCCTAGTTGTAAGGCTCACTTTTATGAGTATCTTTGCTTTGATCACTATCCTATCTTAGTATCAAGAATAAAGGAACTAAAAGCTAGGATAAATCCATTTAAAAATTTCAATTACTTAGCTAAAAAGGAAGGTTCAATGAGGCCATTTATCAGGGTCTTAGACTTTAAATACAAGCAATTAAATCCTTTCAACTTTATAAGAAGATTATATCCATCAAAATGAGCTAAAAAAGCTAAATTTTTAATTCATTTCTATTAATAAGAAAAGCATCCAAAATGCTAATAAAAGTTTAATCAGTAGACAAAAGGAGAGCTATAATCATCTAAGGGATAAAACCTACAAGGTATTAGAGAAAGTTTCTTTATATACTTACTTAGATTCCCTTACAACCATAACTTAATTTTGTGACAGATTCAAGATTAGTAGGGCTAAAACAGGGTGATTTAAACACTAGCCATTTTTATAAAAGTTTGTTATCCAAAAGTAATAAGAACAATATCAACTCTATCCAAGATGAATTAGGTAACATAATAACCAAGCAAAATGTCATTCTTAACCAAGCTAGGAATTATTTTGCAGGTATATTAGGAACTATAGCAAAATCTATTTTGTCCATATCCACAGTAGATCTTAACTTCACTATGCTCCTATCCCCCTAATGCTATGAGCAACTTTTCTCTAGAATAAATCTATAAGGTTGTCTTCAGTATCAATTCAAACAAAGTTTGGCCCCTGATGAAAGAGGATGTTTGTAGAGCTATTTAATTTTTTTCCCAATGTTAAGATGATAAAGGAATGGAACAAAATCCTCTTATGCCTAGTCACAAAAGTTCCATACCTAATAACCATGACAGACTATCAACCAATTTCATGTTACACAACCTTCTATAAGATTATCTCTAAGCTTCTAGTTGAGAGACTCAAGTCCATTCTTGTTGACATCAATAGTTCTCCCCAAATTGCTTAGGATTTGTTTGAGTAATATAAAGTTAAGCAGTCTAGAAAGAATGTTTAACTTAAAGTTGATATTCATAAGGAATTTGGTATACTGGATTAGGATTTTTTTTAAACCTCAATTCCTTCATAAAATAAGATATCTTAAAATGTTTACCTCTTGGATTAGTGCCTACATCTCTACCATTTCCTATTATGCAATGATAAATGGAGAAACTTATGATACTTTTTAGGGAGCTAAAGGATTGAGGAAAGGGGGCCCTTTATCCCATTACCTCTTTACTATAGTTGTAGAGGCCCTCACTTTGATAATAATGCAAAAGGGAATTAGGTAGAATGGATTTAGATTCCATAAAAAATGTATTCAGTAGCAGGTTACTCACCTCTCATTTATAGATGATGTTTTACTTTTCTATTATGGTAAAAAGGCTTCCATTTAATAATTGATGGAATCTTTGTATCAATTCAACAAAGTTTTTATATTAGGAATTGAAAAGGAAAAAAATTACTCATCCTATCTTGAGATTATGATTACATAAGGAGGGTATTGATGGAGATCACTAGCATCCCATATTCTTATTTACCTATTAAATATATTAGGGTACCAATCACTTTTAGGAAGCTTTCTTATGAGGATTGCCATTTGCTATTAGATAAGGTTAAAGGTAAGATAAGGAGCTAGGAGTGTAAAGTCCTTTCATTCTCTAGCAAGCCTCATCCTATCTAACCTAGTTGCTTACTAGGATGCTCATTTCTATAACCTAAAAAGCTTATAAAGAATATAAAGAAGATGATGAGGAATTTCCTCTAGATAGTGGACCTATGTTCTAAACCTTTCTCTAAGGTGAGTTGGTTGAAAGTGTAACTCCCTAAGGAGGAAGGAGGTCTTAGGGTGATTTCTCTATAGGATATGAACACAACTCTACTAGAAAATTACTTGTGGAGAATTGTCAAAGAAAAATGTTCACTTTGGGTTAAATGGGTTAATTAAGAGGAAGGAACATTTAGAGTGCTAAAATTAAGTATAATTCTTCCTGGATAATGTTGCTAATAATTAAAATCAAATCCTCTATTCAAACATTCATCACAATCTAGATTGAAAATGGTTTTACTTGTAATATCCTGCCTCCTAAAATTGTTAAGAGATTAAACTATTAGATTAAGTCACATGAGTCATTTCATTTTAGAATTTATGAGGTGCATTTCATTCACATGCATAATATTCGTATGCACATATGAATCATGATTTAGAAAACATTGAAAATACTATATGCACTCAATTTATATATTTCGGGGTATGGAACCAAAATGAATGTGATATGAATGAGCATTCCCAATGTTTTGCTTTTGGATTTACCAATAACATGAATTGATGGATTATAATTAGTGAATTGTGAATTTATTGTTATATTTGAGTAATTGATGAGGTGATATGTGCATCTAGTCTAAGAAAAATGTTAAAGAGCAAGAAAAATTGATACCTGAGAATTTAGGTTGATTAGGCCTATGAAATGGTGACATGTGGCATGAGGAATACGTGACAAATGGATCAGTTAAATGGATGACAAGTGGCTTGAGTAAAATTGCGACAAGTGACCCTTTAAGTTTGTAACAAATGGAACTTTAGACTTGTGACATATGGACCAATAGAATGGTGATGTGTAGCTTTCCAAATGGTGACATGTGTAGCTTTACAATTGAAGACATATGTAGCCTTACAATTGGTGACATGTGTAGCCTTACAAGTAATGACATGTGGAGGCTTAAAATGATGAAATGTGGAGCCTAAAGTAAGTGACACATGGAAAAATAGAATAATAACATATGGACCAATATAAGGATAACATATGTACCAATAGAATGGTGACACACGGACTAATAAAATGGTGACACATAGATTAGTTTGACTTCCTTTGAATTTTCTAGAGAAAATGAATGAAAAAGACAAATAGAAGTGAGAGTGAAGGTCGGCCATAAGGTTAAAAGAGGGAAAAAAACGAAAATGAGAAGAGAAGGAGAGAAAAAAGGGAAGAGAAGAGGAGAAGGAAAGAAGTAATCAAGGTAAGTTGAAATTCTAGTTTCAATTTCATCTTTCTTTTTCGATCTATCTTTCATATCCTTAGAGCATTAATTTGAAGAAACTCAAAGAATGAAAGTTGTAGAAATTGGTCTTAACTTGACCTCTGTGGAAGTGGCTTGACAAAATAGTGACTAGAGCTCGAGTTATGCTTGTTTCCCTATTACTGCCTGTGATAGACCCCTGTGCAAAAACCTTGTATTATTTCCTAAATTTTGAGGACCTTAGAGTCTGAATTAGTGAAATTATAAAACATGAAAAATGATTATTGATGTCTTATTAATGCTTATATGAAACAGTTTCATTAGGGATGTATTGATAATGATTTATTGAGGGTTAAGTATTGGTTGCCAGTCTGTTTTCTACTAGAAATAGGACAATGTGGATGGAGATTATATTTTAAAAGGACATGTTTTTTATGTAATTATTGGATTTACTAAGACTAATGGAAGTCTAGTTTGGGCAGGCACAAGAATCATGGAATTTGGATTTTTGTAAAGAGAGTTATGATTAAAAGAAGACATCTTGTTCATAAAGGAACATTAGGAAGAAAAGGATGTAAATATTGCACATAAGGCTAGGTTAGCTTGATGGTTGAGGAGACATTAAGTTGAATTAGTAAGTAAATTATTGACCTATTGACAAATGTTAGAACAACATTTATGAAGATTAATTAAGGATGAATTTGGTTATGGTGGTGTATGAATATGAGATACATGTTTGAGTAGTAAATACATTGTATATTTGTATGTATAAAGGCTTGGAAGCTGTGGATCAAGCAACTAGCATGAGGATTGTTAAAGTTAAGGGAGTTGTACACCTTCTTTTAAGGTGAGTTGTGGAAACCATATCTCTCAAATGGGACTAGGATATCTAAAGACATGCATGATGACTCGTATGTGAATTTTGAACTGAGGTAATGCATAGTAGAATTGATCTCAAATGGATGCTAGTAGACTTGTGCATTTAATAACTCTTTGCACTTGGAGTGCAACTAATGTTTTTATTACATATTTTGAGAAATGATATTGTTTTTAACAAACCTACACTTGAAATACAAAGGACAACGTTTTATTTTCTGAAATTATATTTTTGAGCAACTTTGCCATTAGAGTGCAAAAGAAGGCTTTTATTGCATGAAATACTGTTTTAGAACTTACATATGCATAATTGAGTCATCTATGCTATGTCTATATGTTATCTTTTGGCTTAGAGCCATAGAAAGGTTCCATTTTATCGGTTGGACCGATAAATAAAGGCTTAGTGCCTTACTTGATTTTTGTACTTAATATTTTTATATGATTTTTGTGAATGGTGAGGTAACATTGGCCAATTGTGTGCTAGGCACAATGGATTAAGCGACTCTTGTACCCTTGAAGCTAGTACATAAAAATCAAGTCCCCTTATCAACTCCTTTCTACGGGACTTATGGGTGATTACACATCTAGAGGTCTAGTCACCAACGAGCTCATCACCTAGGATCATGACGCTCTTGTTGACTATAGTCTGGACTCACCACGGATGAAAGTCAAGTCAACAATAGGAATCGGTAGGTGTGCACACTAGTTTGGCCAACTAATGGTGATATACGTGATTATTTTGGCCTATTATGAGATTTGATTTATACATGTGATGCTTTTTTGCTTTTGTGTACCATAACTGGAACCTATGTTCACTAGATGAGTGATTAATAGGCTAGGCCTATGTGGTTCCTAACCAGTATATGTTGAGTTATAGGCTAAGTCTATGTGTTTCTATGTCATATATGTTCACTTCATAGTTAGTTATATGCATACTAGATACGTGAAAAACCTATCCTGACATTATCTAGACCGTCTTGGCGTATATCAGGTTCTATTTACGATATATGTTTTTTCTGTTCATTAAGTACATAGTGTACTCACCCCTCCGCTTTCCAACCATGTAGGTTAATTTGGTGAGCTTGAAGCTTTGAGTGTATCGTGAGGTTTTTTGACATTTTTGGGCGTTACCGTACGTGGGTAGTCTCTATTTTGTATTTTTGTTGTATATTGGCTCATGAATTGTTTTTATGAAGTTGGTTATGTTGATATGCTTTATGATTTTGTAAATTAAGTTTTGATTGTCTTGTGGTTTGTAAATGGCCTTATGTATAAACCTTTTGTATAATTATTGAGATTGCTCTTGAGTGGACTTAAAAGTTCAGAAGTTGTGGTAGAGTTTTAATGTGAATATAGAAGTGCATTTAAAACTGATTTACAGGTATTTTAATTAAGTTTTGGGATTTTCAAAATACAGTCTTTATGCTGTCTAATTGTTTTCAAAGGATATTCAGTTAGCCTTGTATAGTTAGGTTAAGGGTACCGTGAGTATCCTTGGCCTGGGTATGTGGCGATTGTTATGTGCTCGATGTGATTTCGGGTCGTGACATTACTTCTTCTCTTTAGTATGACAATTGTAGACATTTAAGTTCCTTATACCAACTTTCTAACTATAGCACAATGAAGTTGTTCTTTCCAAAAGAATCAAAAATCGAGTCTTTAGGCAACTTAAGTGAGTGCATCATAATACAGAGATTATTAGAATTTATTCCCATCTGGGCTCCTGTTTCTATCTTGACCTAATATTTAGAATAATGTTGTTTGGACACTAAACTCTCTAAGGATTTACTCTACCACTTCCTTTAGCTATGCTATCAGATCTAAATGAACTAAGGTTGCTTAATGTAAATTGGTATGGAAAACAATGTTTCCCCTTAAGATGTCGTTTGTACTATGGTAATAAATAAGAATAAAGAAATAAATAGATTAAGATCTAGGTATAGATTCCTTATGAACCTTCCCTATACCTTGAATTTATCCAGATATAACGATTAATCTTAATTCTTTGATTAGTTGGTATTTGATTTTACTATTATATTCTCTCTTAATAAATATAACTCCTATTCTTAAGTTGAATGACTGAAATCTCTTTCTAATTAAAACTCCTAAGAAACTCTTTCCTTAGTCTTATTGCTTGAATTAGCTCCTAAATTAAATTGTTAATTATAGAACTAATCTCTGAAAAGCTCTTTTAAGTTCCCATTTATTTCCTATTATCTCTCTTAAAATAAGAAACCTTGGAATTTTTTTCTCTCAATATGACCTAAACATAAGAATGTGTGTTAGCCCCAAAAATTTTTTTAATTAAGCATGATTAGATTAATTGAGTAAGTTATGTTAGCATTAATTGAGTTGACATTAATTAGTATGTGATAGCAT
>JANZLD010000002.1:39990416-40010171 GCA_026413575.1 Erythroxylum carthagenense
CAGTTAAGGACCCTGCAAGGTTATAAGCACAAGGCTTCAGGACTACGAGAGTTGGGCTCTGGGGACGGGGTCCAACAATGTGTTAGGATCTTGTCTTGCTTAAGACTCCTAAATATTTAAACATAACAAATCACAACCAACATAGGTTTGGACATAAGTTTGTCTTCCTTGTATGTTGGAAAATATAGGTAAAATATAATAGGATATTACAGATGCCTGTAGAATATAATGGAACCTTATTAAAAATTATTTAGACATAGGTCCATGTTAGTTCCATATTTAATAAGAAAAAACTTTACCCATAAATAAAAGCTAGCATAGATGAACACAGGGAGCAATATGGTATGATGATAGCACTGTGTTTTAAGTCTTTTACTTAAAATATGCCAAAATAGCTCCCACTTGACTAAAATCTTCCTGACTTTGCTTCTTCATTAAGGGATTAAAGTCAGACGGGAAATTAAATATAACTCATTTAAAGTACCAAGTCCATTGGCAAACATTAAAAAAAAGCTTAATGCCCTTCAAATTAAAATACAATGCAATTAGAACTTATCACTCTCTCATATATCTTTAGCAACTTTTGACACTAGAGTGAAAATATTTACAATGTATTGAAGCCCCTTTCCGTATCTCCCTTGCCTACAAGCTTTTGTAGCTTGAATGAATGTATGATTCCTATTAACTTGAGATTCGTATATTAAACGTTATAGGTCACAAGTCAAAAGGATTTAAGAAAACAATAGCAAAAGGATTAAAAGAAAATGTAGAAGGTTTTGAATCTTTTAGATGCATGATAAGAACTATATATTGCCATAGAGGAACTTAAGAAATTAAATAATAGAAAACAAAAAATATCATTTAAGTAACAAGTGTAGTTTTACATTAAGCATGTAGTGATTTGAAACTGAATACAGGAAATGATAACTCAAATCTAAAGGAAAGAATGGCTTTAACTCACCATAATTAGGCATTAGAAGATCACCACTCTCTGATAAAAAAATTCAAGGATTCGATGGTTATAAGATGGAGATAGAAACACCAAAGAAGAAACTTAAACAATATATGCTCACTACTAGATTAAGATGGAATGACTCATTAGAACAAATTTAACTTAAAAAGATTACGTATAACATTTTAAAAGTACTTTAGTAGATCAAATAAAAATGCTTCTTTTATACAGGAATTGGGAGACTTCATCTGCAACTCATTCTTTATAGAATATGCTAAGTGGCTCATTAAGGCTTTGATTGTAACTGATATTACCATTGCACTTTTTAGTTTAGAACCAAATATGACACCAAGACCATATAGGTTCAATACATATATTTTTTAAGAAAACATCACACTTTTTTTGACATTATAGTGTTAAATGTAGTATTTGAATTCCTTACTAAGGTTAAAATACTAAAGGAAATTAATAAGACCTTTGTATGTCTCATTCCGAAGATGTGTAATCCTAACTTATTACAAGACAATTGACCCATTTCCTATTTCAAATAATTTATAGAATAATCTCCAAGATGTTAGATATAAGATTAAAGGGAACCTTGAATTCATTAATTAATTTGATTTAAAAGTAATTTTTTAAAAATAATGAATATATTAGTGCCATAAAAGGCTAAACAATAGTGTTCTTAATAAATACAAGAGCATCAAAGAAGGATGAATATCAAGTGTTACAAGAATGCGTGCTCTAATTTTTCCATATATAGCTAGTGAAAAGCTTTCTTTGGTAATGGCATTATCAACAAAAATCATTTGGTTTCTTTCATCCCATAAACTAGAAACTAAGTAGCTAAAAGCTAATTTGAAGATCCAAAATCCCCTTCAAACTTCATTTTGATGTTCAAATTCCATTCAATAATACTTGTTCAATGAACAAAGGGAATGCCGACATTCCAGAGTTGAAGAATTACTTATTATAGGCACCTATTATAATGACATTACAAGAATATATGTTTTAAATATTCAAGTGAAGATTTATAAAGTATACATTATTTTGGAAAATGAGAAATTTGGATGCTCTGTTAGAAGTTGGAAGCCTGTGTTTGATAGCTTGCCATAGTATGACTAATGATCTAGGTGAGTGATGCTTGATACACATTATTTTGTGCCAAGGTGTAACACAAGAATGGTTGCTAAAGAGAGACCCACATAATCTATTCATATAGATACCAGAGGGAGTGAGTTTCCAATAAATAGTCTTTATCTAACTTATCTAAAGTGTAGCTAAGGAGGAATTGAGATTTCTTACAAAAGAATTGAGAATATCGAGGTTGTTGGATGATAGTCAATCAACAACTAAGGCATTATTGGAGATAAAAGCTTTTAGGGGAATGGCTTTAATTTTACAATTTAGAGGTACAAAAGGGTTTAATTATTATACTAAAATGAGGTGCTCTTACCATTATTGATAATGGAACTGCTTGAGTCTTTAATGCTCCATCTTAGCTTAAACAGGTGATTCATAAGGGAAGAGGCAGTTGTTGGAATCTTAATAGCCTAAATGTTTTAATCCTTATTGTAGTATGTATGCACCCATTTAACCCATAATGTTTGTTGATCTTGAATGAATCTTCATAGCCTTTTAACTAAGAGAACATAATTGAAGTTTTTGATAGGCAAAAATATTGAAACCTTTATGCTTTCTAGGCAAGCAAACCAAACTAGCTTATCTACTACTTTTGGTTTTACTGTTATTAGCTGACCATAAAAAATTTTGAAACATTTTTCTTTAGTCTTGATAACAAACTGAGAGAAGATAATATGAGAGGCCTAATATATACTAGAGAAGAAAGTACATACTTGATAAGTTCTAGCTAAGGAAAGCGATCTAGAGGACCAACTTTCAATCCTACTTTTGATTTTTTAATAAGAGGCTTAAATTGTGATAGTACAGGCTTAGTGACAATTTAGCTGCATATTGAGTTACATTTTCTAAAGTAAATTAATTGGATTTGTTCTTATTGATAACAAGGTCTGACATACTATTGAAAACTTTGAAATCTTTGTAAATGGATGTCACAGAGGGGATGTCTGCTTTTGAGAATACAAATATATCACCATCAAAACTCAAGCTAACTATATCAAACTTCTTACATTTAGAATGGAATTTTAATATTCCTTTTTTGGTGGCGTTCTATTTAAATACTCTATATAAAATTTTAGAGACTAAAGAGAATAAGTATAGGGAGGTGGGGTCACCTTATCTAATACCTTTAGTAGTATTGATATGTTTTGTCGGCTCACCATTTACTAGAATTAGGAATGAAACAATTGAAACGCATTGGTGAATCCATTGTGTGAAACTATTAGGGAAACCAAAGGCTTTGAGAACACTGAGAATGACATGAAGTACTAGTCCACCTTGTTATAAGCTTTTTCAAAATCAATTTTGGGTGCACAATTTTTCCTGCTGTTCTTTTTGTTATAGTGTTTAAATAGTTCCTGAGTTAATGCAATGTTATCTTCAATTTATCTTTTAGGGATGTAAGAAAATTGAGATGAATCAATAAGTACAGGAAGTATAGGCTATAATCTTAAAGCAATCACTTTGGAGATGATTTTGCAAGTATAGTTGTAGCAAGAGATGGTCTATAATCTTTTAAAGAGTTGTGCTCTTTCCTTTTATGAGCTAAAGTAATGAATGTGTTGTTTATGACCTTAAGAAGCTTGCCACTATCAAAGAATTCCAAGACTACTTCAGAGACCATATTGCCTATAATGGACCAATTTGCTGTGAAGAAATGTATGTTGGCCATCTAGTCCAAGAGCTTTTTGAGGAGCTAGAGATCTTAAGGCATTTTTAATTTCAAATCTAGTAATAGGAGAGGCTAGAGCTTCCACTTCCTGAGCAAAACAATATTTGTTAAACTATTTCCTCAATAAGTGCTATAGAGGAGTGGACAAAAGAAGGAGAGCCTAATAAGTGATTGAAAATAGTCGTAGCTTTGTGAATGAATTGACTTCAGTTTTGAAGCAAAGATCCATTGCTTTCAAGTGTAACAATTATTTTTTAGGCTTTCCTTGCAATGATAGATTTGTGAAAGAAAGTTGTATTTTTGTCTCCATCTTGTAACTACTTAATATTAGATCTTTGTATGAATATAGAGTAGTCAAAGTTAAATAATGCAATATTTTCTACCTCTTAGAGCCTTGGACAAGTGGGATTGATGTACATATTATTTTGAGCTTTATTAAGAGCAACTTTGGCCGTGTTTAACAAATGATGAACATTTCCCACATTTGTTTTGTGAAAGGCTTTAACTTCATCTCAAATGTTTTTTATTTTCATATAATATTGAAATTGCTTGGAGCCATGGAAATGAGAAGCAAAATCTCTTCTAACAGTATCCTAAAAACCAGACATAGAAGTTAGGAAGTTATTAAATCGAAAAGGATGCCTGAGAGGAGCATACCCTGATTTAAACTTAACTACCATATGTGAGTGATGATAAATGCTTATGTTAGGAAAAGAGACCCCAGTGTTGGGAAAATATTGTAGTTAAAGCAAATTGGATAAGCTTCTATCAAGTTTTTTTTCCTTAAGAAAGTCTCATTGTTATGCTTCTTGCTCCAAGTAAAAAAATTACCCCAAGGTAAATTAGAAACTTGTAGTTTAGCTAAGCAATTTTTTAGATCATGACAGATAGGTTTGATATAGTAATGACCTTCAACTTTATCTTGATGAACGGTGGAATTGATATCACCAACCAAGAGCCAAGGGGAGTTGATACCAAGTGCTTGCTTAAAGTCTTTGAATGCTATAATTGAGAGCATATATGATAGGAATATCCAAAACTTTGCAAAAATGATTAGAAAAGACTTGTAAACGAATCAATTGGTTACTAACGGTGGTGTAATCTATTGTGTCAATCTTGTCATTGTTATAGATAACTAGAATCCTTCTATTGGGGTGATAATTCTAATTAGAGATTGACGTCGAACTATTAGAATCCTTCCATTTTAATGTTACATGTGGAGAGTTAATTGATCTCAACAAGTCATTTTCCTATATCAATTGTATTTAATATACTCTATATAATTCTTTCAAATTTAAAAGTAATTTTAAAATAGGAATTTGAACATCAAATCGTATTCGTTTTGAAGAGAGAGTGCCAACTATTTGTTCGTATGCTGCTAGTTTGGATATTTAGATTAACGTTTTACTTTTGTTTGACCAAAACTTTTACGTCAAGGCTTTGTAAGCCGAATTAGAGAAATAAATTAATTCAGAAAGGCTATAAAATAAGTGCATAAAAATATCCGCACGTGCAAAGTTGGCAGAATCCTGAGAATAGTGAGATTGCTTAAACATAGAGACTGACACTCTCGTTCTTTCACATCACCTCATGGCACGGCTGTTGTTTAGCCGCCCGCTCTCTCTCTATAAGCCTCAGGTATCCACCACCCATTCTGTCTCTCTCTATCGCTGTCCATATCTGTCTCTTTACCTCTCTGTTTTTTAACTCTCCCCTTGATGCAGTGTCCGTTGCCCTTGGTATCGTTGTTTCAGAGCTCGTCTGGAGGCCATGGACGGTACATTTCCCATTTTTTGTTCAGTTTTTATTCACTGTGCTTCTATTTATGTTAAGTTTTACTTTTTCTTTTTTACGAAATCGACCATCTTTGGTTTGCTGTAATTGCTGGATGCTTTAGACTGTTTCACCTTTGTTTTAATTTTCTGCATCAATTGACGACAGAATGTAGATTTTGAGGTTGGTCTAGTTTTGTTCCAAGATTGTGTTTATGTATAAGTGATATAAAAGAGTTATGATTTTCGGTTGGAAATGGATGATCCTGGATTTCGCCATCGCGCTTTTTAGGTGAAATTTGTGTTGAGCTCAATTTTGCCGTAGAGTGGTGGGTTTGAGTGAAATTAGGCGTTTGCAAATTTTGTCGTATTTCAAGCGGAAATTTGCTTTGTTGTACTGTGGATTCCTTTACGAATTATGACTTTCCTTGTCCAAGTTCTTTTCTTTTTGGGGTTTTGGTGATGTCCTCGTGCAGGTTATTATACTACTTAACGAGCCTTCTGGAGAGATAGACCATTTTGTAAGATGACCTACTTCCATGACTAGAGATTCAGAATCCAATTTACCATGAACTCTGGGAACGAGGCACTAGCGGTAGTTTAATGGTAGGAACCTTTCCCCATGAGGTATTCTAAGCCCCATCCTCCGTCCGAGGAATCAAAACAACAGAAACTACTGTTAAGGAGTCTTACTCTGGCTATTTTTTTACATTTCAATGGCTGAAGTTTACATGGTGGATTCTGTTCTCCTGTCTCCAGTTATAATCCATTGCCATATATTTTCAACTTCAAAGTTATGGAAACTGAATTCTACACTTGAAAACCTTGGATAAAATGGAAAAAGTTGCTGATGTTTGCATTACAATACTCTTTTTCTGCTTGCAAGACTTTCTCCAAACCTCAGGACTTGTACAATGTTGGGTTGCTCTATGTTTAACCTTTATGTCCACTAACATTGGAATTCAATATATCAGACGGCTATGATTTGTTTAGTCTATCACATGATCAAGGTTTGAGTTCTGTTTAATGTTGGGGAAATTCAGGGTTCATTCTGCACACAAGTATAGCATCATAACTAAGGATATCTATAATAAAGTTTCCAATACTCAACCTATTTTCTCTTGGCGGTGCATGATTGGTTTTCATTTGGCTCTCTAGTGATTGCATTGACCATGATTGATTTTCATTTGGCTCTCTAGTGATTGCATTGACCATGACCATCATTTGTTTAGGAATCAATGTGAATCCAGTATGAATTTGAAAATAAGATTTCTCATATCATCTTTGATTTTCACTTCCTTAGTGTGCTTGTAAATCATTTGCATATCTTGGACTTGAAACTTGTTTCAAAGAAGTGTATAAAAATGAATTCTTACACTTAGGTGCAGCTCCAATTCCCAAGTGACTGAGATATTATGGAATCATCTCAGGTCATCCAATGTGAACTCAATATATGGATTTAGAGCATTTTGCGCTATTGGAGGTTTGTGCCTTATGGTGACCTTTGACTAATTTGCTCTATTAGCCAATTGTAAGTGTACGTCCATTGTTGTTTGCCTTTCTATTTTGTTGTCTACAGTTTTGGGGCTCTAGAGAGACTTTGGCTCCACAATACCATATAGCTTTAGGGGGTCGTTTAGTTACACCTTTATTTTTTCGTTGACTTTTGGTTTTTGTTTCATGATTTTGATTTCTATTTTTTTAAAGGAAAAAAACTATTTGATGGATAATATCAATACTTACACTTTCTTATTGACACTGATAAAATAAAAAATAAAAGTTAGACATAAATTTAATTTTATGAATTAACTTAGTTACTAACTTTATTATAATATCTTATATATAATATTTAGTAATAAATTCATCATATTTTGTTGAAAATACATAATTGAATAATTAATAAATTTGTAAAATTTTGAGCTCGTCTCTATGCAAAGAATGCACATCACTCAGTCTCTACGAATATGAAGCGAACTTGGTGCTTATAGATGCATCTCAATTACTTCAAGGAGATTCATGTTTTATAGTCTAGTAGAATATTTCACATAATTGTAATTATCTCTTCTCGTGAGAGTTGGCGGCAAGCTAAGAACTCTTGTAATTTTTTGATGTAGTTCAATCTATAGAAAGTCCATCTTTTAATTTTCAAAAAAAAAATTGTAAAATTTTATTTGCAAAGTAATATTATTTATAAAATTATATTTTAATTTTTATAGTCCATGTTATTATCTAAAATTAAATATTTATTAAAAATATTTTAATGTAACAAGTAATTTTTTAAAAAACATTAAGATTTATTTCTTCTATGATATTTTAAATTTAAAATATATTTGTCAAGTAATTATCAAATTTGAAAATTTTTTTTGAGATAAATTTTATTTAAAATTTATTTTAGTTATTCAAATAATTAAATTGTCTTAATTTTATTAATATTTAATATAAAATTATTAAATAGCATTTATTTAGTTGTTAATAAAATCATATTATGACAAAAACTAAAACAATTTTTAATGGTTATAAATTATGAAAATAGGAAAAAACTATCCAAAAACTCAACTAAACAAATCCTTGTTACTAAATTTGAAAATGAAAACAGAAAAAAAAAACTTAAGTGGAATCAAACAGACTCCAAGTAAATGAGGGTAGCTATATTTATTGTAAAATTGACAAGGAAATCAAGTATAGTCACCCAATACAAGGAACTGCAGCCTAAAATATACAGTTTTGGGCCTTCCCATTTTCTGAACGTAGCTTATCATATTATCCCTACAAGATATGCGAATAGAAATCTGCATCAGAGTCATTTTGCGTCAACATCAACAAATTTTTATGTTTGTCAATGTTTTTGCCACTCATTATTGTTTAATATTTTGTCTTCTATCTTATGACACAGTTTAAGAATGAGGTTGTGGTTTCAGGCTTGTATAATTCATTGTACTACATTACCGATCTTAGCTCTTTGAAGAACCAGTACAAATTATACGTTTAATTATTTTTGGTGAATAGACCTCAAATTTAACATGCATAGAAGTTTACTTGGCTGGTTGATGTTTGAATCTAACCCTAGCTCACTTTAGAGCTTGATTTTATTAACCAAGGTTTCATACACTTTCTATAATACACTCACCTGTCTACCTGGAAACAACTTTTGATTGTCCTGATACATTTTCTGCTAGATTTGTCGGATAAGAAGTGTGTGCCATGTGATACAAAGCACCTGCGACCCATGACAGAAGAAAGTGCAATGGAGATAATGCCAAAGGTTTTACATTTAATTTGCAATCAGTTTTCTTGTGTGCGTAAACATTCTCTTTGACCGTTAAAGTTTTTCTTTTTCCCTTTTCCTTTCCCTTAAAGGTGCCTGGGTGGAATTTGGTTAATGAAGATGGAATTCTAAAGCTGAATCGTACGTGGAAAGTGAAAAGTTTCACCAAAGGATTGGAACTGTTTCAACTTGTGGGGAATGTTGCTGAGTTAGAAGGTAATACTCTGTTATATGGCCTATATGGAGGCATTACCTATTAATTGGCAGGGAACTTATTCTTGTCCAAGTCATTCATTTGAATGAAAATTCAGGTCATCATCCGGATCTTCATCTTGTTGGCTGGAACAATGTAAAGATTGAAATATGGACCCATGCAGTTGGTGAGGTTTTCTAGGTTCAAAATTATTTGTTTATACACTTGTGCAAGAGTTGAATTTGTAACTTATGACTATCCCTCTGGTTTCTTGGAACCATCATTTAAGTCTTTTTCTCCGTAGCTGGCCAACATATACTTAACAATGACGTTTATTGACTGGGCACTATTCAATCCGAGTTTTAATCTGGCCTGCAACTACCCAGCTATTTCGCTTGCTGTTTTATGTGCTCAGCGTTTTGTGTCTGAACAGGCGGACTGTCGGAGAATGACTTCATACTTGCTGCCAAGGTTAATGGGCTTGACCTGCAACACCTACTGAGAAAGAAGACTGGTACAAATGCTACTTAGAGATCATTAGATCCGTAAATTATGTGAAAAAATATCTGATGGGGCTCCAGTTTGTAGCGATTTATAGTTTCTGACTTGCTGCATTGAGTTTTATAGCTTTTCCTTGAACGTTTGTGCTTGAAGTTGAAGATCTTAAACGATGATGAGAATCCAATTTTGTGAAATTTCAACAGTAGATCAATGGTATGGTAATATTCTTCATGTGTTACGGGGGTTGTGATGTAAACCAATGGGTTCGTATTCTGTCTTCACATCAGCCTATTATTTATGATTTGACTTAGAAGTTATGTAAATTTAAAAGGCCAACTCTTAATTTTCTTGGACATCCCACAGATATTAAGGATTTTTTCTAGGATTTAATAATGTAGCCAAGAATGATTTCTAAAACCAGAAATGCTGTTTATGAAAAGTAGTCTATGGATATTGTATAATCCTGATTATGCTCTGCTTCTACTGCCTATCATCTAATGTATGAAGTACCTGCGTCTAACCTAATGGCAAGGCCCTTGCAGTAAAATATTCACTGCAATAACTAACACAACTATATTTGGATGACTGGAATAATTATTCTATTCTTGATTTATTTATGGTAATAGGTTTATTTTTTGGGTTGAAGAAAACATACTGAATATATAATTTAAGGATTTACTTATTCCTTAAGTTTATTTTGGGGGATAAGTAAACCCACAACTTCTCTACTTTTATCTATTTCAAGTCTATTTTAAGTGGTTGATAATAAAATTGAGGACATATTGGACAAAAATATCTTTAAGAAATTCACATAATTACTCTATAATAATAACAATAATAATAATGATAATAATAGTAATATTAATAATAATAATAATAATAAGAAAATTAAATAATAATAATAATAAATTAATAATAAGAAGAAGAATAAAATTATTTTAATAATAATAATAATAATAATAATAATAATAATAATAATAATAATAATACCAACAACATCAATAATAATAATAATAGTTAATAACAACGAGGGTTAATTACAAAAAACAAAAGCTCAAAATTTTGTCAGTTTTTCAATTATAGCCCGATCTTTAAAAAGCGGCGATAAAATGCCCAAATATTCAATTTTTTTAATTCTAGCCTGAACTTCAAAAGGTAGTAATAAAGTACTCAAACTTTTAATTTTTTTCAATTCTATCTCGACGTTAATATTTTAGTTAAGTTTACTAACTTGACTTGCCACGTGTTTCAGAATCCTTAACTATTAATACACGTCAGCTAAAATTAACACAACAAATGAAGATTAATGAAATGATATCGTTTAATTACATAATTAAAACGAAGTCATTGTTTAAAAATGACTTAAATCAGATTACGTAGTTCCAACGATCTTACACTTTGATTTCAATTTTTCCTTTCGTTTTCAGTTTGCTCTTTAGATGCCCTCACTCTTTGATTTTTAGATTACGAAAAAAACGAAGAGCCTAATGATGCAGTACGTTGCAATGTGAGAGTAGTTTGGAATGTCAGAAAAATAAATAGAAAACAAAAGGTTAAGGACATAAGGAAAATAATAGATAAGGTCATGCCAGAATTGAAGAAAATTGAAAATTTGAGTATTTTATTGCCACTTTTTAAAGTTTAGAATAGAATTGAAAAAAATTAAAACTTTGGACAATTTATTGCTACTTTTTAAAGTTCAGGTTATAATTAAAAAATTGATGAAAATTTAGATTTTTGCGGTAATTAACCCCAACAACAACAACAATAATAATAATGTAGTTAGTGGGAATTACTTGGATACTTTAGTCTTTTTATTAGTTATTGCTTTGTCATTCTAAATTTATATTATCAAAGCAAACTTTAGCATGATATCATCATTAGAAATTCTTAGGAATAAACCAAACTAAATAATACTCATTTCATTTCTCATTTATTTTATTCCTAAAGAATTATCATTTCATTCCTTATCTATTCTAGCAGGTGAATCAAACACTTTATAATTCTATTTAATTAATAAAAACTTGGATCTTGGTTTGACAGCCAAAAGACATTAACCAAGGTTTGGTCAGTCGTCCAAAATTGTTGTCCTCATACAATTTCATATCAATTTTTCATAGAATTAACTATAAAAATTTTGATTTACCTAATTTTGTAATATTAGATCGAACTTAAAAAAGTTACCAAAAATATTTTAATTTGTTGACTTTTCATATAATAGTTGTTAAGGATTTTTTGATAATATTATTGACAAGGCTTGAATTGAAAGTTGAAGCACATATGTGCCTAACATTCCTAAACTAAATTTTATAAGTCAAATATAATTTTAAAAAATTTACAAAAATACTCAAAAATTACTAATAAGTTAGGGTAAATCCCTAAAAACATTTAACTCCTCTCACAATTGCATTCAAGTATCAATTGTTGCACCATTTTCACATTATCAAGATACTACTAGTGTACCCATGTCACAAGATCTACTTTTTATTGTCGCTCAATCTAGGTGTGATTCCCATCATCACACCATTTTCTCTTACCAAAGTATTACCCAGGATTTCTCCTTTGTTGAATCATATTTCCACTTTCCCTTTCTTTATTCTCATTGTTTATTTAGCACTTTATTTTCTATTAGTGCTAATAGTATGCTAGTGTTATTCCTTGTAAAGCTACTAAAATCTCTTATTTTATCTTCTAGATTTAGTTGCTTGACTTTCTAGATTTTTTGATCCCTTTATATGGTTTAAGTTTAGTTTCCTTTGTTGAGTAAATGATCCAACAATTTTCCATTCCCAACTTATTTTGAGATTTCATAGTAATTATTAACATGCCTTCAAATTTATCATTAAACCTACGCTACTCGTGGTTTTTCGTACTATCGGATAATTGGGTTCTAACATAAGATCTCTCTTCATATGATTATCGATATGATATTTGTTTAACTTATCATTACCCAACCTAATTGGATTATTGTTGACTCACTCTTTTGATTTATCAATGAAGTATAAGCAAATACAAATATTAAACCACTCAAAACGTGTCACTGAAATAAAAAATAATCACCACAAAATGAGTTAAAGAACAAAACCTAATATGAAATTAGAACATCATCAACGTGCATGACATTCTCAATCCCAATTCATACATCAAGATAAAGGAAATAAAAAAAAAGAAAGAGAGAAGAAACTTGATTGGACTGGTCTGGAGTTAGTTGGACAACTGCTGCTCCTCTTTCTCCCTTCTTGTTCTTCCTTGCTTCTTTCTCAATTTGGTAAGATGGAGGCTAGGTTTTTTTAGGTCTCATTATGTTCTTAAATAGTTAATGCTTGAATTAGGGTTAAATTTTAGGTCTTACCCAAGTCACATTGTCCAAAAATACCCTCCAAACATTAAAACAGATAAAAAACCCCATATCTAGCAAGTGTTTGTCAACATAAAGATCTTTTGTCACGATCGTGACACGGGTATCATAATTGTGACCCAATATAAAACTCTTTTGTTAAGATCATGACCCTAAGTAGGGTCTTCTGTCACAATTGTGACACTCATGTCACAATCGTGACCTTGCCTTTTAGCCCAAGCTTGCTTTAACTTCCTTAAATCTTCATTTATCAAGGTTCATACATTAAAAAAAAACACATCAAAACACCTTAAGAACATAAAATTAAGGTCCAAAATCATGCCCTAAACCACATAACACTTAAAAACATAAACAAAAAATCACATAAACATAATTCTAAGCTTAAACATGCAATAATCATCTAATCAACACCTATAAATACACTAAAACAGCTATTAAATCATAATATAAACTACAATTATCAACATCACCATACTTAAACTTTCACTTGTCTTAAGGCAAAAACAAAAACAAAAACAAACTCAAATAAACCAAACATCCAAACAAACCAAACAATAACACATACATTCATGCATATGCACTAACGATACAATGACATCTAACTTCACGAAACCAATTTAACCTTAAACGACAATCATTTAAGTTATTCTAATATATTAACCTATGTAATTTATGGCTAAGCACTTTGGATTGAATATACATACTAATCAAAACATTAACATAATATGTATTAACCTAAAGCCCTTGTATACATGCATTGATAAATAGTAGTCAATCAAAATTACAACAATCACTAAGTAACTTTTCAAGAAAATTCTTGCTATTTCCAAAGATTGGTAGGATTTATTTATCGAAACACCACTTTTTTGTATCATTTTCTTTAATGTTGACTTAGTCTTTTGATGTGAAGGCAAAAATTTTGTCGTGAATCCCCCGATTACTCAACTAGGTTATGTTTTGTTAATTAGCTTGGTTGGAATGTTATTTTAGCTTTTTGACACGAAGACAAACATTTTGTTGTGAATGTCCTTGGTTACTCAGTTGTATCACAATCTTAATTGGCTACTAGCTCTATTCATAACCCAAAGGCCAGTAGAATAATTATTTACTAAATATATACACTTTTTTATATTTACATGGCCTATCTCATTTATTTTAGCGAATCCTCCTTATGAACGATTACTAATGATGCTACTTATTCAATTGACTTATAATTATCAATGTATGTAACAAAATTCCTAAAATGAATGATGCTACTTATCCAACCTAGTTAATTGGGTCCAATGCCTCTTGGCACGAAAGATATCATGTTGATCGACAATGTTTGATTTCGAGAATCCACCAATTTCACACATAATCTTATAATTCAATTGGTATGGTTGATCTTGCAACCGAAACCAAAATTTAGTAGGGTTACTCAATTAAAATTAAAAAGAGGTAAAAAAATTCACAGGTCAATTCCCCATACATAACAAAGGTAAAATTAATAAACTTATCCTATTGAATTTTTCCAGCCAAATTCTCAACCTTTTATTTCAACCCTAAATTATCCCAGATATCAAAATCAAAGTATCTAGGCATACATACATTTCTAGAATGAAGATTTTGGAATTGAATACCTTCTTCTTCCAAATATATCAAAAAAAGATGCTCCAAAGTTTGCTGCTCTATTCCATGCACCGCGCCCCAATACATACACCTTTCCTATAGATTGTGATCATTTGATGGTTTGCTTTATTCTTGGACCCATTTTGAATGTGAAATCTACAAGAATTGATCAAAAGCACAACAAAACACACCAAAACTACCAAAAACGTGAGTGAATAAATGGTGATTGTTCTTTATAAAACCTATGATAGGCTTACTAAACACCATAGAATTAATAAAACCTAGACAATCCAATGAATCTAATATTAATTCAAAATATCAGTGGCATTTAAAAATAGGTCATGTCAATCAGAAAAGGCTTGTAGTGAAGGATGGGATCCTTGTGGGCTTGGATAATGATCCATTACCCACCTGTGAATTTTGTATTGAAGGAAAAATGACCAAGGTCTCATTTCATTCTAAAGGAAGCAGATCTGAATCCATGTTAGACCTAGTACACACTGATGTGTGTGAGCCCATGAATGTACAACTTAAAGGAGGTTATGAATACTTCATAACCTTTATAGATGATTACTCTAGATATGGCTATTTGTATTTGATGCATAAAAAGATTGAGTCCATTAAAACAACTTTGATCGGATCGAGGTGGTGAGTACTTATCTGGAAAGTTTCCAACAATTTTTAATTGACAATGAAATTGTTTCCAACTTGTCAACTCCTTGAACGCCTTAACAAAATGGTGTAGCTGAGAGGAAGAATAGGATTCTATTGGAAATGGTAAGATCAATGATGTCTTACGCTAGCCTTCCAGAATGGTTCTGGGGATATGCCATACAAATGACAACTTATCTACTTAACTTTGCTCCATCCAAGTCAGTGCCTAAAATACCTAGGGAGTTATGGACCAGCCGAGTGCCTTCATTATGGCACTTAAGGACTTAGGACTTTCCAGCCCATGTTCTAAGGCTTGAATCCATAAAGATGGAACTAAGGTAAGAAGTATGTTTGTTTGTAGGATATCTTACGGGTACATGAGGGTAGTATTTTTATAGTCCTCAAGACAGGATGGTATTTGTGTCGACAAATGTGACCTTCTTGGAGGAAGAATTTGTGAGAAAATACAAAGGAAGAAGGGAAGTAGTACTAAAGGAGTTAGATATTTCATTCAACCCAAGAGTTGATTTGGATATAGCAAAACAAGATGTCGAAATGGATTCAAGAGTTAAATTGGAAGAGCATCCTGAACATCAAGTGGTGCCTAGACGTAGTGGGAGGATTGTGAGACAACCACAGGTATCTAGGTCTAGGAGAAAGCATAATTACCATCTCAAAATAAGAAGAAATGGATCTCATTCCACGTACACCAATGAAGTTTGAATCCTTGTAGATCTACCACTAGACGTACAAGCCAAAGGGTGTAAATAGATCTTCAAAAGTAAAAGAGGATCAAATGGAAAGGTAGAGAATTTTAAAGCTCTATTGGTAGCTAAAGGCTATACTCGAAAGGAAGGTATAGATTATGAGGGGACTTTTTCACCACTTGCCATACTTAAGTTCATCATAATTCTTTTGGCCATAGGAGCTTATTTCGATTATGAAATATGGCAAATAGACGTGAAGATCAAATTTTTGAATGAGGATCTTAAGGGGACCATTTATATAGCCCAATCAGAAGGATTCGTTGAGCCAGGTAATAAATTGTAGAGGTTCGTGGACTTAAGCAAAAATCTAAGTTTGGAACATTAGGTTCCATAAGTCTATCAAAACCTATAGGTTCATACAAAACCTAGATAAGCCTTGTGTCTATAAAACGATATAAGAAGGCAAAGTTATTTTCCTAATTATGTATGTCAATGGCATTCTACTCATTGGGAATGATGTAGAAATGTAATCTACAGTCAAAGAATGACTAAATGAACAGTTCTCAATGAAGGATTTAAGAGAGGCTAACTATATTCTAGGGATTAAGCTTATAATGGATCATAAAACCAACAGATAGCCTTGTCTCAATTAACCTATATTGAGAACATGCTCAATAAGTTTGTCATGCAGGATTCCCAGAGGGATTTCACACCTACTAGATATGGAATCAAACTTTCAAAGGAACAAGCACCTAAGACCCAAGAGAATGTCGAATGCATGCACAACGTTCCATATGCTTCAGCAATTAGAAGTTTAATGCATGCTATGCTTTGCACTAGACCAGATATCTATTATGAAGTGGGACTAGTAAGTAGATTCCAGTCTAATATAAGAATGAAGCGTTGGATTGCGGTTAAGTGCATACTAAACTATCATCATAGGATAAAGAAATTAATGTTTGTTTACTCTAGAAGTAACCTTATTTCGATAGGATATACAGATTTCGATTTCCAATCAAATGTTGATTCAAGGAAATCAACTTGTGGTTTTATATTTATTTTAGGAGGTGGAGCCATAGTCTGGAAGAGTGTCAAACAATCTTAGGTTGTTGATTCAACTATGGAGGCTGAGCGTGTTGCTACTTGTGAAGTAGCAAAAGAAGCAGTCTGACTCCACAAGTTCCTAAATGATTTGGAGGTAGTTCTTGAGGTAAAAAAGGCCATTACACTTTATTGTGATAATAGTGGGGCTATGGCTAATTTTAAAGAACCTCAGAACCATAAAGTTGCTAAGCACATTGAGAGAAAGTATCATCTCATAAGGGAGATAATACAATGTGGTGAGGTGAATGTGATAAAGATTCCAGAGAATAAAACCTTGCTAATCCATTTACTAAGACAATGTCTCAAAAGAGTTTTGAGGGTCACCTAGAAGGGATGGGAATGAGGGATATGTCAAACTTGCTTTAGGAAAACAGGAAGATTATTGGAGTTATGTAAATATAGTGTCCTAGAAAGCAAGTGTATTTACATATAACTTAAGCTGCTTCCAATTGTTTTTTAATGCAAATATTTATTATTAATAAAACAAAAGAATTTGGTTTTATTTGTATAAGCATAATATAAGTAGTCATAAGGTACCAAGATACTTTTGTAATTAATATACATATACATGGAGATGTATGGGAAACATGTATATTATTAGAATCTAAATTAGTTGATTCATAGTTGAATAATCAAGTTGGTCGCTTGATTATGTCTTAGACTGTAATGTTGTGATTTATCTCCGTGTAAGTAAAGGAGTTTATTTCAAGGGAATGATGAGTTTTATATCATGATAATAGTTGACTATCGATAATGGCATTATTAAATAAACCAAGAATCATGTATGTTTTTTAAAGAATAAAGTAGGTGACATATGTTTAATTGTTGATATATTTAATCATTTACACTTAGCGATTATTGACATGAAAATGCTTAAGATACCCATTTTAATTCATATATGATTTTAAGTACACTTTGGGAGCAAAGAAATTAAAGTGAGTTAGAAGCATTACATTGGGTCATTTTTCGAAGATTTATTTTTGCTTGTCTTCATAGAGCAAGAAGTAAACAAAAGAAAGACAAGAAAAATCAAAATAGGAGAATTAAAAGTGTTTGCTGAAAAAAGAAAAAAAAAGTAAAACACAACACAATGCAGCTATGCATTTTACACTGTCTGCGTTGCGTGACTGTAAGTAGCATCCATACAACACTACGTTAAAACGCAGCACACGCAGAGGAGTATACGGAGCACACAAAGGTTTTAAGAGAGGGGCACATATTAATTGGTCACATCAGATAGCAACAGTAGACGGCAGCAACTAAATGCACAGAATGAGCTAAATTGTAAAATCAAGCAACAAGGCAGTGCGACATGAAGGTTGGTATGGCTTGTTGGCATGGTTGCGTGGAGAGATACAGAGCAGAATAGAAGCTGGTGCAACGTGATGAAGGGTAGCAACAGTGGAGAACTATGTTGAAGCTTTGAAGAGAAAATAAAGGGTTTTTAGTTAGGGATTAAAAGGGGGTTGAAGCAATTTTCACGAAAGACCCATGAAGGGCTAGGCATCTCGACACCGGTTTGGAGGTGACATCGACGTCAACGACCCGGGTTAAGTACTTTTTATTATTTTGTTGTTTCTTTCTCTCATTAGGAATTGATTATGTTATCCTATTTTAATTAATTTGTGTATAGTGTATGGATAATCGGATTTTCATTATTATTTGGTTATTTGTGTATGAACCCATTGGGTATTATGAATTGATGATTTTAATGCATTCATTGAATCGTTAATTTCAAACCCATTGCTAGAATTTTGATATAATCCGTAATTGTTATGTTGAAATTCATGTGTGACGACTAATGTTTTGTAATCATTAGGGATAATATGACCTAGGTTAAATGACGCATCGTTTGTGATTGTTTCCTTAATTAATCGATTTTTCTAATTCGTAATGCTACTGTCTAATTAAATCCAGAGATCGTATCCTAGGTTATTCGGTGGTTAGGTTTAATCAACGATCGTATCCTGATTAAACAAAACCTAAGAGAAAACTCGAGTTAATTTTTAACCTACAATTAACAGTTTCTAGGAGAGGTTAAAGAATAACAAATTAATAAAATATACTTGATTAGGGTGTAGGCCGAGATTGAACCAAAGAACCGGGTCCCTACCAAATTCCCCACTTTTATCATTTTTTGCATGCTTTCTTTAATTTGTTTTTATTAGTTAGTTTTATTTTATTTTCTTCTTTAAAAATCCAAAACCCACTTTTTCCTAAACACTAGTTAATTTTATTCTATAAACTTTACACATACTCTCCATGGGATCGACCTAGATTCGCGTAACAATAGTAGTCTAGTTATTTTATTTTAACTAGTTATTTTTGTTGGGACTCGAGCTCGGAACCGGATCCTAACCGGAAAGCAAAACGAAAATGATCGAAACCAAAGCAAATTCAAAGCTGAGAAATTGAATCCGAAGTGGAAAGACATAATACGAAAGAACGAACGGATCAGAATTCGAATCGAAAGCAAAAGCGAAACGAATACGAATAAATTTACAAAATGGATCGAAGCAAATCAAATACTGAGACAAATGAAAATGGATCCGACATCCGATATCATACTTCTTAACAAACGAATGCGGATCGAATTCGAAGTATACAAACGGAGCAACTGAACTGAACAAATATCCGACATCCAAAATCTTAATCTTATGAAATTCAAAACAAAAGGGTCGCGCGTTGGAAACCTTAGATTAAACTATCTGAAACTGGTCTAAATTTTTTTTCTTTCTTTTCCATTTTACTTAATCTTATACTAAGCAATACTCTTTTTCGATTTGGAATTCATCAATTCCATAATCTCAATCAAAACTCAAATCATAA
>JANZLD010000002.1:40010271-40027735 GCA_026413575.1 Erythroxylum carthagenense
ATTGTGACTGTGAACCAATCCTATTATGCATGAACACTCCTATGAAATCCCAATCTAGCACATCCTATGCCAATTTACTATTCTCCCCTTCCAATTGAGGGTGGGATGTTACATGTACATCCCGATTTTGCGTTAAATTTTTATTCGAGACCACATCTTTATCACATGCATTAACATGGATATGATTAGGCATTCTTTATTTTTCATAAGCTACATTAGTCAAATGACCTACCCTATTGACATGATTTTTCCTTTGTTAATCCCCTTTTCGCTTTATATCTTTCTTTTTGTATAAACCACATTTTAATCTTTTAAACTTAACCAAATGTCCTACCTAAGTCATAAAGCTAGTGGAACATTTGTGATTGATGAATTTGTGGATGTACAAAATTCTAAGTGTAGGGGTGTACATATATGAGGGTTGGTTATAATATTGGGAGGTTATTTTATGTCTGATCATTGAAATTCCCATGTTGAAGTAGTTTATTTTAATTTTATAAGGAAAAGAAAGAAAAAAAAGAAAAAAAAGAAAGAAGAAAAAAATGAAAAAAAGAAAATGAAAAAAAAGAAAGTGAAGAAGAAGAAAAAAAGGAATGAAAAAATTGTTTAAAAAAATGTATCAAGGAAGAATTGCATATGTGTTGAAAAGTTGTTTATCATTTATGCATCTTCCTAGAGTTGTAATGGATGTGTTATTTGAATATGTTGAATATGAGGTAGAGGTTGGTTTGGAATGTTCAATCTTGTGATTTCATTGGCATAAATTGTATGCGTGATTCCTTCTTGTGCTTCATATGGTTTGTGTGTGAGAGCTGAATGGGGTTGTGAAATATAAATGTCGCATTTGTCATAGCTGAAGGTACCCAGTTTTTGATGAGTGTTGCTTTGTTTCACTAGCTTTGATGACTCTCATGCTACTTGACCCAAATATATCTCACCTCACCTTTTCCCACATTACAACCTTGAAAAGTCCTTTAATTCATGATTTTGCATGTGAATTTTAGTGGTGGAGAAATGAAATGATATGTAAAGTTGTAGATTGTCATGATCATGAATGGTGTTGAGTGTACCTATAGATATATTTTAGTTAAACACATTTTTCGAGTCTACCATTAGATTGCTCAGTTTTTAAAGATATTAAATGTTGATTGATCATGAGTAAAAGCTTGGAATGTTGATTTCCTACTATGATTTTTGAAAGTCACTCATCTTTGGTTATGATTATATCGTCTTGGAAAATATGGAAATTGAGTAAATATTTCGGATCTTTGAGCTTAATTTAGATGTTTTGCCCGAGGACGGACAAAAGCTAAGTGTGGGGAAAATTGATATGTGTTTAATTGTTGATATATTTAATCATTTACACTTAGCGATTATTGAAATGAAAATGCTTACGATACTCATTTTAATTCATATATGATTTTAGGTACAATTTGGGAGTAAAGAAATTAAAGTGAGTTATAAGCATTACATTTGGGTCATTTTTCAAAGATTTATTTTTTCTTGTCTTCATGGAGCAAGAAGAAAAAAAGGAAAGACAAGAAAAATCAAAATAGGAGAATTAAAGGTGTTTGCTGAAAAAAAAGAAAAAAAAGAAAAAAATGGCAAAACACAACACAACGTAGTTGTGCGTGTGTTGTGCGTTAAATGCACAAGTGCATTGCGTGGCCGTAAGCAGCATCCATACAACACTGTGTTAAAACATAGCACACGCAGAGGAGCATACAGAGCGCACAAGGATTTTAAGAGAGGGGCACATATTAATTGGTCACTTCAGATAGCAACAGTAGACGGCAACAGCTAAACGCACAGAAGGTGCTAAATTGTAAAATCAAGCAACAAGACAGTGCAGCGTGAAGGCTGGTGCAGCTTGCTGGTGTGGCTGCGTGGAGAACTACAGAGCAGAATAGAAGCTGGCACAACGTGGTGAAGGGTAGCAACAGTGAAGAACTGTGTTGAAGCTTTGAAGAGAAATTAAAGGGTTTTTGGTTAGGGATTAAAAAGGGGCCGAAGTAATTTTTCAGGAAAGACCCATGAAGGGTTAGGCATCCCAACACTGGCTCGGAGGTGACATTGACGCCAACGACCTTGGTTAATTATTTTTCATTATTTTGTTGTTTCTTTCTCTCATTAGGAATTGATTGTATTATCCTATTTTAATTAATTTGGGTATTGTGTATGGATAATCGAATTTTCGTTATTATTTGGTTATTTGTGCATGAACCCGTTAGGTATTGTGAATTGATGCTTTTAATGTGTTCATTGAATCGTTAATTTCAAACTCATTGCTAGAATTTCGATATAATTTGTAATTGTTATATTGAAATTCATATGTAGCGACTAATGATTCGTAATCATTAGGGATAACATGATCTAGGTTAAATGATGCATCGTATGTGATTGTTGCCTTAATTAATTGGTTTTCCTAATTCTTAATGCTACTACCTAATTAAATCTAGAGATCGTATCCTAGATTATTCGATGGTTAAGTTTAATTAACGATCGTATCTTGATTAAACAAAACTTAAGGAAAAACTTGGGTTAATTTTTAACCTACGATTAATAGTTGCTAGGAAATGTTAAAGAACAACAAATTAATAAAATATGCTTGATTAGGGTGTAGGCTAAGATTGAACCAAAGAATCGGATCCCTACCGAATTTCCCACTTTTATAATTTTTTGCATGTTTTCTTTAATTTGTTTTTATTAGTTAGTTTTATTTTATTTTCTTCTTTAAAAATCCAAAACCCTTTTTTTCCTAAACACCAGTTAATTTCATTCCATAAACTTTACACACATTCTTTGTGGGATCGACCTAGACTCGCCACTACTATAGTAGTAGTCTAGTTATTTTATTTGACTAGCGTAACGGTGCGCAGTCAGTAGGTCGTTTCTTTAATCTTAAAACATACTTTAACATTCTTCTTGATGAGTGGTGAACTCATATGTGTTTCATTATAATTCTTGATATGATTGGAATAGATTTTTACAAATTATCAATCTAGTGTCTGCATGTTGGAATTATTAATTGAAACATGTATTAGGAAACATTCACTCAAATAAAGAGTTTATAATGATATCATCACTACTAGATGTTTTACGGAGATTAGTGATTAAACTAGCACCAGTAGTTTGATGGAGTAGCTACCTATCAAGTCTTAACAATAAGATGAGATTTTGTGAGTTAATCACCATATAGAGTGAACCGGGAGATCTAGAAAGAAAAACCAAAATGATAGCAAAATGGTAATTTCACCCTTTATTGTGTGGATGGCTATAATATGGTTCACAATAGAGTTTACAATTGGACATCTAATTTGAAGCATGTGTTCTTATAATATCTAATAGTTCAAGAGTTCTGCTAAATGTCTTTGGTAGAATGACATTTGGTTAATAAGTTGGAATTAATTTTAATGAAATTAAATTAATTATGAGCTTATTGGAGCTTGAATTATATAAGTCCAATTAGATTCTCTACTTGGCTTCTAGGAAAGGTTATCAAGCAAAGTAAGAAAAATAAATAGAGGTTACTGGAAAGAAATTAAAAAAAGAAAAGACTGAATTAGATTTAGAATAATAATACCCTAATAATTTAATTAAGAATTACTTAAATTAGTTTTTAAGCCTATGATTAAATTACACTAATTAATTTTTAATTAGAGGCACAAAATGAACATTTAAGATTGGGTTGGATTTTGGTTTGATTTAATTAATTAGATTAATTAAATTGAAACAATTTTTGTAAAGACAAAAGGAGGGCAAAATCAAATTCTACAAAGATGTCGATTTCAGTTTTATATAGCTAAATGGATAGATTCACATTTAGCATTGAATTGCTAAACATAAGGTGGGATTTTATCATGCTTTATCATCATTAAATGGTTTAATGGTGTCCTCATTAAATAATTTAATGGTCTTATCATTAAATGGTTTAATGGTTGTTATTTAATATTGGCATGTAGAAAAACATATAAACCTTTTAGCATTCAATTGATTAAAGAAGGAAGTCGTGCATTTGTTGCTCTCTCTCGCTTCTTTCATCATTTAATCGAAAATGAGAGTGTCTTATTTTTTTTATTGTCTTTTCATCTAGCCAGATTAAATACATGAGAATGTCTCATTTATTGGCCCCCCTCTTTCATTCTGATTAAGAGGATGAAGTGGTGCGTTGGTTGCTCTTCCCTTCCCCCCTCTTTTCTTTCATGATCTAGTTAAAATTGGGAATGAGAGGGTCTCATTTTGGTTCTTTCAACTAGTTGATCATAAAATGAAAACCTCTACAATATTTCTTCTCCTTTTCCACTAAAGGATCTTGTTAACCAAGTTGTCTAAGCAGAATAAGTGATAGATCGGATTAGATGAGGATACAATAGTGAGAAGTCAAAGTTGTTGTAAAGTAGTCGGTAAAATTTTGATAATGTTCTTATGTTATTTATTTTTCTAATACCGTATCATGTATGGATTAAAACATGTTGATTTAGCTATCATGCTTCTGCTACATTTTGATTTCAGAAAAAGTTTTTAAAATCTACCGTTTAGTCAAATCTAGTATGATATTGTTTTTTAATCCAACAGCAAAGTCAAGCTAATGACTATAAATTAACACATTTGGTAGATTGATTTCTCTTCATAATTTTAGAATTAGTTATTTCTTTTCAATAATGGATTGGAAGGGTATGCAAAACAAGAAAATAAGGTGATAATGAAAATATAAGGTAGGGAAGGAATTTGGGAGTGACTTAAAGAAAAGAATAAAAAATGGGAAAGGAGTATAAAAATTCCCAGTAGGTCACGATCGTGACCCTAAAAATCCCTTCTATCATGATTGTGACCCATAAGGTCATGATCGTGACCTACGAAGGGGAAAAGTGGGCCTGCAAAATTTTCAAGTCTTTTTCTCAATTTTACCTCTCTTTTCTTTCCCTGGCCTATTTTTCTTACCCACAATACTCTCTCTAGAATGAAAAAGCCTAAATCCTCTCACTTCTCTCTACAACCCACCTTAAGGTTCTTCCTCCCTATACACCTTTCAAGCATATCTCACTCCAAATAGGTCTGTGAATTAAGTAGCCAAATAAGTGCTTTTAAGGAGAGGGCAAAGCATAAATGGTAGGGCACAGATAACAAAACTGAGTGAGGGATTACGAAGTACCCTTTTCGATTTAGTTTGAAGAGGAAAGTAACCATTTTTAAACCCTTAACCTTAAAAAATTGTTGTACCTCAATATTTGGATTTTGAAATATTAGAAAGACTTTGATTGAGCGAAAAGGTTGAAAACTTAGGAAGTACAATTCAATAGGAAAAGTTTACGTGTTTTAACTTTGTCATTTATCAAGAACTCACCTTGGAATTTTTCACATCCCTCCAATTTGAGCATGGTAACTTGAGAGAATTATGGTTTTGATTGTGAGGTGGACCGTATGATTTAAATATTGAAACTTTATATAAAATCGGTGGATTACTAGAATCAACTGTAGTGGACCGGTCACATTATTGACCCAACTAACAAGGTTGGACAACTTTGATGCTAAATATGTACATAATAACATAATCCGTAGCCCTGAACATTTACTGCTACATAAATTCATATGTCAAACCATGTTTGACAAAATTGAAAGCAACAAGTGTTCAATGAAGGAGCTATTTATTTTGTGGTGCACAAATAATAGCATCCAACTTTATACATCTACCCACATTTTCAACGCTCTTAATGCTACTTTGAAAAAGAGAAGCAATAATCTTGCCATGAAATACTTGGTTACCATTATTACGGATTATTATTGTGTTAACTATGATGGATTAATTGTGCATCTTCCTAAGTTTCTTAACATTTATTATCTAATAAGATGAGATCTTGAAGTCCTATAATATGGAACTTTAAGATGTTAGTGCAAAATCACATGTCAAGAATAGGGCAGGACAGGCCAGTTCCAGCTTAACAATACCGTAACAACAAGAGGAGGAGTTAACTAGTGAAGAATCTATAGAAGAGTTGTTTTTAAGGTTTTGTTAATTTTGTTTTATTCCCACCTTACATGTTGTTCGTTCTTCTAACGTTGAGGACAATATGTTGTCCAAAAGTGGGGAGGTTTACACTATATTTTTGTTTTGAATATGAATTTTACATATTGTATGTTGGTTTTCCTTAATCGTGTGGATGTGTTAATAGTTAGGACTTAAAATAATTAGTTTAGCTTTGAACATAATCTTCTAATTTGTAAAGATTTATTAGCTTATGCAATTCATGTTTTAGGTATCTTTAGTTAAATATGAATGTTTATTAGAATCTGATGTTAATTTTCTCACCTAAGGAATTTTGTTACATACATTTATAATCATTGGTCAATTAAATAAGTAATGTTATTAGTATCTTTTCATGGAAATGATTAGCTAAAGAAATGAGGCAATAAAATGTGAAAAAATGTATATCTTAAGCAAATAAATACTTTGCTAGCCTTTAGATTATGAATAGAGCTAGTAGATATTTGAGAATGTGATGTAGCTGAGTAACTAGGAGATATTCTTCACAAATATTTACTTTCGCATCAAAAGACTAATGACATTCCAACCAAGCCTTTTAATAAAAACTTGACCTAGTTGAGTAACTGGGGAATGTTCAACACAAATATTTTCTTTCACATCAAAAGACTAGGTCAATGTTAAAGAAAATTAACAAAATGATGTTTTTAATAAATAAATCATACTAATTTGTGTTTTTGAATGTTATGTGGTTTAGAGCATATTATCGAGCCTTAATTTTGTGCATTTGATGTGTTTTAATGTGTTTGTTAGTGTTTGAGATTAGGTAAAGAAGATCAGAGACGTTGTCACAATCGTGCCAGAAGCAACCCAAACATGGCCACAATCGTGAATAAATAGGCCACGATCATGATAGAAACTAATTTCATAGGTCACGATAGTGGTCTATCTCATTTTTAAGGGCCACGATCGTGACATACATGCCAAGAATATAGTAGTAGCGATACAAATTCAGGGATCTACTTCCTTTTTGTTTTTGGAGGGTTGTTTTGGACTTTTAAGCCTGGGTAAAACCTAATTTTTACCCTAAAAGACAAAACACTATAAAAGGAAAAGGAAACCTAATCGAGAGCCTACATCTTACCATTTCAAGAAACAACTAAGGAAGAGAAAAGATGAGAAAAGAAGAAGAAGAGAAGGAGTTGCTGCAACCAACTTCAACCATTCTTTCCAAGTTAATTTCTCATTTCATCTTTGTGTTTATTTCATTTAATATATGAGATAGATATGAGGATGATGCCTAAAATTCATTTGGGATTTGTTCTTGAATCAATTATAATTTGATTTTGTTTGATGTTAACGTGTTGGGTATATTGTTTTTCATTTTTGAATACTTTGGTAACAAATCAAGTGGGTGAGCCGATAGTAACATGATTAGGTTGAGTAATAAGAGTTAGCAACCTAATAAATCTCATAAACAATCAAATCAGTAATTATACGATAAGAGATTGTGTGTGAGGACTCAATTATTTATTAAAGTGATTAAAACTAATTAGAATGTAAGATATTTGTTAATTAAGAAATTACAATTTCAAAACATTAGATTCAATTAGGGATTATGATTTAGGGTTTAATGATTAAGTCTTGAGAGCTCATCCCTTTGAAATTCTAAGATCTATATCTATTAACTCAAAAGTAATTAAAGTAGCAATTGACGATAGGATAAATCCCATCTTCTCATAATCGGTTAATCTTGTCTTGCGCAATTGTTAAGTGGGTGTGCTTAATTTAATTTCTTTATATTAATTTTATGATTTCATTTTCAATTGATTTATATTCAATTACATTGTTTTTTTCTCATTTTTATTTTCATTTTAATTTTAATTTTTAGACCTTAGACAAAGTTAAGATTCAATTAGTTCATTAATTCTTTGTGGGATTGACATCTCAACTACTACACTTAAGACCCATGCATTTGTGAAACATTGAGGATTTTATAGAATTAAAACTTTCTCAATAGGAGGCAACCCAAAGGAAGTTAATTTTCTTTCATTTTCATTTTTGCATTTCTTTCTTATATGTATATGTATCTTTAAGTTGTTAGTTTCTTACATGTTTTTAATTTTCAACCAAAAAGAGAGATAATAAAACAAACAGACAATTTTTCTTTTTCTATTACGTTAGGACTATATAGTTATGATTAGAGAGTGAATTTACTAGAAGAATCTATGGAAACTTTAGCATATACTTTTTCTCTTGTGATTGGTCAATATACATTATCTTTGTAAGATTATTGAGTAATGGTAGTTAGTGAGATTTTGAACCTTAGACTAACACATTTACATCAGTCTCATTGTCTTTTGTTTATGTATGGCCTTCATGATATATACATCATGACTTTGCTTTGATTTTCTGTTCAAGACCACATTTTTGTCATATGCATTAACATGGAAATGATATAGGCATTCTTGGTTTTATAAGCTACATTAACCAAATAGCCTACCTATTTATACGATTTTTCTTTTGACAAGCCCCCTTGAGCTGTATTTGCTTTCTCTTTTTGTGTTAACCACATTACATGCTTTAAACCTAACCAAATATCTTACCTAAGCCTTCAAGCTAGTGGAGCATTTGTTGATTGATGAAGATTGTGGATGTATAAAAGTTTAAGTGTAGGGGTGTGCATATTTATAGGTTGGTTATATTAGTCAAAATGTCATGTTATGAATTCTATTGTTGGTATAACTTCTTTTAATTTTTATAAAAAAATGGAAAGAGAAAAGAATTTTTTTAAAAAAAATAAAAGTATCAAGGAGGAAATGCATATGTTTTTCAAAGTTATTTATGATTAGTCATTCCTCCTAAAGTTGTATTGAACAGGTAATTTGAATCTGATGTATATGAAGTAGATTTGGCTTTGAAGGATTACTGCTTGTAGTTTCAATATATTGTTATCAATTATATGAGTGATTCCTTTTAGTTGACTATGCTTCATGTAGTTTGTGGTGTGAGAGCTTGAATTTAAGCTATAAAAACATAGTTTTGGTAATCATCATAGTTGATGTTCACAATTGTGAGTAAATGTTAGTTTTTGTTCTTGATGGTATATTTAGTATTTTTCTTATTTCACTAGCTTTGACGAATTTTACACTACACAATCTAAATATGTCTCACATTACCCTGTCCCACATTACAACCTTAAAAGTCCTTTGATTGATAATTATGGATGTGAATCCTAGTGGTGGAGAAATGAAATGGTTTGTAAAGTTGTGAAAGGTTATGATCATTAATGGTTTTTGAGTGTACATATGGATATATCTTATTTAAACATATTTTATTCAAGTCTACCTCTAGATTTCTCATTTTCTAAAGGTAATGAATGTTGATTGATCGTAAGTAGAAGCATTAAATGTTGAGTTCTTGCTATGATTTTTGAAAGTTGTTTCTATCTATTTTTGAAAAATATGGAAAATGATAAGTATTTTAGGTTTGTAACTTTGATTTTTATGTTTTGCCCAAGAACACTCAAAAGTTAAGCTTGAGAGAAATTTATATGTGTTTAACTGATTATAAATTTATTCCCTAACACTTAATAATTAATAATATAAAAAGCTTAAGACGTCCACTTTAGATCATATTTGGTTTTAGGGACAATTCGAAAGTGAAAGAGCTATAGTAAGTTGAGAGCACAATCTTTGATCCATCTTCTTGAGATTAAAACTCACTTGTCTTCATGGAATAAGAAGATGAAAGATTACAACAAGAGGAGATAAGAACGCGAAAAGGAATAAAGAAGGACACGCTGTCATGCTATGAGACAAGTCAGTCATGGCAGTGAGAGTGTTGTCACGCCTATAAAAAATTTGTCATAGTTGTGAGAGTGTTTATCATGCCTATGACACACCAACTCACACCCATGAGATTTTTCTAGCGCACCCTAATATTTTTTAATATAAATTGACAAGTTGTGGCGGCAGAAGGCATGTTTCATTCGGAGAATCGTCTTCGGAGAGTGGAGTCTTAGGTTTTTAAGTAGAAAAAGGGCAAAGCTCCATTCCTTTGGATACTTATGAAGGTTTAGGTTTCTGACACTAGTTTGGAGGTGATATCGATGCCAAAGAACCCGGTTAAGCATTTCTCTCATTGTGTTTGTTATTATTTCTCTCTTAAGGATTGATTATGTTATCGTATGTCTATTGTTCGAGTGTTATATAAGAGTGATTGAATGTTCTATTTGATTGTTTTTATTATAAACTTATTGCTAAAATTTTAATATAATTCGTAATTGATATGCTAAGATTCATTTGTGACAACTAATAGTTTTTAATCATTAGAGATAACTTATCCTAGGTTAAATAACCCGAGTTTGTGTAATTGTTGCATTGATTAGTCTATTTTCCTAACTCGTAATGTGACTCTTCAATTAAATCTAGAGGGCTTGTTCTAGTTTGTTTGATTACTAGGTTTAATTAACGAGCTCTTCTTAATTAAACATGACTTATGGGAAAACCGGAGTTAACGGAGCTTATTGTTAACCTATGATTAATAGTTGCTAGGAGATGTATGAGAATAACAATTCAGTGAAGTATGCTTAATTGTGTGTAGGCCGAGATTGAACGGATGATTGAGTTACTAATGAATTCATCACTTTCATCATTTTTTGAATGTTTTCTCTAATTTGTTTGCATTATTTTTTTGTTTATTTTCTTATTTTAAACCAAACTAAAACCCCCTATAACTTAAACACAAATTCTTTTCATAACAAAAGCTAACCGAACACTCTCTATAGGATCGACCTAGACTCATCACTACTATAGTTATAGGTCTAGTTATTTTGAGTAGTGTTACGACACGCTATGTCAGATATTATGGTTTCAAAAGGGAGATAGAAAATACCAAGTTCTTTTATAAATTCATCAAAATAAGGAGAAACATTAACAAAATTGCCTCACTACAAAGACCAAATGGTGGAATTATTAAGGAGCAAGAAGAATTAGGGAGGAAGTTTATAATTATTTCAAAATATCAATAAGAGAGCAAGTTGTAAGCTACTCCTTAATAAAATAGCTAAAATAATTCATCTTCAATGAATTCTCAGAAGAGGACATCAATTTTTTAACTAAGCATATCACTAAAGAAGAGATTGTACCCACTATATTTCACCTACACCCCAACAAATCCTAAGTCCTAATAGTCTAAATGCGTTGTTCTTTCAAAAGATTTGGTTATGGGTTATGATAATAGAGGAGATAGTAAAGGACTTAGTCCTAGAATTCTATAACAAGGGCACTATGTTATAGGAAATTAATAGGACCTTCATTACTTTAGTCCTTAAAGTATCAATTCTTAGTTTTTTTTTATTGTATTATAGACCTATTTCATATCGAAACATTATTTACAAAATCATCTCTAAATCTTAACCATTATACTTAACGCAGTAGTGGGTTGGGTAATACGAAATCCTCTAGGAGCATTTATTCATAACAAATTGATTGAGGGTAACATTCTATTCGCTCAAGAGCTATTCAAATTTAATGAAAGGAAGAATGGGCTACAAATTTATACAATTAATGTTAATTTTCACAAGGCTTTGATTCTAATAGCTTGTCCTTTACCACCCATATACTTAAGGCTTTTAAATTCTCCCATCCTTTTTTCAGTTGGATCAAGTAATGTGTCACCACTAATGTTATAAGTACCGTATTAAAGCCGATATTAGATTTAGTTTTGGTATGGTATTGTACTTATACTAGTCAATTTCGAGTATCATTTCAAGTAATTTTTAAAAATGATAAAATAGTACTTAATTTTTTAAATTACAAATAGTCCCTCAATATATTGTGTTATATAATTCATAATTTTCATCAACCTTGTTTGCAAAACTCATATTAATAAAAATTTAAAATAATAACAGTCTATTTATTTCTAGCATTATTACTTTTCACATATTTCACGTATAAAAAATAATCAAAATATAAAACTAACGATAATAAAAATTACTTAAAATGTTATTTCATCATATAATAAAGAATAATTATATCAAAACATCAAATAAAAAATGTAATTTGATCATCATACAAATATAAAACTAACGATAATGAAAATTAATTAAAATGTTATAATTTCATCATATAATAAAGAATAATTATATCAAAACATCAAACAAATAAAATAAAGTTTCATTAATCCATGAGTATTACATTAAGAATTCGTGCTGAAGAACACAACCAACTAGAAATGAAATCTAAAATAAAAATATTTACAATTAAAAGTTTATATTTATATTATATATATAGAATTTAACATATGCATCAAATATAAATGAAATTAAAAGAGAAGAAATGAAAACCTATAACTTCATCCAATAAAATATTTGTTAAAATTGCATTTACTTCAATTTTCATTTAGTACAAAATTCCATCATTGAAGGGATCCTCATTATCACAATCATTCAAATTTTGCACCAAATGACATATTAATACCTTCTTATCTGAGATTATCTTCCAAGTCACTCTTATCTATCAAACTAGTTCCTCAAAAACCCAATCCACTAAAAAATCGATATAATCAAGAAAAATTAGGTCTACAAAACCAATTTGTTCTAGTAAGAGTCAAAGTAAACAAATAAAATTAAATTATTAAGAGATTATATTCATCTTAAATGATAATAATATACCTTACTTAAAGTTATAGATTGTATCTAACAAAGACTAAGTGTTCAATTTGACGTGTTCCAATTTATTCCATTTCTTATAATAAATGAATTTAAATGTGATCCAATTTTTTCATATCTTGTTGCACTTACACATTGACTCAAAATTATACTTACAAACCTTTGGAACTCTAAAATACCACTTCTGAATTGGTCTTATCAAGTAACTATAAGACAATAAAAATAACCTTATAAACAAAATAAAGTGATGATTAATTTCTAATAAGTAACAAAAGTGAACAAATATATACCTAAATTAAGTTTTGTCTTTCACAAATAGTAATATGCATCCTAAAAACACCATAAACATCCTTATAAACTTCCATTTATGAGATTAGGAAATCTTTCATCATCTTTAGACAATAATTGTTGTAGTTAATAATATTCTCCTATTAACTTCAGTTTTTTTTGTAGAACTTAGTATAAAATAAACACTAGGATTCAAAAATTCCCTAGCTACAAAATAATAGAGAGGAAATTTATCTTTCTCATCTCTCATTGATGACTACAAGATAAGGTGTATATCAACAAAACCTATTTTCATATTGACTTTGATTGCTTCCTTCGGCCCCTCTATAGCATCATAAAAATAACTCATTGTTATCTTTGATTCAGGTGAAGTACTCTCACCAAAGGTTTATAAACTTATATGACAAACTAACATTGAGGCCAAAATTTATGATCTTCAAGTATAATTCTAAAAACCTCTAAGTAAATATTAGACTTAACATATTGAGATGCAACTCACTTATTAATTATAAACATTTATATCAACTCCTTCTTCGTCATAACAAAACATTGAAATGATAAGAATTAGTCTCAAATCTTGTAATAGTAAGATAACATAAATTTTTGCCAAAGAGAAATCCTTTAGTCATCTAGTTTAGGACCCATGTAAGATAACAAATGAACTTGGTCACTTTTTTTACTTTCTAAACATTTTAATCAATGATAGGAAAGTATCTAACTTCTCCTTTATTTTTCAACATTAGATTAATGCAATATGTTACACAAAGAGTCCAATAAAAGGAATTATAACTACTTTGCAATCTTTTCTAACTATTTTGTAAGTAGAATCATTGTTAGTAATGAATTCAATAATATTTTTTAGTCTAACTTTATTCCCTTCATCAAATATCTAGAATAGAGTATCATAATTTCTAGCAAGGTTAGATGCATTAACAGACTTCAAAAATATTATTCCCTTAGTAGAATAGACGAAAAAAATTGATAATAGACTTTTACCTTCTATTTCTCTATCCATCACACATAATTGAACACTTATAAGTTACCTAAGTTATTTTTCTTTTTATCCAAAAAAACTATTTATTTCATAAGCTGAGCTAGTCAAAAATTTAGCTTTATAGTTATCAATTGAAGAAGTTTATATCCTAAACTGTAAGAGGCAATAGTACCCACCATAGGCTGGTAATAATAAGACTAGGTAGCATTGATTGATATACTTGAATAACCATTGTCAAGTCCACATTATGAGTCACTTAATTATATTACAAAGTATTACGAATTGAACGTTAAGCTCTATGAGTTGTTCATGGTACAAAAAAGTTAGACACTTGTCTTCTTTTTCTCACGTCATAAGCAATATTTCCTTCTTGATAGGTAAGAAAACTACCTTCAACATCATAAGTATCATCTTAACTATCAAGAAAAGAACTTTCACTACTAATTTCATAATTCAGTCTTTTCTTTTATCTTTCTCATGTTGATACTCTTCAAGCAAAGTTGTCATTTTCTACTTCACATTATGACTCACTCTCACAAAGCTCAACATCACCTTTTATCCAAACTAAATGCTTCTTTAATCTTGTTATTCCCCTACCTTTCAAATGTTTATTACAATACAATCAAATGGTATAGTTTTTCATTTCAAGAATCAATCTAGCACGATCGTAAATTGGATCATCAAATCTTTCTGAAGCGACTAAATTATCAAGAATACATAAGGTTCCCTTCATTTATCTACAAAAATAAATGACATATATCAAAAGTAACTTAATAACTCCATATCAAAATAAAATTTGGTAAAATAAAATAAAAATAGAGCAATAACAATTTCTCAACAATCATATGATATAGACATTCAATTGAACTTGATGAACTTATGTAAATGATTTCTTAAGAAAATTTAATACTTAAGCACTATCGAAAAAATTTTCATATTGTGCTATTACATAAACTTAAAACTATAACTTATTTTGTATTATTACATAATTCAACCATAAAGTTGCAAATATAACATGTTTTGTGTGAGTGCAATTCAACTATAAAGTCGTGACTATAACTTATTTTATAAGATTATGTAAATTCAACTATAATGTCATAACTAAGCTCATTTTGTATGATTACATAATTCAACTATAAATTCACAACTATAACTCATTTTGTATAATTACATAATTCAAATATAAACTCACAACCATACCTTATTTTGTATGATAACATAATTCAATCATAAACTCACAATTATAACTCATTTTGTATAATTACGTAATTTAACCACAAAGTCATAACTATAACTCATTTTGTATGATTACGTAATTTATTTATTCAATCATATAATTCAACCATAAATTAATCTATTTTGTATAGTCACACAATTCAATTTATAACTCAATTTATGACATCTACTTTATGACAATGTATATCCCAATTTGTGTATAATTATTTTAATTTTTAAGTCACTAATTCCTCATTATGATTTTGTCAATAATTTTAATCTTTCATTAACAAAATTTTCACTAAATTTCATTCTCTATTAAGACAATGTTTCATTTAATTATTCTAATCATCACAATATTTTATTTAGAATTTCATATCCAAAACAACACATATTTTACTCTATATTCCTCAAATCTCAAAAACACATATATAAGATAGACAACAGAAAAATTGATTCTATTTTATTTCATTCAATAATCAACAGATTCAACATAGATAGCAGTCACAACACTTAACACAGCACATGATTGACATTTGGCTACCTTGAGGCAACTAGGATGGTGAAGGACAACAATAGAGGACGATGGTTAAGGACAAAGACAAAGGAAGATAGTGAGTTATGTGAAGATAGTGAGTTATGTGGGTTTCATGTAGAGGAAAAAAGTGGAGGATCGAGGATGATAGAATAGAGAGTTGTGTGAGGTTGGGCAACGGGTTGTGTAGACTGCAAAGGGCGAAAGCAGGCTGGTGGACTGGTTACAATTGTGATGGGCTATAAACCTATAATTGTGACATAGAAGGAAACCAGCAATGCAGTGACTAAATTGGATGTTAGTGAGGCTAAGAGCTGAGGCTCAGGCATTAATCAGATTGTAAAGAGAGTTAGCAGGGGTGACCAAATGTTGGGAGGAGAATGATTGAGATAGGCTTCAAGTATGATTTAAGGTAGGTTAACTTTTGTTTTTGCTATTTAGTGCCTTAATTTCTTAAATTTCCAAATCTAACTGATACTCGACCAGTATTTTATATAGTGGTCAATATTGAAAGCTAATACTATACTGGTCCATTTAGCACCATTTCAAAATCGGTATAGTACATACCAACTGATTTGGCACCATTTAGCACCTCATCTTTTTGCATCATAGTCAATAGTTCTCCCACTAGGCAATTCCAGTGAGGCAATGGGCTACCTATACCTATTTATACTATGTATAGAGACTCTTACTTGATTTCTTTCTATTAACATCTCTAAAGATCTTAACTCTGAGTATCACAATAAATGCAAGAAACTCAAACTCTTTAACTTATATTTTACTAAATGACCTTCTATTATTTTCCAAGGTAAAGATAAATCTATATCACTAGTTACAGCCTCCTTATAGATACTCAAAACTTTATTAGTCTTAGCTATTAATATGGACAAGAGCCATCTAATAATTTCAGAGAGTGGGATATAACTTGCCATTTGGCTCTCCTCTATATCAAAGCATTAAACACAAAGAGCCTCCATTTACACACCAAGTCCTCCCAATTTCCTCCAAAAAAATCTTCACAAGGACTACATTTCTCTACTTAAGTAGATCAAACAAAGAATGTTCAATTGGAGTATAAAAGCTTTGTCTTTTACATGAAGATTAACTATGATTCCATTTATTTTGCAATCTTTTCACATATATTGAACTGCCTATATATTTTTAGCTAAAGGAGACACCAAAGACAATCAAAGGTTATTTAAGAGGTTTCTATGTAATTGAGTTGAGGAAGCTAGGGCTCACTACAAAGTAACTTGGAACACAATTTGAAGTCTAAAGAAGGTGGAGGACTAAGAGTTCAGCCACTAAAAATCACAAACCAAGTCCTATTATGCCCAAGACTTTGGAGAATCCTCACCAATAAAGAGGCACTAAAAGTTAAGTGGATCCACTCTTACCTTTTAAAAGGCAAGAGCCTATGGAAAGTAAGTGTTAATGCATATTCATCATGGTTCATGAAACTTCTTCTTCGATTAAGGAACCACCTTTAGCCCAACATATTATGTAGACCAAAAGAATAAAGAATACACTTCCTTTTGGTTTGGCAATTGGTGTTCAGTTGGTTGCCTAATCAATTCACCCCTAATGGTATCAATGTCGCATACAAAAGCTACAAGATGGTTATATTCCTAATTAAATTTGGACTAGTATAACTGTTGGGTCCGGGATTCGGTACCAGCAACATTGGCCGAGCGTACCCCCGCGGCCCAGGTACCTAGGCATTGGCCTAGCGTACCCCATTATCCAGTATTGTCCTCTTTGGTCATGGGTGAGCCACGA
>JANZLD010000002.1:40027835-40048449 GCA_026413575.1 Erythroxylum carthagenense
TTTTGATACTCCTTTAAAGCTCACTTATAAGACTTGGGCTTTCCCCCTTATAAGCCCATTCCATCCAACATAAAGTCTAAGCCTTCATTTAATATCAAACTTCTACTCCCAATCATACTTGCCAATTAAAACAATTAAAGCAAGAATAGCAAATAAATCAATGAATAATCAATTAAATAAACGAAAAATTTTCCGGGGCCCAACAATAACCAAGTCTAAGAGCAACTAGGAAGTTTCAAATTCTTGTATACACCTAAATCTGGGGTGGATGACTATATATGGGTGAAACATATCTTTGGTGCTTTCACTAACTATTCATGTAAGAAATTTCTCTTCCCCTATACTTGAAACTTCCATAGGCTTGGTAAAACTGTCGTAGATACTCCAAATTAATTCCTAAACTCTTACAATTAAACAAACGTAATATAGGAATATAGGAGTCAATTGTACGAGGAATTCTAGCCCTCGAATCATTACAAAAAACAATTAATAAAAGAAGGGGTCGATGAGTTTTGCAATGAAGAAAATAAAGGAAGTAATAAAACAAGAATTTTCAATAAAACAAACTTTAGTTTGTGGTTGCTTCCACCTTTTGAAACTACGATTGGTGATTGGTATAAAATAATTATTTCATCATTATATATTTAATATGATACTAAATATCCATAATTTCTTAGGATTAGTTAATCGAAAACTCCTAATTAAATTAACTATTATTTCTTAACAGCCTTATAGATGATTTAAAATTTGATTATACAATATTTTTACAAAAAGAAAGACTATCAAAGCAAGAGAGTATAATATCCAGACTTAAATTTAAACTAGTTGAATGATTTTCTTTAGAGAAATAATTTCTGATGCAATAAATTAGAACCCCTAATTGCTAAAAATGATTAAAAGAATTGAACTTTTATGGATTTAAACTTGAATCTTAGTATGTTATAATTTCAACTAGTAAAGTGCATTAGACATTAATAAAAAATAATCATATAATAGAAATATAGAAAAGCATTTCAATAGATGAGTGAATGAAACACTTTACTATTAGACCCAAGTACCTTTCAATCTTCAAAATTCCAAAAGAGTTTCCACTTTCTTCAACTAAGAATAAGAGACTTAGCCGATAATAATCATCCCTACTACTTAAAACTGAAGACAAACTACTCTAATTTTGACTAAGGAAATGAGAAAACAAAAGAACTTTAAAAACCTAAAAATTGTGGCTAGAAATTGAATGCCTTGCTCCTTCACATTTAAGCTCTATATATAGCCTTCAAAACCCATATGAAAATCTTATAATAATGATCCTTTAAATCCCCCATATCATATCTTCAATGATTTTCACTCAAATTTGACCAAAATAAGGTTTTAAATCAATTTTAACATATTTTTCTTTTGATATTTAAATTTTGAAATCTTTAGTAAACATGCCCTCATGTAAGATTTAGATTTCACTTTGATTTTTGTAATTTGATATCAATTTGAAAAATAAAATATTTTATTAGCCTAAATCTTCTTATCACTCTTGGTTATTATTAAGATTTCTTGCCTATTTAAATTTTTAAATTTAGATTAATGCTTATTTATTTTTCTATTCAAATGGCATCTTCTTACCTTATCCTACAAAAATAAATAAAATATCAAATTTTGAACATATTAAAATACATTATGAAAAATTTTGAATACTAAAACTATGATAAAATTATGATACATAATGGTTATAACTATGCAGTGCACTACAACCCAAGGTATTTTCTTTTTACGGCTGGTTATGCTGGCTAGAATCCTTATATTAGACAACCTACTTACCCCAATAACCCCGATCAATGTCCCCTATCTTCTATTTTTCTCATGTGGCTACGTCAAATAAGTACGTGACTCACCAACTACGGACCTGAAGTAAAGGGTTGTAGGAAATCCTCAATCAAATCATATCCAGCCCCCAACTAGAAATGAAGAGCGCATTGGGTGGCTAGATTTATCTCCTATGGCTAGAAAGCAATTCAAGAATCTTTAAAAACTCAACTACCAATAGTGACCTACCTGTCCATAAAATCAAAGCTCACCTAAGGATCCAGTTGCAAATTAATTAGCTTTAACACAAAGGAATGCATGAATGCAAAACAGAAGAAAATCAAGAATAAGGGTGATAGTTTAAAGGGAAGGTACCTCAAGAGAAGAGATAGGGCTTACTCCTGACTAGCTCATACCAATGTCCCTGAACCACCATTAACAGTTTAACCTAGGAAACAAAAGGAAACTAATCAACATGCAGCAGATAATGAGGGAAGAGAAGTCAATGAGCACTCGCCTCTTGGGTTAAAGGATCAACTTGGGGTAGAGATTGATCAAGAGAAATGTTCATGAGATGACAAGGAGTTGACACGTACTGTAGCAAGTAGCTTGTCAGGCATTAAGAATACAAGTGCTAGGTATCTATAATTGTTGTCCACGAGTCAGATTTTTGTACCAAACTAGGCCCATCACTAACATGTCTATGGAAGCCATACCCCGGTAACCTATACATCATCTTTTGGTGAAAATTTTAAGGTTTGAGAATTATTGATAACTTTTCAAACTTCTTAATGCCTTTTGAGTCCTATCTCAGAAGTCATCCTTTAAATAGCCATTTGGTATCTCTGTGAATTAGTAAAATTGATTGACCGAAAATTTAAATGTACTATAAGAAATAAAAATCTTTTAAGTTTTTTTTACATAAAAGGGAATAAAAATCGAAAAATTACAAAACTAGTCGTGGGAAACAAATCCTCTAAAAGGATTGAGATGCACCCTACGAGTGTATGTTCTAGAGAAATACTCCCAAGCTTAAACTGAGTTGCAAAATTAGCCAGCCAGTCTACACACCGGTTGCCCTTCCTGTGAATGTGGCGTGGTCAAATGACCCAGTTCATGGTAAAGAGCTCGTTAATGTTGAGGACCAGGGGATCGAGGGATATTAAACACATATATAGGGAAGACATAATGTTTATAACTATTAAGGAGTCCACTTCTATGACAATCTTACGATAGCCTCTCTGCTATGCAAGATGAAGACTAGATAGAACTCCCTAGAGTTCAACTAAAGTAGGAGAGCATCGTCCTATTTTGTGTATAAAGCCTCTAAGCCAGGCACCTGAGCTGTCTTGAAGAAGGCCTCCTATTGTGACCGTAAAGGTTGAACTTTTGCATGATCCGTCTGTATTTAATTTGACCCATTCGGGAGGAGGTTTGCTCCAGCCGATAAGTTATTCATTTCGAGTCCAAATTCCAGTGAGTGCTCTTTCTTGCGATCATGATGCCATTTTGATTTGGTGGATATACTCCAAAATGATCTGCACCGGAGAAATTGGTCAAGAGAATTGTGCCTCGAACAAGGCCCTATTTCTCTAAGACCATAGAAAACATCAAGTCATTCCAAAAATGGTTGACCAATCTAGGCCCTTTACCTTTCGATGAGTTTGGAGGATAATCAAGATCTACTCCTGGGTTTGCAGGGTAAAAAAGTCATAAGCAATGACCTGAGGAGGGAACGCATTCCATAAGGTGCAGGCTCGTACGTAGTCTCACATTATATGAAGCAAGGATTCTTCAGAATGACAGTAGTGACAAGCGACATTAGTGGTTAGATGTCTGCAAACACGCTGTTGATTTGACAGCAAACGGTTGTATGCGAAGAGCCACAGGAAGGATTGGATCTTTTACGGCCCCTTCCATTGCCAAATTATCTTCCATAAATAGTTGGAAGGCCTTCCCTCGTGGTTCATAATCGTATAATAGTTTAAAGCTGTAGTGAATTGTCCTATTTCCGAAATACCCCAGATTAATTTATCGGGACCTAAAGAGGCCTTGGGAGGCAGAATCCTTACTATGGATAAGCAAATTGAAGGAGGGATAAGGTGGGTGAATGCTTCCCAGTTCCAATGTCCTTTAGAGTCCACAAAATGCTCTGTTCGCCGATCTAAGTCTGAAGGTGGGACAGGCTCTATTGTATGGGCTATAAGAGGCCCTAGATTTTCAACCCAAGGATCCAGCTAGAAATGGGTCCTAGCTCCGTCATAAATTCTCCATTTTAAACCCTAAAGAAAATGATGCCAGGTAGCCTTAATACTCTTCTAAACCATTGAACCCCCAATAGTTGGCAGTTCGTTGGGTATGCTATTAGCATGAAAGTTGAACTTAGCAAAGAAGATCTGTACCCATAACGCTTGAGGTTTAGAGATCAAGAACCACCCTAGTTTCACAAGGCATCGTTAGTTTCTCTAATATTCCTAATGCCGATCCCTCTGGCTTCTTTGGGCTGGCAGACTGTATCCCAATTGACCAAATTTAACTTCCTTGTACCATTACTGGCATCCCACAAGAATTGTTGCATTATTTTCTCTAAAGTGTCCCAGAGCCTACGAGGTAGACGAACTGTCTGCATGGTATAGATGGGAAGGGCCGCTATGACTGATTGAGTCAAGGTGGTCCTCCCTGTGAGTGATAGAAGGTTGGCCACCAATCCTGACAGGCGTTGTTGGATCTTATCCAGTATATGCTGGTAGGTTTTCTTGTTAACTCTTTCATACAGGATGGGCACTCCTAAATAACATCCCAAATCATGCATTTGTTTAAAGCCTAAATCTCTGCTGAGCAAACGAGTCTCAGAGTTCTGAATATTTTTGGAGAAGAAACAACATGATTTGTCCTAACTTATTCTTTGTCTCGAGGCTGTGCAAAAAATGTTCAGAATGTCTTGAATCACGTGTACCTGGTTTGTGGAAGCTTTTGTGCAAAGAATTAGGTCATCCGCAAAGAACAGGTGTGAGATAGAAGGCCCTCGTCTGCTTAATTTGATAGGCTTCCATTTCTCTATGGACACAGTAGTTTTAATCAAGTGACCCAGACACTCCATACAAAGGACAAAGATGTAGGGCGAAATGGGGGTCACCCTGTCTGATACCTCTCATAGGAAGGAATGGTTCACTAAGCTCGCCATTCCAGATCACTTGCATTGAGATCAAAGAGATACATTTCAAAATAAGATTTATCAAAGAGTCCGGTAGTCTAGCTTCGTGCAACGTATCTTTGATGAAATCCTAAGTCTATCATAAGCTTTTTCTAGATCCACTTTTATTGCCATGATCCCTTTTTTGCCTTTTGTCCTTTTCATGATGTCAATAACTTCTTGGACAATAAAGATATTATCCGTAATTAGGCGTCCTAGAACAAAACTGCATTGAGTGGGAGCATGAGGTCGTTTAGGTGTGGTTTGAGACAGTTGACAATAAGTTTAGTGATGGCTTTGTAAATCGTTAAGCACATCGCTATTGGCCTGAATTGAGTGATCGATATGAGGGATGAGATTTTTGGTATGAGAACCATGATAGCGCGATTAATCTTAGATTCCCATTTTTCATGTCGAAATATTTTCTGAATAAAAGAAGTTAGCGTTGGTCTAACTATGTCGTATTGGGATTGATAAAATAAGGCAGTGAGTCTGTCATATCCTGGAGCTTTGTTCGATGCCATCTTAAAAAAGGTTGATTTTATTTCCTCAGTGTTAATAGGATTTGACAAGGCATTTATTGCTGTGTGTGAGAGCGGAGGAAAATATCCTTTTTTAGGGATTTCCTGGGCCATTTGAAGATCGTTCGATGCTCGTGATTTTGTTTGTTTCTGACACCATATAGCCCTGTTCATTTTTCAGTAAAGTCACCCTCATTCGCCTTCTTTTAGTAGTCGTTATTGCATGGTAAAACTTGGTGTTTCAATCCCCATGGCTTATCTATTGACAACGCAATCGTTGGTGCCAGTATAGTTCTTCTTGGCAAAAAACTTGTTTCAGCTCCTTGCAAAGGTGTTGTTTCAAGTCCCAAAGAGACTCTGATTCGTCGTTTTCTAGCTTGTGTTGAATGCCTTTCAGTCGAGCCATAAGTCACTTTTTCTTATGAAAGATGTTACCCGAATTATCCCGGTACCAATTCTGTAATTTTTCTGTAAAGTGTTTGAGCTCTCCACTAAAATCTTCCATGGTAGGCTTCTAGCTATCTTTGAAAAATTGACTAAAGCTATCCTGCGTTAACCAAGCTGACTGGAAGCTAAAAGAGTTAGTGGTCCAAGTAGAATGCATGCGTTGTTGTATAGATATCAGAAGAGGGCGATGATCCGATTTCAAAAAAGGTAGATGGGTAACTGAAGTGTTCGGATAAGCAGACTGCTAGGAGGTCGAGCAGAAAACACAGTCAAGACGTGTGAGAATCTGGCCTTGTCTCCAAGTACGTTTGCTTCCTATATATCCTAGGTCTTGAAGTTGACAGCATTAGACGCGATCTCAAAATTTGGTATTGACTATGGACTGTAGCTTGGACCCTCCACGTTTATCCTTACTCTCAAAGCTTGGCATTGAAGTCGCCTCCCAAAAGCCAAGGTTTTGGTGGTGATTTTAGCTATTTTGTTCAGAGAATCCCACAGGAAGTGTTGAAGAGCAGCCTGGGGGCTAGCTTAAATGGCTATGAAATCAAAGGAAATATGATCCCACTCGATATTCACGTGCACAAATTGTCGATGAGCTAGAAGAATGCAAATGATATAGTAGTATTCCATAGTAACCAGATGCCTCTCAAAAATCCTTCTGCTTCAACTGGGAAGGAGTGATCAAAACCCAGACTTCTAATAAACTTCATCGCTCGGGTTTCGCTAATTCTTAGTTCCACCAGTACTACGAGTAGAGGTTTATAGACCCGAATGTAGTTCTTTAAAATGGGCCTGAAGGTCTAACTTTCAGCCCTTTGATAGTTCTATATGAAAATTGATATATCAAAGGATAAAAATCTGGAGTAAACACTAATGATCATGAGTGTTTACTGTGTGTTTCTCCAAAACCTGGGGTGGGTTTGTTTGTAAAATTTATGGAGTCTCCTCTATTTAGGTATCCAGCACAAAAGCTTACACATCCTCTTCCATCATTTCCTTATTTTTATCAGGTGGCCTAGATGGTGGTAAAATATATTCGTTAAGCGTTGGTTAGGAGGGGAGGATACAGTTATCAGTTCTCGTATCTTCCTCCATGATTCTACATCCTTCGTCCTCGAGCATTGCTCGCGTGACGGAATGGTCTTGTATCAGTAGTTCGGTATGTGATGGGATGGTTATGGCTATGTGCTGAGGAGTGGGTCGCGTGTTCGATTATGTCGTCTTTGATGTGTCTGTAATTTGTTGGAGTGGCTTGGGCTAGGCTATTATGGGCAGTAGGCTTGTAGTTGGTGGTCTGGATACCATTTGCTGGCGAGTGGGCTTGCTTGGCTCAGGATCTTGTGGCCCAGTTATAACACGGGCTCTAGCAGTCTGATGCAGGGTGGGTTAAAGTTAGGTTTGGGGCTGGATGGCAACTACCGTCTGCTCCTTTCTTCGATTTTCAATTTCTAAACATTCTGCTTCCTTCAACGTTCCTCTGTCAACGTTGGTCACTAACTCATACCTTGAGCCCCGCACTGGTTTGTGTTGGGAGTGGCCTTGCCTATCGCTTCCGATAGTCGTTGTGTGGGTTGGAGGTTTGCATGTTTTCCTCTATACCTGGATCCACAAACCGTACATCGTCGTAGGAGGAGCAGCCGCCGGTTGGTCTTATCTAGGTTTGGTGAGTCCATACGTCCTCGTCTCACCGATAGGGTTGAGTTTGTTCGGATTGGTGTTGTTATAGGTTGGGCAAGCGAAGGCTCCATGACCAACCATGCCGCAGGAGAAACAAATCAACGGTAATTCCTCATAGGCGATTTTAATTAGTTCACCGTCGAGTTCAACAATCGATCGGAGGGGCGAGTTAATGTCAATGTTGACAACCACCCTCGCAAATTTACCGCGTTGAGAGAGTTGGGTGTTGTCGTCTATCTTTACCATCCTCCCAATTAGGTTACCGAGTGCTTTCAAAATAGAGGGGTGGTAGCGGGCCACCAACAATTCGGGGAAATAAACCCATGCCACAACGTACGTAATCTTAACAGACGATGGTCGAAAATCAGGAGTCCATGGTTGGACCGACAGCACATGCCTAGCAATGATCCAAGGTCTGTTGGTTAGAGCTTGAAGGTAATCTTCCAGTGCAATGAAATTTATCAGGTAGAATTCGTTTTCGACATCGACTATCTTTATAAGTCCAGAAAGTTTCCAAAGGGCTTGTAGTCTAGATTTGAGGAGGTTGTATCCCATTTATCTACCTAGTAATTTAACCACTACAGCTTTCTCCCATTGTTTGTCAAGTTTTCCCCTAAAAGTGTTCGATAATTCAATGCCCATCCCGAATTCCCCTTGCACCATGGTTATGTCCCATTCGCCAATTTCAATTGGTTCTTTGACTGGCCAGGTAAAATCTATGTCTCCTTTATCTTGTCCAGTGCGTCCTCTAACAGCTGTGTTGTAACTGTGTTGAATAGGAGGAGGGATGTGTGCTTGCAGGGGAGGATCCTCTTTGCGTTCGCGTATGTGAACCTTTAATGTTGAATGGTCCGAATTTTTTTCTCTCTCTAGAATTTTTCTGACGCATCACATTTAAAAATCTTTTAAGTTATTTAAAAGTATGTATATCCCAAGAATAGTACTATCAAAAGAGTTGAAAAAACTGTTAAAGAAAGAATAGAGAGAGAAAAAATGAATGAACACCTCTGAACGCTCGAAATCTGAACCTGATCGTAACAGCCATCTTGCCAACAAAATCTGTAAATGTTGTAAGAAGGAAGAGCCTCCACCCTTGCAATCTAAACCAAGTTATAGTGCAGTGGTTGAGGAAGGCGATATCACAAAAGTGGAAGGAGTTTTTAGCAGTAGACTGGAGCTATCTTCTGCTTTTAAATCTCGATTAGACAACCCTGTTTGGTTGTTGGCTGATCAGTTATTTTTTAGCTGATTGACCACAACTAGCTGATTGACTTTACCAAGAAGCTATTGGTCTTGTTTCTCAACCAGCTAATTTTATAAAAGCTGCTTACAAGTAGCATTTAGGAAACCACTGATTGACAGTTACTGTAATGCCTTTATGGTGATTTATTGCTAGGCTCGGATGATTTATTAACGGCAACCAAAACTGCATTGTTTGCATTTGCAAAAGCACCACAACTGATCAAACTTCTAAGCATTTTCAAAGACAAGTAACTATTACTCCTTGTAAACGGCAAGTCCGTTGATGAGGATGATGATGCTATCGACGACGTTGATGAGAATGAAGAACTAAGAATTCCAATATTCTTCTTCATTGTCCTACTCTTCTTCTCTTTTCTCGCAACATACAGAGAAGGTGATGATAGATTTTCGAAATCATTGTCATCAGTTTGTATTTTGGAAAATGTTATTATTGTTGGGGAATGAGTTAAAATATTGAGAAGAGATATTGTTGGATATATTTGCTACTTTTCTTTTGGTGAATGTTGCTTGTCATCACTTGCCTTATTTTCTTCTTTTTGTTTGTCCGGATCATCTTCTTCACCCTTCTCATCTTTATAGTCATACACATTTCTCATTTTTTGGCATAGATATGGGACCAATTTGACTACCTTCTTTTGCCCAAAAGATCAAGAAACTAATGGAAAATAATTAATTAATGTATATAACTAGATGAAGCACTTTTATCCACTGGTTGTATATAAGTCAGTACGAACCCAATGCAGTGGGGGAAAAAATTTGTGATCCTTTGAGAATTTATTCGATGTCAGCGACTGGAGTAATGAGATCATCGTCTAATAAGTCTTGCCATACATAACCATTCTTGTATCTCCTGCATCAATTAAAGCATACATATATATACACATATATATATTTACTGATGAATAAAAATAGTAAATGAACCTTTTATAGGACCAAGTGAAAGCTTCTAGCATGTGTTTTCCTCTCAAATCTTTGCCACTACTAGGGCTTCTACCTGAGGATACCTCTACCTCTTCTAATGAGAATGCAGATATTGAGATGAAGTCAATTTGAATTTGAAATGGTCTCCTCTTGCTTTTATTCGTTGACATCTCTGGCGATGGATTAGTAACCAATCTTTTAAAGCTTTCTACTTTAGTACAAGTTACAACATATATTAATCACAGGAGAAAAATGGAAGTGTTGATTATAGAGAGGTTGATCACATGCAGTGGAATATATAGCAAAGGGGTTCTGGGTTTAGTAAGAAATGAGCACAGGCTTGTTTTTATTTGAGGTTTTAAAGTCAATGGATTTTATATTCTGGAAGTAACTCGATTGTGTTAAATAAACACTTCCCATGTTTCCAAAAAGACAATAATGCAAGTAAAATTAACAAATTAGTTCAATTTAGGTTGTTATATTTTATGTCATTATTATTATTATTATTATTATTATTATTATTATTATTATTATTATTATTATATGTTCTATATTTTTATTAGAGTTATAAACTTAATTTTTGTAGAATTAAATATCCAAAATCTACATTCTTATAAGAATATTCAACGAAATACTAAGATATATAATATTCATACCCTTATAATTTTTTTTAAAATCATGTCCTCATAAGTCATTTTACACATAAACAGCTAATAGTAAACAGCTAATTTTACCAAACATCAAATGATAAATAGCTAATGCAATCTACTGGTCATATCAACTGATAAAATCAGCTATCAACTAATACCTGATAGAATCAGCCAACGGCTAATGCAATCAGCTAATTGCCAAACAAGGCCAAATAGAGGGAGCGGGCGGTAGTTGTTAAACTCTTGGGTTGACAGATTGGATACAAAATGTTTTCTTCCCACTTACGAACATTATGGAAGCCTTCTAGGCCTATGAAAGTGGTGGATTTGGATAACAATTTTTTCTGGTTAATTTTATTGACGAAGATGACTTCCTTCACACTCTCACACAGGGTCCGTAGGTGATTCTAGTATATGTTCTCATAGTTAAACGCTAGCAACCTTAATTCCATCCTTCACAAGGAATGGTATCCAGGGCAGTTCTTTGGATTCGTTTCCCAGAACTACCAGTTTCTCAATACCATCCTATGATTCTTATGACCCGGGAACCTTGTTGGTCAAACTGTTAAGATTGATGATACCACCAAGAATGTGAAGCGAGGCAAGTTTGCAAGAGTGGTGCTGGATGTTGATATCAGTACTCCCCTTTGCTCTCGTGTAGAACTAGATTGAGAAGAGATTAAGGTGGTTTATAAGGGACTCCCACAGATTTGTTATTCGTGGGGCATCGTGGGTCATAACTCGGTAACCTATTTAGCACAGCTTAATGCTCAACGAGAGAAGCAACAATCTGCTAATACCACTGAGCAAGCTGAGCAGATAGCCGTCATATATCATCAGGTAACTAATGAGCTCCCAATGAAGGATCCATCCAAAGAAGTCTATGGACCATAGATTTAGGTCCAAAGGCATGCACACTACCTAAAAGCCAGGGACCTTGAACGTAGAGCTTCTCCCATCATTGGGAATACAACTGGGGCTAGTGGAGCTTGGTATTCGATCTTGAATACTAGCAACATCCAGGACATCAATAATGCTAAGCCTCTAGCTGGGGGGGATAAGAACCAGAAAACACACACGGAAAACAACATAGCCTTAGGCAATCAAGTGGTGGAGGCTAGGAGATCTTATCATGGATAAGGGTATACTTCCAAGGGACCCAAAGCTAAATCAAATCTAGCAAACTAAGAAACCTTAGCATTTCGGTCAAGATCGAACCAAGGGGAACAACGAGCACCACAAACTATACGGCACTTTCTTTCTAACCCTATTATACGGGTGCAACCCATGCAACGTAACCGAGAAAACCATGCAGCAGTTACCATTTCTTGCCATAAAGAGGTCGTATGCGACGAGACCTCTTTATGCTCCGGACTATAGATGTTATGGACTGTGGTGATTAGATGGAGGATTTGGCCAGGATCGTGAATTCTTCCCCAACGGAAGGCAATGCTACTTCCTCTTTACCTCCTTCCAAACCGCCAGACCATAAAGATTGGGAGGTTTGGATGGATGCAGATCATGGTGATCATGGTTAAGCAGAGGAAGTGATACCTTAGACTCTAGGCTGTAACGTGATAGCCGAGCTCGTCAAACCCAAGGGAAACACCCAGTGTTAAGGGAGTTCCCTTCCCAATGTCTCGCTTTATATTTGATGCTTATTCTTATCTAGAATTGTCAAAGGGCTGGAGGCGAGCAGTTTCGGCCTCTATTAAAGAACCATATTCGAATGTATAATCCATCGATGGTGGTGTTTGTTGAAATGAAAATTAGTGGATCACGAGCTAATATAGTTATTGGCAACCTCGGGTTTGATTACTCATTTCGGGTAGAGGCAAATGGTTTTGCCGACGGGATTTGGATTATGTGGAGATCAGTGATGGAGGTCACTATCTTGATAGCTCATCGACAATTCATACATACCAATATTAAGTTTGCTAACTTAGATTTCCTCTTTACTGCTGTGTATGCTAGCCCTCAATATCCTGTCCAAAGGTGCCTATAGGAAGGATTAAAACAAATAGTGAGACATACTTCAAAGGAATGGCTAGTAGGAGGAGATTTTAATGCCAAATTGGAGGGCTTTGATATATGAGGAGGTTCTGAAACAGCGCCTGTCATTAGTAAGGCATTTAAGGATTGTGTTCACTTATGTTATTTGCACGACCTTGGTTTTGTGGGACCAAATTTTACTTGGCGGCAGGGAAATGTCCAAGCAAGATTGGATAGGACACTATGCTTATCCTCATGGCTGGCTTCCTTCCCAGACACAACGGTTTCTCATTTGCCGTTTCTTGGATCAGATCATCGACCTTTGCATGTTAAATTTAATATGGCATCAGTGACGAATAGGGGTGATAGGAATTTCCGTTTTCAGTCGGCCTGATTGGTTAATGAGAACTTTCATCTTTTCGTGGAAGAAAATTGGCTTCTAAACCTGAATCACTTCTCCTCATCTATTGCTAACTTTGCAGATAAGTTAAGAGAGTGGACCAAAACTGATTTTGGCAACATCTTCCACCTTAAAATGAGACTTATGACTCGGCTAACAGGAATACAACAAGTGCTAGATAGAACTGACTCTGACTCTCTTTCGGACATGGAAAGGAAGCTTCATAATGATCTCATCCAGGTCTTGTGTGAAGAGGAATTATTTTGGCATCAACATGTAGGAAATTTCCGGTGCGTGCATCACATATACGCGGTGTGAAAAACAAAAAAAATTTATTCCGGGACTTTCCCGAAGTCTAAGATCTATGTGTCTATACAAAGAAGTACCAAAGTTCTTAAACCACAACGACCAAAGGAGACCGTCTCTAACGGTATCCATGCAGAGGTCGGAGAATCTAACTGAATCAAACTCTTTGACCCAGAAATAGCTAGAATAAAGAAGAGAGTGCTAGCTCTTACCTTTATTCTTGGAGAGTACGTGAAGAGGAGAAAGAAGATGAAACTTGAAAGTGGATGATGGAGAGCTTCGAATGACTTGAAAACTTGTTTCTAAAACATGCTAAAATCATTTTTATCTCACGATTATCTTACCTTTCAAGCTTTCATTTTTGTCTTTTAGTGATTTTTGTCCTAAACCATTCAAAGACATTAAATGTAACTTATGAAAGAAGCAATCCTATTCATCTTACACATTATTCATATATATATATATATGTATGTATATATGCTGAAGTGGTCCAGTCACACTGTGGTCGGTCCTACCAGGTTTCGGGTGTGAAAAAATACTGGAGACCTATTTCAGCAATATCGATGATGCGATCTCATCGGACATATTCTGATCTCATCGGGATCCATTTAGTTCTATTGCTTTCCATATAATGGATCTTTATCCAAAACCATTTTACTAATTCTCTGAGTCACTCTTATGCGTGTGACCCATTAGGTTCCCAGTTATGTTGGCCATTTAGATTAACATTTAATCCAAGCAAGTCATGAGCAGTGTCTATCAACACATCATGACTCCCAATTGACCAGAAAGTAAGTGGTTTGACGAATGAACCCGTGCTCACCACGAACCATCTCACGAACCCTCTTATAGACAATTGCTGTGGAATTCATTTTTTCACCATGCTATACCCCACTTGGTTATGAGTATGGGCAAAGTATCAACTCTCACTAGATTGACTATGTCAAATCTAGTCCAAGTGCTATCAGTTCTCGTCTTGGGACTCATTACTCTATTTGTCAATGAAGACATTCTTTATGACATGTACTCCGGCCAGAGATTTCCAAGTAATGATCCCGACAAGAGGCCATGGGTATCATCTTCTGCTATCACAGATTTGGTGAATCCTCTATTGGCTACTCAATTACCTTCGAATACCTCAAGCTATACCTAATCACCACCCTATGAGCGACCTTTGTAAGGCAACAAGAAATGGAGTCAAAGCATAGATTCAGTATCCAAGATATCCTTAAGTACCTTAAATTTAAGGATACTTGCACCATTGCTATGATGAGATTATCATTGACATTAAAATAAGACATCCATATGATGATCTCATAGTAGGTCATCCAATGTACTTACTACCTCTAGTAAGCATTCACATCTCAACTCTAAACATCTCATCTTTATAGTTTCTGAGATCCACTGCTTGATCAAATCAAGGAGTTTGATATGTGCTAGTCTATCTAGATTAACGATGTCTAGTTTCATTAATCCTATGACTAGGGATAATTTAGATACTGACATAATTGCATATGATAGGAATCTCAATAATATGATCTCATCATAATTTCCTTCAAGCTATGTCATATATCATGGACTTCATTAATTTGCTTATAAATCACTATCAATTCTTAAATAATGAACACCAAATTAATGAAATATGTCTTTTTTATTATTGAAAATAAAGTATGTACATAACTTTGTACAAAATGCGCTAGAGGCGATTGCCTTTAGGGCATTATTTTAACACAACAATCCCGTAGTATGTGGCTAGCTCAGGGAGATTGCAACACAGAATATTATCATACGGTGACTATGGCCAAGAGGAAGAGATTGAAGGTAGAAAAGCTAAAAGATAATAGTGGCAACATGATCATCGAACCTTTGGTTCTCCGTGACTTAGTTGAAGAATACTTTCACAAGCTTTTCTCGGATGGTAACAGTCGAATGCCCCCCTTTCTTATTGCTAGTGCTTTTCCCTGATTAATAAAAACTGCATTGGATTCTCTTCGTTCCCTTATACTATACGAACAAATTAAGCAAGCTATTTTTGAGATTGATGTCAATAAAGCTCCTAGAATTGACGGATTCAATGCACTATTCTTCAAAAAGCAATGGCACGTAGTGGGCCAGTCGGTATCTAACTTTGTTCAAAAGGTTTTCAAGCATGAACAATAGGAGTTGGAGTTGAATCAAACTATCCTTGTTTTACTCTCGAAGGTCCAATCCCCAGTGTCCCTCCCTCAATTCAGATTGATTAGCCTCTGTACGGTTTTATATAAGACTATTACTAAGGTAGTCATGAATAGACTGAAACCTATCCTTGCCTCTCTGGTAGCTCACAACCCATGCAGTTTTGTTCCTGGTCGATTCATTACAGAAAATATTATTATTGCTTAGGAGGTTATTCACGGGATGAGGATGAAACAAGGGAAATCTAGAGTTCTTTCAATCAAAGTAAATCTAGAGAAAGCCTACGATCTTCTTCAATGTGATTTCATCCTGGACACCTTAATAGATGTTGGTCTACCAATGGAATTGATAAGTCTGATTATGAAGTGTGTTACCTCAGTATCAATGCAAGTTTGCTGGAATGGTGAACTATCTGCTTCATTAACTCTAACTCAAGGTATCAGGCAAGGAGATCCTTTATCCCCATACCTGTCTGTTCTGTGTATGGAGCGACTGGGACATCTTATTCAATCTGGAGTTGCCCAGGGATCTTGGAAACCAATTAGGCTCAATAGGGGAGGTCCTCCCATCTCTCATATGTTCTTTGTAGACGACTTTATTTTATTTGCTGAGGCTTCCATGGATCAGATACAGGTAATCTCTAGGGTTCTTAATACATTTTTTATGACATTTGGACAGAAAGCTAGCAAGGACAAGTCTAAAGTGTATTTCTCAAAGAACATTTCTCGGCCGCGAGCTCGCACCCTCAACAAGACTTTGGGTTTCCAACTCTCCACGAACCTTGGAAGGTATCTTGGGGTACCATTAATTCATGAATGATCGACGAGGAGAACCCATCAATACATCCTTAACAAAGCTCATCATAAACTAGCAGGTTGGAGTGCTTGATTTCTTTCCCTCGTCGGTTAGGTCACCCTGACATAATCTGTTCTTGTGTCACTTCCCATATATACCATACAAACAGTGCGATTACCATGGCAGTTTTGTGATGATCTAGAGAAAATTATGCGCGACTTCATCTGAGGATCTAAGGAGGGTTAACAGAAGGTTAATCTTGTGAGTTGGGAGGCAATGTGCTTACCAAAGAATTCTTTGAAGAATTCACTCTGCTAATGATGCTTTGCTCACTAAACTTGGTTGCGGATTACTCTTTACTCCTTTTGCCTACTGGATACAGATCCTTCGAGCTAAATTTCAGTTTGACCATTTGAATCTTCCTGAGGTATTGGAGAATAGAGGAGCATCTTCGGTCTGGAGAGGTATTTCTACTACATAGAAACTTGTCCATGTAGGTACAAGGTGGCGAGTAGGAAATAGGAATTGTGTAAGATTTTGGATTGACAATTGGGTTGGTGATGGGGGGGCCCTAACTCTCTTGGCCATTAATCCCATCCCTGAAAGTATGTTGTATGCAAAGGTGAGAGAGTTTGTGCACACAGATGAGGGTTGGTATTAGGAGCAGTTTTAGAACCTCCTTCCGTCATCTGTATGCATGACTATTGCAACCATTATGCCTCTGAGACCTGATTTTGATGACGATCACATGGTGTGGGCTCTAAATCGAAATTGGTCATTTTCAATGGCATCTGCGTATGAGTTAATTGAAAATATTGGTGATGAAGGCAATAATAAATTTTGGACTTTGATTTGGAAATGGCCAGGTCTGCAACGTATCAGATCTTTTTTATGACTACTTACCAAAGGGAAAATCTTGACTAATAAATAACATACTTATAGACATATTTCCGCTGATGCCAGATGTCACTATTGTGGTAATCCGAAATCTTGTTTGCATGCTATTAGGGACTGTCCTAGAGTGTGCCAATTTTAGACTCAATTTTCATCAGACATAGACCTTGAGCATTTCTTTAATCTTACCACTCTGGAGTGGTTGATTTTGAATCTCTATAATCAAGGTTAATGGTTTAAGGTGGTCAATTATCTGTGGGGTTTCTTGCTGGCTCCTGTGGCTTTGGATAAATAAAAGTTTATTAGAAAATGACCTCTCCCGGGTAGTCACTAGCAAGGCTATTGTTCTAGATTATGTGAATCAGGTTGTGAAAGCAGGTACAGTTATTTCTGGAGCTGCAATCGGTCAAGCCACTAATAGCATTAGGCATATAGGTTAGGCCAAGCAAGTGAGGGATAGATTAGGCTGAACACGGATGGGGCGAAGTGAATGTCAAGTCGGAATGCTTCAGCCAGTGGTCTCTTTCGTGACAGCTTTGGTACTTGGCTAGGAGGATTCATCTATTTTATTGGATTTTGCACACCACTAGATGCTGAATTATGAGGGTTTTATTTGGGGTTAAATCTGGATTAAAATATGAGTTATCGGAGGATTGAACTAGAAGTTGAAAGTTTGAGGATTTCCTATAATACTTCACTAATACAAGCTACTAAGGTTCTATTGACTAAATCTTAGACGGTTCGTATCTGCTATGTATTTTGAGAGAGAAATTGTTGCGTTGACTGGTTAGCTTTTAATGCAGAATCTTTTGATTTACGGTCTCCTCCTTTGAGATGTCTTGCTATTCTCTTTCAGAATACGTGTGGAGTTTTATCCTCAAGCGTCACTGTTTAGGCTTTGCTTTTCTCCGTTTTTTTTAAAAAAAGGTATGTATATCCCATGCGTATCGAAAACGCACAGGTTCTTTAGGAGCTAACGACTATCAGTCACAGGTTCTTTGGTCTGCGGAAGAGCAAGGAAATCGACGAAGATCCAGTCTTTAATTCAATCATGGTATGCCATTGCTATTTCTGCCTTCAAGTTCTTTACTTTTCCCTCATCTCCTCTTTATTGTTTCTCCCCGGCAACCTGAAGCTTGTTAGGGTTGTATTTACTTCCTTTTTCTTATTGCTTTTGTTTTCCGTTTTGAGCCTGTGCTATGCTTAATTACGTGGTAGCGAACAGATTTAAAAGGTTCAGAACTGTTATTGGTCCAATTATGTATACCCTTTTGTCTCACTGCTTCAATATCTTTTGCTTCAGAGATGAGAGATCTCTTCTTTTTTCCTTTTTCCTTTTCTTTGTTTTTTTAGTTTTTGATTCGAACTTTCAAATATCTGCTTGTTGTATCATAAAAGGAGTACTTTTTTTGGGAGTATTTTCTTTTTTGAAGTTGAAGAATTAAACTAAGATCTAAAATAGGAGTTTTGCTGTAAGATGTTGGTGAAGGAAAGTGGCCGTAGCTATAAATCTTGATTTATACAGCAGCATTACGAAATGAGTTAAACTTATGTTATCTATTTGAGTGAATGCTGTGATTAGCTGCAGGAAGTAAGTGATCATCTTCGCATTGAATTTTATTGCAGTATCTGAAGAATAGCCTAATTTTCTGAGATAAGGTTGCCATGTTTTAGGGGTTGATGATTAGCATCACTTGTAAGGTCGACACAAAAGATGCTGGAAAGATATTCTTTTCCCTGTTCAGTTTTCTACTATCCTTTTTATTTTGGTTTGATAAGAGTCACTTAAGCTTCTTCTATGCAAATCTCTGAGTGGTATAAAAACTAACACGTCCAGATACTGAGTAGATATGTCCATACGCAATTAAAGATTCTAATGTCATATGGAATTTTATTTTTATTTACTTGTTTATATTATATTTCTTTGACCCTTTCTTTCTATTTTCTTTCCTTTTCTAATGTCATAAGTTTCAGTGAATGCCATACGAGTTCAAGGATTTCCGGAAGCCCTAAAGTTTGATTCCTTTTATATTTGTTAGGATGATCCTGAGTTAGAAGCAATTAGACAAAGAAGAATGCAGGAACTCATGGCTCAGCGAGGCATGGTAATCTGTCACTGGGTTTTATGTATATACAGGATTACTATTTATCAATTTTCACCAAGTATGATTGGTAGATGACTTCCTTAACTCAAACTTTGTATTAACAGGGAAATCAGCAGAATGCTGAACAGCAGAAGGCTCAGGAAGATGCAAAGAGGTCAGCTTCTATATCTCATTCTTAGTAATGTTCTGCAAATTTCAGACTGATTTCCAACTTATATAAAGAGTTTTTCTTAGAAAATGAACAGCGTAAATTTTATTTCATTTTTACCTCACATTTTCATTGTCTTCATGTTTTTTCCCCCCTGAAATTGATATAATTGCTTTCTTGTTTCCAAAATGCTTGATGAAATATTGAGTCATACAGTTAGTTTCATGTACAACAAGTTCCTGTTAATGAAACAGAAAATTACTTTTGGGACATGGTTACCAAATTTTCTTTTTATTGTGTTTCATTTGGAGCTTGTGAGTGAAAGCTTTGTAACCTGTGCACTATATGATGTAGGGATGCTGAAGAGCGAAGACAAATGATGCTTAGTCAGATTCTATCCTCTGAAGCTCGAGAAAGACGTTAGTTCAAACTAAACTTCAATCTAGATGTTCTAGATTGGATTTGCACTTTGTTTCATGTTGTTATCCTAAAACTGATACCGTCTAGTGGTAATGTTGAAAATATCAAACCCATGGGTCTCATATATATTATTAATTGACTTCTTTTCTTGGTGTTGTAGGCTAATCGCGAGCTTTTATGTGGTGCGATTTGTTCATGATGCTAAATATACAGAGTGGAATAGATTCTATTAGTTATAGTAGCCTTCATTTATCGGATGTAGAAGTGATTGATTAAAATATCACCCTTCTATAATTCAACAGCTGGCAATAATTGTTTCCTGCAGTTAAGAAGAATTTGGAGTGTTGGTTTCACTTTTCATTTCTTCCAAATGTTATATACATTAACCTGCTTTGATATCATCTACGCAGTTGCTCGAATTGCATTGGTGAAACCTGAGAAGGCAAGAGGAGTTGAAGATGTTATATTGAGGGCTGCTCAAATGGGTCAGATGGTTGAGAAGGTATACTAGTGTTTTTTCCTTTTTTCCTCCCTATTCTTATTGGCATTGCAGTTTTCTTGAAAAGTAGCATGCAATTTTTTTCTCTGAATCTTTATCCTTTGAAGGTTTCTGAGGAGAGGCTCATCTCGCTGCTGGAACAAATCAACAATCAAACAACTAAACAAACGAAAGTCACGGTAACCCCTGAAACTACTATTTACAATCATGCAACAATGTTCACAAGATTATGATATTTTTCCGTAATTACCTCTGATTCCTCAGATCCAAAGGCGGCGGAATGTTCTAGAGGATGATGATTAACTAGCTGTATCATGCGGTACAATGTGTGCCAACACCTTGTTTGTGGAGAAGAGTGAGATAGTATGGGTCTTTCATGCAGTATTTCGTATTCTCGTATTGTTCCTATAATTT
>JANZLD010000002.1:40073936-40086131 GCA_026413575.1 Erythroxylum carthagenense
AAGAATTGGATTTGTATAATGTGTTTGGATATGGATATGTAGATGTAGGTTTGTGTTTGTTGTGTTGGATCCCGGACAGAGGGTCCGGTGGATTTTGATTGGTTGTGTGATTGGTTAGGGATTTAGAAGTGTGTTTTTCGATACTTTGCAGGTTTAGGTTAGAATAAATGCAGCCGTTATGCTGCCGAATTTTCGATAAAATTGGGATAAAAATGGAATTTGAGATTTGTATGGATATATAAGAATAAGATCAAGTGTTGAGAATTAAATGAGGATGAATTCCCAACAGTGGAAATTAATTGTATTTGATTTGCATTAGTTTGAATAAAGTGAATAAGAAAGCAAAGAAATAAGAGAAAAAAAATTATACCGGATTTCGGATATGTCATAGTCTAGGTTTCCAACGCGATCGTTTTTCTTCGATTATTGTTCTCGGATGTCGGATATGTTATGCTTTGAATTGTCTCTGCCATATGTTTTGATTAATATGATTCGTATTTTGTTTCCGTATGTTGGTATTCATGCTTTGTTTCGATTCGTATCCGTTCTGTTATTCGATTCGATTTCTATGACTTTTGCATGCGATTATGCTTTTGTTTTGTATTTCACTTTGTAATCTGCTTCCTTTCGGTTCCACTTTTTCAGTTGGGATCCGGTTTCTGGATCGGGTCCCAACAAAACCTTTCTAAGTCAGTCTATTCAGGAATAACAGAGAGTTGACACAAGGGCTACACCTTGAATATGTGCAAGTAGAAGATGAGGTTACTATAGAGAATGAAGATGTATCAGAAATTAAGCTAACATTAGGTTACTACTTGGTGGGTTGCTCCACAGGAAGGTTCCTAGGGATGAAGGCACTAGAAGGGCAAATAATGAAATGGAAACTGCAGTGCAGAATTCTACCTCATAGTTAGGGTTGGTTGATATTCTAATTCAATATAGAAGAAGATTGCACCACTATCTTGGCAAGAGGTCCGTATGTAGTGCAGGGGAGAACTTTGCTACTGAAGAGACTTTCCCCAAGATTTGTGTTTGACTACAATGAATTGATGGAAGTTCCTATATGATTGCAGCTGTGGAATGAAAGAGGGCTCTCAAAGCTTGGTTCCCGAATAAGAAAGCCTCTGTGTATAGATAAGATCACCAGCAATAAGTCCCGAATAGGCTATGCAAGATTACTAGTTGAAGTTGATGTCTCCAAAATACCTATGATAAGCTTCAAAGTGAAACTGTCTGGAGGCACAAGATACACTCAATTAGTACTCTATGAGACCTTCCCAAATTACTGCAGTCACTGTAAGAAATTTGGTCACAACCCTTTTGATTGTAAGGGAAAATCCAATAAGCAACAGAAGAGAGACAATATAATTACAAGTGATACTAAAACTGTAGAGGAAGATAGGGAAAGGAACCAGTCCAATTAGGAAACAAAAAAGGGACTATCAGAATAATCAGAAGCTCAAGAGGGAGGGGCTCAAGAGCCAATTCCTATCAGGGAGGAAGAACAACAACTACAGAAGGAAGTTTGTACTGAAGGAATGGAAAGTAGGGGAGATATCACTAGATTAAGTGGTTAGAAATGTCAACCTTGGATGGCTTCCAACAATGTGAATGAGGGGGCATAGCAAAAGGCACAAAATTATAGGAATGCTAGCAAGGGAAAGGTAGTCATGATACAACCGAGTAGGACAGGGAATGAGAAGAGAACTACAAGGCAGGTGGGCAATAATAGGGAGGAAGTAGGTATAAGTAATAGTGAAGCTTTAAGGAGGTCAGGAGGGGGGAGGCATCCCCTACCTAAAAAATGAAGATACTTTTTTGGAATGTCTGAGGCCTAAACAAGGCCTCGAGACAACATGGTGTTGTCAACCTCATGAGACAATATAACTGTGAGTTTGCTTGTTTACTACAAACCAATTTATCCTTAGATGGAAATAGGAGACCAGTACATTCATGCTAGAATCCAATGCAGTATCTCACAGTTCTCCTTTTCAGTATCATTTGTATACGGTTTATATAGTGTCACCAAAAGAAGGGAGCTCTGGCAGAAACTTAAGGGAGTAAATATGGAACCAAATAGGCCTTGGATCATTTTGGATGATTTTAACTGTGTTTGTGCAATAAGAGAAAGGCTAGGACTCCCTCGGCTTACCTACTTAAAGACCTTTTATACTTCAGATTGGTTTTAGGGCTAGAGGATGCTCCAAGTAGAGGGAAGTTCTACACTTGGAATAAAAATCAATTATTGGCTAAACTCAATAGGGTACCACTAAACCAAGCATAAGACTCTTTGGTGTATAATTGCCTTGGACACTTCTTGGAAATGAAAACAGAATCTGATCATACTCAGCTTACCTACTTAAAGACCTTTTGTTGGACCCCAAACATTTCTTGGAAGTTAGAACTACTGTATGTGAAATGCTGGAAGTTGTAAGTTAGAAAATATAGTTGAGACATATTCACTGAGTAAGCTCCGGTTCTTTAGCCATAACTTTTTTCCTAGTTATCCAAATGAGGTGATTATTGATTTGAATTAAACTAGAGAGATAGAGCTAAAAATTACCTGATGAAATTGAGTCCTAATTCAGTCTTTAAGAATTTCAATTTTTGGATGGAAGTTCAACACAGAATATTGTTTCAGTATAAGAATAGTTTGGAAATGTTTCGGATATAACTTTCAAATTTTAGAACCAAATTAAATTATTTTGATGTCATTAGAAAATTAAGACAATGAGGAACATTTTTCTAGAAGGAATTGTTATCAAATTTCTTCAAATACTTGATCAGAAAAGGTCTAGATTTTTGGAAGTAGTTAGGTATAATTTAAATAATTTTGAGGTCTTGCTAGATTAATTTTTTTATTTGGAGTTAATTATTATGTGAATGTTGGTAGGATTTTAAAATATGGTTTAGTTGAATTAAGTGGTAAAAGTATATATGTATGAGGGCATTTCAGGAAGATCACTTAAGCATTAAAATCATAAGGCTTTAAAGGAAGGGCAAATGGGACATTTCTCAATCATTAATGGCAAAATTGAAATAAGAAGTGATGGCATGCTTTTAAGGAAGAAGCAAGAACAAAATTGAGAGAGAGGAAGCAAAGAGAAGAGAGATAGAGTGTCGTGTAAGGAGAAAAGGAGGGAGAGAAGAAAGCTAATCTAGGTTTTGATTTTTCTTAGTCCTAAAGAGTGATTTTGAAGTTATGCAAGAAGGGAAAAAGGAAGAGGAGGATTAGAACTTCCATTTGAGCCAACAATCTCACTATTTGGTGAAGATTCAAGGTAAGGTTGGTCTTAATCTTTTGGAGTTTTAGAAGGGTTTTGGTTCAAATAGTTTAGGAAATGTATGGGTTTAAGCTTTCTAGGATCAATTTTATGAATATATGTATTGTGGGTTCTCAATTCGAATTCCTATTGAATGGAATTTTTGTCTTATGTTAAAGGAAATCAAGGAAGGCAAGAGGAGTAAGGGGAGAGGTCTCTTTCAGCAAGTATTAAGAAAGGAAATTCAAGGTGGGTTTCATGTTTATAATTGGATAATGAGCCATTATGTTTTCTTTTTAGTCAAGAGAATAAAATGATTTCTCATTGCTTTATAATTGTGGCATTTGTTGCTTTTGAATGATTTGTGAAATTGCTATATGTTTTGGTGTATGAATTTTGATGATGAATTGTGATACGGAAATAATTTCTAAAAGACTTTATGTTTATGAAATTAAGTCTCGAAAATGCGTATGAAATACTTCATGCTCATGAAAGACAATTTTTTAAAACGTGCCATTTAGGCAATTGATTTTCAATTCATGAATTACATGTTATGTGGGATTGGTGTAGTCCACTCAAGAATGTCAGTGCACATTGACTAAGTAAAGGGCTCTCTTGCCTGCCCGCTAGTAGCACGAAGCTCCTTCATGGACTCTCTTAAGTTTAGGACTACAAAGGACCATTATGTGGAATTGTGTAGTTCGTCATGTTCATGGATTTACCCAAACCATTTCTGATGTGCTTATGTGTTTATGATTTGTGAAAAGTTTGATAAATGCATGATTCATGATGTTTATGAATTCTTTGATGAGTTGGGAATTTAGGAAATATGTGTTACATGGATTTCAATGTGATTTTTTCAACGGAAATAAATATTTCAATGGTTTTCACTTGTTTCTCGTTATAAACCTATTACCCACGAGCTTTCAAGCTCACCCTTAATCTCCTTCCCCTATTCAAGCGATGAGCAAGAGACTAAGTGAAAGAAAGTGAAGACATCACTTCGAATTTGCATATTTTGTTTTGTTTTATTTTGGAGTAGTTTTTGTAAAACAAGGCTTCAGATATATTTTAAGAATTATTGGGTTTTGTATCTTTTGCATTTTGGATTTTGATATTGATGATGTAATGTGGCTTGGAAATGTCATTAAAGTTTTGTAAAAATCTTGTTTTTTGATGTTAATGAAATATGAATTTGTGTATGGATGATTGTCAAAATGAAATGTGAATTTGTGTATGGATAATTGTCAAATTGAAATGTGAATTTGGGTATGGATGAGGTGGAGTTGAAATATGAATTAATTAAGGATGAGGTTAAGTTGGAATTAGGTATACTTGAAGAGGTTATCAATTGGAGATGATAAATTTTGAATACGAATTGTTGTTACATATAAGGGAGATGTATTATGGAAAGAAAAGATAGGAATTGTGTTTTGAGTTTAAAGGAAAACCTGGATTAATCTAGGCAAAATTAGAAAAAGTTGTCTTCTAGGAAGTTGTAGCTTATCCTCTTAGTTTTCCAATGATATAAAGCATAAAATTTTTGGATATCGGAGTTAAAATATATGATTATTATAATTAGTGATGCTGCATAGGATGTTTATGCATAACAGCTATGGTGAAAGATGAGAATTTGTTATATGTGATGAATCATTTGAGTTGAGATTTGAGAGATTTATGTAATTGAATGTCTAAGAAGTGATATTACATTAGAAGAAGTGAATTTGGGAAGATTATGAGTGAATATGATATTAGAATGGATGTAGGAACCTTTGGAGAGGCTTTGGAAGGAGTTTTGGATCACCAATGTCCATTAGATAGACTTTAGATCCGTTAAATGGACCTTCTTAGGTGTAAAAACACCCCTAGACCAGTGCACATCCATTAAATGGACATTAGGTCCGTTAAACGGACCTTCTCAGGTCTAGAAAGCACTTTAAAGCCCGTCTATGTCTGTGAAACGGACATTCACAGGACAACTACAGTAAATCAACAATTTTGAGCCTCTAGATGGAAAAATATAGCTTTGTGGTCTCCATGAAAGTTGTAGATCTAGAAGTTCTCTTTCACATAGTCTAAGAAAGAACACAATCTGACATTTCTATTGAATGTTATGGCAATTGCGCTAAGACAGGTACAATATGATTGAGGACATAAATATATTTGATTCTTTTGGACATAACGTCCTTATCTGACCTCCAAATGGAGTGATTCTTGAAGAAATAGATTCCTAATGCATTGTTATACCTCTCTATAAAAATTTCTATTCATTGGTGTTGATTTGAAAATGATTGATGGAGAGAAAGTGAGGAAATTGATTGGAAGAGTATGAATTGGTTGTTTACTAAACATGCTTTGGTATTTCACTTATATCTTGAAATGTAGAGCTCTGTTTGAGATGGTTCTTACTTCAAATTGAACTAGAGACTTAAGGTTTCAATTATTTTGAAGAAACCAAATTGTGATTTTGGCATTTGACTGGTGTGGGTACACCACTCTTATGGGAGGATGGTTAATGAGGGTTCTCTAAAATAACCCTATCGGAAAATATGCATGCTAACGTTTTATGATTTTTGGAACGATAGTTGGGCTCCAAAAACGGGGTCCAACGTGTGTGGTATCAAAGCAAGAGTTGGGTTCCAGAATCGTTGTCCAATAGTTGTGGTGTCAGAGCCCATAATTAGGATCTTACATGGGCATTTTTGGAAAGACGTATCAAGTTACATGCATTTTTTACAAGTCTTGGCGTGCCGCAATGACTGATCCCTAGTCTGAGTCGCATGTGCATAAGTCACATGCATGGGCATTTATTAAGAGTTCAAGCTAATATAATTAAAGAGAAGAATGATGTCTTTTCAGAATTTGAGAAAATTGAAAGTTTTGGGGAATTAGAAATGGGAAATAGTACATGGTTAAATATGACAGATAATGAATCAACGCATCTGTTTGGGTGGAATTGAATATGACACTAATAATGTATTATGGTTTATATCCCTAAATAGGATAAAGATGTGAATGTATTATCATGGATGGTTTGAGGAAAATAGGGAGACAAGTAGGAATGATGAGATTAAACTGTTTAAGTAGAATGTAATGAAAACATAAATTGTTATGATCTTAAAGAGATGAATTAAGAACTAAGATGGTTGTTTGATGAGTATGACAAGAGTTACGATCCACTGTAAGAAGATATTAGAGGAATTGAGACTAGAATTTCATAATGATTATGCATCAATAGTTTTGAATTGATTGAGGATATGCATATGGAAGATGAAAAAAATGATGACAATAGAAAAATGAATGAATTGGGTGGACCAAAGGTATAGAATACAGTTGATAAACATAAGAGTTAAATATATTGACACTATAGAGAAGTGAACTATGAAATGAAGGATGAATTGTATGTAAGAGTATCACGTTCCTAAGGTGTTCTTAGATTGAGTGCAAGATGTGCTCAGGTTAAGATAAAGAAGCAACTAAGCTTAAATTGTATTGGTCCATATAAAGTTATTAAGAACTGGACCAGTGACTTATGAGTTAGTATTACTAATGAAGATGTCTCAGATTCATGATGTGTTATATGTAAATATGCTAAGAAATATCGATATGATCTGATATGGGTGTTATAGATGCAAGAAGTGGAAAGTGTGAGTAATCTAAGATACATATATATATTGAGGAATTAGTTGAGAAAGTGAACGACTAAATAAGTGATTGAAAGACTGAGTGAGTCTATTAACTATGTTTATTTGAAAGAAAGTATTTGAGTGAAGAAATTACTTGGGAGATTGAAGAAAACATAAGACAGCACTACCTCCATTTGTTTCATCATTCAGGTAAGGATTTCGAGGATGAAATTTTTTTTAGGGGAGGGGGTTGTGGGGAATTGTTGGACCCCAAACATTTCTTGGAAGTTAGAACTATTGTATGTGAAATGTGGGAAGTTGTAAGCTGGAAAATATAGTTGAGACACATTCACTGAGTATGCTTTGGTGCTTTAGCCATAACTTTTTTTCCTAGTTATCAAAATGAGGTGATTATTGATTTGGATTAAACTAGAGAGATAGAGCTATAAATCATCTGATAAAATCGAGTTCTAATTCAGTTCTTAAGAATTTCAATTTTTAGATGGAAGTTAAGCACAGAATATTGTTTCAGTATAAGAATAGTTTAGAAATGTTTGGGATATAACTTTTAGATTTTAGAACCAAATTGAATGATTTTGGTGTCATTAGAAAATTAAGACAATGAGGAACATTTTTTTAGAAGGAATTGTTATCAAATTTCTTCAATTACTTGATCAAAAAAGGTTTGGAGTTTTGGAAGGAGTTAGGTATGATTTAAATAATTTTGAGGTCTTGCTAGATTAATTATTTTATTTAGAGTTAATTATTATGTTAATGTTGGTAGGATTTTAAACTATGGTTTAGTTGAATTAAGTGGTAAGAGTATATATGTATGAGGGCATTTTGGGAAGATCACTTAAGCATTAAAATCATAAGGCTTTGAAGGAAGGGCAAATGGGACATTTCTCAATCATTAATGAAAAAATTGAAATAAGAAGTGATGGCTTGCTTTTAAAGGAGAAGCAAGAACGAAATTGAGAGAGAAGAAGCAAAGAGAAGAGAGAGAGAGTGTCATGTAAGGAGAAAACGAGAGAGAGAAGAAAGCTAATCTAGGTTTTGATTTTTCTTAGTCCTAAGGAGTGATTTTGAAGTTACGCAAGAACGAAAAAAGGAAGAGAAGGATTAGAGCTTCCATTTGAGCCAACAATCTCACTATTTGGTGAAGATTCAAGGTAAGTTGATCTTAATCTTTTGGAGTTTTGAAAGTGTTTTGGTTCAAATAATTTAGGAAATGTATGGGTTTAAGCTTTCTACGATCAATTTTATGAATATATGTATTGTGGGTTCTCAATTCGAATTCCTATTGAATGGAATTTTTGGCTTAAGTTAAAGGAAATCAAGGAAGGCAAGAGGAGTAAGGGGAGAGGTCTCTTTCAGCAAGTATTAAGCAAGGAAATTCAAGGTAGGTTTCATGTTTATAATTAGATAATGAACCATTATGTTTTCTTTTTAGTCAAGAGAATAAAATGATTTCTCATTGCTTTATAATTGTAGCATTTGTTGTTTTTTAATGATTTGCAAAATTGCTATATGTTTTGTTGTATAAATTTTGATTATGAATTGTGATACGGAAATGAATTTGAAAAAACTTTATGATTATGAAATTAAGTTTCAGAAATGCATATGAAATACTTGATACTCATGAAAGATAAGATTTCAAAACGTGCCATTTGGGCAATTAGTTTTCAGTTCATGAATTACATGTTATATGGGTTTGGTGTAGTCCACTCAAGAATGTCACGTGCACGTTAGCTAAGTAAAGGCTTCTTTAGTGGCACGGAGCTCCTTTTTGGACTCCCTCAAGTTTACGACTATGTAGGACCATTATGTGGAATTGTATAGTTCGTCATGTTCAAGGATTTACCCAAACCATTCCTGATGTGCTTATGTGTTTATGATTTGTGACAAGTTTGAGGAATGCATGATTCATGATGTTTATGAATTGCTTGATAAGTTGTGAATTTGGGAAATATGTGTTACATGGATTTCAATGTGAATTTTTCAATGGAAATAATATTTCAATGGATTTCGCTTGTTTCTCGTTATAAACCTGTTACCCACGAGCTTTCAAGCTCACCCTCAATCTCCTTCCCCTATTCAGGTGATGAGCAAGAGACCGAGTGAAAGAAAGTGAAGACATCACTCCAAATTTGCGTGTTTTGTTTTGTTTTGTTTTTAAGTAGTCTATGTAAAACAAGGCTTTAAATGTACTTCAAGAATTATTAGGTTTTGTATGTTTTGCTTTTTGGATTTTGATATTGATGATGTAATGTGGCTTGGAAATGTCATTAAATTTTTGTAAAAATCTTGTTTTATGATGTTAATGAAATATGAATTTGTGTATGGATGATTGTCAAAATGAAATGTGAATTTGTGTATGGATAATTGTCAAATTGAAATGTGAATTTGGGTATGGATGAGGTGGAGTTGAAATATGAATTAATTAAGGATGAGGTTAAGTTGGAATTAGGTACACTTGAAGAGGTTATCAATTTGAGATGATAAATTTTGAATACGAATTATTGTTACATATAAGGGAGATGTATTATGGAAAGAAAAGATAGGAATTGTGTTTGAATTGTTTTTTGAGTTTAGAGGAAAACCTGGATTAACCTAGGTGGAATTAGAAAAAGTTGTCTTCTGGAAAGTTGTAGCTTATCCTCTTAGTTTTCCAATGCTATAAAGCATGAAATTTTTGGATATCGGAGTTAAAATATATGATTATTATAAGTAGTGATGCTGCATAGGATGCTTATGCATAACAGCTATGGTGAAAGATGAGAATTTGTTATATGTGATGAATCATTTGAGTTGAGATTTGGGATATTTATGAAATCATTTTGGTAATTGAATGTCTAAGAAGTGATATTACATTAGAAGAAGTGAATTTGGGAAGATTATGAGTGAATATGATATTAGAATGGATGTTAGAACCTTTGGAGAGGCTTTGGAAGGAGTTTTGGATCACCAATATCTGTTAAATGGACTTTAGGTCCGTTAAACGGACCGTCTCAGGCATAAAAACACCCCCAGATTAGTGTATGTTTGTTAAACGGACCTTCTCGAGTCTGGAAAGCTCTCCCAAGCCCATCTATGTCCGTTAAACGGACATTAATGGGATAGCTACAGTAAATCAACAATTTTGACCCTCTAGATGGAAAAATCTCGCATTGTAGTCATCACAAAAGTTGTAGATCTAAAACTTCTCTTTCACATAGTCTAAGAAAGGATGCAATCTGATATTTTCGTTGAATGTTATGGCAATTGCACATAGACAAGTACAATATGATTGAGGACATAAACATGCTTGATTCTTTTGGACATAGCTTCCTTATCCGACCTCCAAATAGAGTGATTCTTGAAGCAATAGATTCCTAATGCATTTTTATACCTCTCCATAAAAATTTCTATCCATTGGTGTTGATTTGAAAATTATTAATGGAGAGAAAGTGTGGAAATTGATTGGATGAGCACGAATTGGTTGTTTGCTAAACATGCTTTGGTATTTCACTTATATTTTAAAATGTAGAACTCCGTTTGAGATGGTTCTTGCTTCAAAATGAACTATAGACTTAAAGCTTCAATTATTTTGAAGAAAACAAATTTTTATTTTAGAGTTTGACTGGTGTGGGCACGCCACTCTTGTAGGAGGATGGTTAATGAGTGTTATTTGAAATAACCCTACAGGAAAATGCGCATGCTCACGTTTTATGATTTTTGGAACGAAAGTTGGGCTCCGAAAATGAGGTCCAATATATGTGGTATTAGAGCAAGAGTTGGGTTTTGGAATCGGTGCTTAACACCTTTTGGACTTCAGATTGGTTTTAAGGCTAGAGGATGCTCCAAGTAGAGGGATGTTCTACACTTAGAATAAAAATCAATTATTAGCTAAAGTCAATAGGGTACTGCTGAACCAAGCATAAGACTCTTTGGGGTATAATTGCCTTGCACACTTCTTGGAAATGAAAGTAGAATCTGATTGTAAGAAACCTTTCAAAATTTTCAACATGTGGCTGAAACCTCCTCAAATACAGAAGATTATAGATAGTGGCTGGGAGAGGGCGCAGTGGAGGGGACAACCCAATATGAACTATGTAGGAAACTAAATGACTTGAAATATACTCTGAAATCTTTGAACATCGAGGCATATGGAAACATCTCTACCAAGGTCAAGGAAGAACATGAGGATTTCAAATTACCTATAAGGCCTCCCTAAATAGACTTGAAGACACTGAACTGAATCTAGAAGTGAAGACTAAAAGGAAGTATGCTGATTTTCTTCTGGATGTTGAAAGACACTATTATCAGCAAAAAGCCAAATGCACACATCTCACTGAGCTGACAAAAACTCCAAATTCTTTCATGCATTTGTGAGAAGATGGAACTACCACTACCTCAATGAAAGATGTGGTAAGTTGTTATTTGAATTTTTACCAGAGCCTCTTAGGCACAGTACCTCCTTTACACAATCTAAATGTAGATGTTGTAAGGAGTGGACTAATCCTAGATGAGCAAGCACGGGAAGTATTAGTTGCTCCAATATGTGATGAGTAGATAAAGAGGGCCATGTTTTACATAGAAGATGATAAAGCCCCAGGGCTAGATGGTTACACTTCAGCCTTCTTCAAACAACAGTGGGAAAGAGTAGGACTAGATGTTTTGTCAGTAGCGAAGAAGTTCTTTACCACTGGAAACTTGTTGAAATAACTCAACCACTACACTATCACTCTTATTCCGAAGACCAAGGCTAGACCAAGAGTAATAGACTTCAAACATATTGCTTGCCTGACTGTGGTTTACAAAGTGATTACTAAAATTCTAAATGAGCATATGATGATGGTGGTGGGGAAAATTGTGGATCCAACACAGGCTGCTTTCGTACAAGGGAGGAATATGCTGGATAATATGTTTCTTACCCAAGAACTTATAAAGGGTTACACAAGGAAGCTAATTTCACTAAGATGCATGATAAAAATAGATATTACCAAAGCCTATAATACGATTGCATGGGAGTTTCTTAAGAATATCATGATAAGTTTGGGGTTCCCTACAAAATTCACAGGTTGGGTTATGGAATGTGTGCAAACCACTTCATACTTAATCTCAATAAATGGCTAACTGCATGGAATGTTTAAAGGCCAAAGGGGACTAAGACAAGGTGACCCAATGTCACCCACATTATTCCTGCTTGGGCTAGAGTATTTGTCATAGTTGTTAAGGAACAGAACAACTGAAGTGAATCACACGTTAATATATTGATAGTAATATGATCAGAATATACAAGAAGGGGGGGTTGAATTGTGATA
>JANZLD010000002.1:40185296-40205043 GCA_026413575.1 Erythroxylum carthagenense
AGCAGTAGGAATGCAAATGGCTAGGAAAATGGAGACATTTGGGACAAAAAATAAAAAAGGGAAGAAACATGAGAGGGCCATGCACAGTCATGCATAGGTGTGTCACACCCGTGACACATCCAAGTCATGGGTGTGACACAATAATAGCTCGCTCAACCCTAATTGTCACTATAAAATCTTCATTTTTGCGACGACAAAAGGGATATGAAAGAATAGGTGTGTTTCAGCCAAGAGAAAAGAGGAGAAGGTATTTTCGACTAGACTAAATTGTGAGGGATCTTTGGGAGCTTCGAGAGAGCATGAAGAGAGAGGTAAGTTCTCCACCATAAGAAGACCCATAAAGGGGTAGCTTCCCGACACCAATTTAGAGGCGATATTAACGTCGACAACCCGATTAAGCATTCCTTCCTTGTATTTGTTGTTTCTTTCTCTCATTAGAAATTGATTATGTTATCTGATGTGTATGGATTTGGGTATTGTGAAAAGATGATTTTAATGCACTCATTGGATCATTTTATTATAAACCCATTGCTAGAATATTCAATGTAATCAGTAATTATTATAATGAAATTTATTTGCAGAGAGTAATGGTTCCTAATCAATATAGATGACAAAACTTAAGTGAAATGATGTATCGTATGTGGTTACTATCTTAATTAATCGATTTTTCTAATTCGTAATGCGGTTGCCCAATTGAATCTAGAGATCATGTCCTAGATTATTAGGTGGCTGGGTTTAATTAACGATCATATCTTGATTAAACATAACCTAAGGAAAACTCGGATTAATAGATTAACGTATGATTAATAGTTTTTGGGAGAAGCTTTGAGAGCCATAAATTATCAAAATATGTTTAATTAGGGTGTAGGCCGAGATAGAACCAAAGAATCGGATTCATAACAAATTCACCACTTTCATCACTTTGCCTATTTTCTTTAATTTGTTTTTCTTAGTTTAGTTTCATTTTATTTTGTTATTTCGAACCACCAAAACTCCTAAACCTAAATACTAATTAATTTCATTTCAAAAGCTTTATACACACACTCTATAGGATCGACCTAGACTCACTACTACTATAAAAGTAGGTCTAGTTTATTTTGAATAATGTTGTGACATACATGTCATGATCCTTTTTGTTGGACCCTGAACTTTTCTTAAAAGATTAGAAATATTAAATGAGAAATTTTGGTGATTAGCCATGAGTAAAGAACAAACGTATGAAAATTCTTAAATTAGAAATGATAGACAAGAGTAAAGTAGTGAATGAGAAATGTGGATAGATTCATGTTTTGCTTTGATTCTTTTGGTGGATAAGAGATTTTGAGATGGGAAAAAAAGGTAAAATTTAGAAGTAAAATGAAAGCAAAAATGAAGTTGAATATGTGTAGTAAGTTGATGAAGGATATGTATATATATGTATGTTCTGTTATTAGTGTTCATGATTAATCATGGATTATAATTTCTTTATGGATGATATTGATTTGAAATGAAGTTGAGAATAAGGAGTAAATGAAGTAGAAAACGTGATCTTGGTATGAGTTGTGTTAAGGAAAGATTTGAAACAAAATTGGTGATTGATCTGGAAAATGTTCACTGATTATGCTTCATCTTTTAGCCATAACTTTTTCTCTAGTTATCTAAACAAGATGATAATTAATTTCCATTAAACCAAAGACATATGGCTACATTTCTCATGAAGACATCGAATTTAAATTCTGTCTTTATGTATCTCAAAATTTGTCATGAAGTTGAGAACTGGGTGCAGTACATTGATGGATGAATGTAAAATTCACGTTTTGAATTTGAGGGAAATTTTGGATTGATATAGGTTGAATTAGAGAAATGTGTCTTCTAGAAAGTTGTTTTTAACTTTCCAATAGTATATAGTATGTAATTCTTAGACATCGGAGTTGAAAGTTATGGTCCTTATAAAGGGAGATGCTCAGGAATGTAAATGTATCATCTGTGATGATGTCATATCGTCTATGATGACGTCAAATCATCTGTAAAGATGTATAGTCTATGATGACGTTATATCGTCTGTGATGACATCATATCTTCTATATTTGACTTTCTGCTTATTCTATTGTTGACCGAAACTTCTCCTTCTATGTACTATCGTCTACTCCATTTTTGCCCTTCAGACGATAGAATCTGTCTTTGAGGTCTTCATAAAAGTTGTAGATTTTGAAGTTCTCTTTCAAACCATATAATGAACACCCTAATCCAACATATATAGAGAAAGTTGTGACAATTTTTCCAATTTATTTGCTTTTTCAATTCGTTTGCTTTTTCGTTTGGTTTCGTCTGATCCTATCGTCTACTCCATTTTTGACCCTTCAAAAGATAGAATCTGTCTTCAAGGCCTTTATAAAAGTTGTAGATCTTGAAGTACTCTTTCAACCTATTTAAAGAACACCCTAATCTGATATATTTAGGGAAAGTTATAACAATTTTTCCAATTCGTCTGCTTTTTCAATTCGCCTGCTTTTTCGTTTGGTTTCATCTGATCCTATCGTCTGGTCCATTTTTGACCCTTTAGATGATATAATTTGTTTTCAAGTCCTTCATAAAAGTTGTATATCTTAAAGTACTATTTAAAACAATCTTAAGAAGATCTTAATCCGACATCTCTAGTGAAAGTTATGCAAATTGTCCTGAGATAGGTTCAATGTGATGGAGGACAAAACTTTGTTTGATTCTTTTGGCCATAACTTGGTTATCCGACCTCAAAATGAAGTGATTCTTTATCCAATAGTTTCTTAACACATTTTTCTACCCCTATATAGAATTTTATAGCATTGGTAGGAATTAGAAAAATATGGATTAAATCAAAATAAGGGTATTGGTTGAAAAATTATGAATTGGATGTTTACTGCACATACTTCGGTATTTTGAATATATCTGGATCTATAGGATTCCAAATGAGATGATTCATATTTCAAGATAAACTAGAGACATGGAGATACAAATTATACGAAGAAATCAAAATCTAATTCAGTCTTTAAGACTTTCAATTTATTGGAGGAATTTAAGTATAGTGTATTGTTTCAATATAAGAACAGCCCGAAAATGTTTGGGGCAATACTTTTAGAGTTTTAAACCAAATGGATTGATTTTGGTGTCATTAGAAACTTAAGACAATGGGGAACATTTTCTATAAGAAAGTGTTATATCAGAATATTCAAGGATGCTTTTGGCAAGACACTTAAGCATAAAAGACATAAGGCATAAATGGAAGGGCTTTCTTGATCATTAAGGGCATAATTGGAAGAATAAGTGTTGTCTTGCATTTTAAGAAGAGAGAAGAACAAAAATTGAAGAGAAAAAGACAGAGTGTCATGAAGAAGAGAGAGAAATATGAAGAGAAGAAGAGAAAACAAGCTAGGGCTTCAATTTTGTTAATCTTCAAGAGAGATTTTGAGGTTATTCAAGAAGGGAAACAAGTAAAGGAAGAGAAGAGCTTCCCTTTAAGTTAAGAATCCCTTCATTTGGTGAAGAATGAAGGCAAGATCATTTTAAAACTTTTAGATTTTTAGAAGGATTTTAGTTCATGGAGTTTAGAAAATGCTTGAGTTTAAGTATTCTAGAACCAATTTTAGTGATTGTGCTTGAGAGATTACCTTATTGAGTGAGATTTTTATTATTATATAAAGGGATCAAAAGAGTCAAGAGGAACAAGAGGAAAGGCATTTTTGAACAAGGCTATAAGCAAGGAAATCAAGGTGGGTACATGTTTATAATAGAGTAAATAAGTCATTAAATGTTTTCTTTGAATCAAAAAAATTGAATGATTTCAATTGCATCAATAAGTGTTGCATTTATTGCTTCTTGAATGAATTGTGAAATTGTTATATGTTTGCTACATTAATTGTGTTGATGATTGATGAAAAGAGTCTGAAAAGGATTTCTCTTTGAAAAGATACATGTTTATGAAATCATGTTTTCGAGAATGGTTTCCAAGATATATCAAGTATATGAAAAGCAAATTTTCAAAAAGTGCCATTTTGGGTAACAAGTTTACAAGTTATGAAATATGTGTTATGTGAGTTTGTGGTAGTCCCTCAAGAATGTCACGTGCACGTTGACAAAGTTAAAGGCTTCTCCCGCCTGCTCGCTAAGAGCACGGAGCTCCTTTATAGACTCCCTTAAGTTTACGACTACACAGGACCACCATGTAGAAATGTGTAGCGCGTCATGTTTATGGATCTACCCAAACCATTCTGATGTGCTTATGTTATGTTAACAAGTTTGATGCATTCATGTTTTGTAACTTATGGATTTTGGTTGAAAGTTTAAGAAACATGTGTTTTATGAACTCAACGAAAATTTTCTATGATAAGTAAAATGGTTTCAAAAGTTTTGTTTATTTTTCCGTTATAAACTGTTACCCACGAGCTGTCAAGCTCACCCCCTTTCTGTCCCATCTTTAGGTGATAGTTAAGAGATCAAATGATCAAGAGCTTAAGGGAACTTCTGTAAATTTGCTATTTTTGTATTTTTGTAATAAGCCAATGGTGTGGTTTTAATATGTAAATAAAGTTTTTCAAACTCTGTTGCTTTAGAAATGAAATGATAGATTGAAGTAGTTTAGTTATGTATGTTCATGTTGACTTCCTCATAATATGGTTGAGTTGAAGTAATAAGTTTGTTTGGATGTTTGATTGTCATGGGCATGCCACCCTTGTGGGATGATGCCTAATAAGGGTTCATGGAAATAACCCCATAGGAAAATTTTGCTCAATATCATGATTCTTCAGGTTTGGGTTCCGCAACCAGGACCGCAATAGTTGTGGTATTAGAGCAAGAAGAGAAATGGATGATGGTTAAGGAGAATTCTTTGGAATAAGTTCAGTGATTATGGTTCCAAATGTTGGGCTTCGAAATCGTTCGGGGTCCAACACTTTTAAAGAACTTAATCAAAGATGACATAATGTTCAAAATTAGGACTGGGGAAAAAAATCTCTTTATGGTTTAAAAATTAGTCTAGCCATGGCCCCCTCTTCCACCTTAAAGATACGGACCCCAACCTCCTACCCTTTCCCATTGCCACCAAGATCAGCTCTCCCAACTTCAGCAGCTTAGATATATTATTTTAGACGAACCAGCCCAGTCACCAACTGTCAAGTAAACGAATCATTAACCTTCTTCGATTAAAGACTCTTGAGGTTACTTAGAACTTTGTAATCTGGCATAAAGCTCTCTGTTGGCCCCCAAATTTTTTTCTTGATGAATAAGTATGATTTACATTAATTATGAGGTCTTTATGAAAGTTTGTGGAGTTAATTATTATGTTGATGTTAGAAAGATTATATGATATAGGTTGATTGAATTAAAGTGTTAAGATTATAAGAATATTCAATGGTGTTTTTGGCAAGACACTTAAGGTTAAAAAAACCTAAGCTTACAAGGAAGGGCAAGGTGGACTTTTTTTAATCATTAAGGGTAAAATGGAAAGAAAGAAGTGTTGTCTTCTTCTTAAAGAAAGGAAAAACAAAAATAGGAGAGAAAGAAGAGAAATAACAAATCAAAGAGAGAAAGAATAGAGATTTCGGTGGTTGAGAGAAAAGAAGAGAGTTTAGCTAGGGTTTCTTAATTTATTAGCTTTGAGAGAGATTTTAAAGTGGTTCAAAGGTAGAGGAAGAGAAGAGCTTCCATTTGAGCCAAAGAATCAAGGTAAGATCATTTTAAATCTTTTGAATTTTTGGAAGGATTTTAGTTCATGGAGTTTAGAAAATGCATGGGTTTAAGTATTCTAGAACCAATTTTAATGATTGTGTTTTGTGGGATTTTCAATTAAAAATCCTATTGAGTGAGATTTTTGTTCTTGAAAAAAGGGATCAAAAGAGGCAAGAGGAACAAGAGAAGAGGTATTTTGAGTAAGTCTATAAGCAAGGAAATCAAGGTGGGTTACATGTTTATTTGAGCCACTAATGCTTTTCCAAATCAAGAAAACAAAATGATTTCAACAACTTCATAAATGTTGCTTTAACTGTTTTTGAGTGATTTGAGAAACTGCTACATGCTCGTGTATGATTTTTTATGATGAAATGAAAAACCGTTTTGAAATATTTATGTTATGCCTTGAAATATGTCATGGCATTTTGTATAAATGAAAATGAAGCATGAAAGTATGAGCATATGATAAGATGATTTGAGCATGATTATGTTCTTTTGTTTGGGCGAGAGTGGAACCATTCTGTTCATCATGTGCACGTAAAAGCCTTCTCCCGGCTGCCCCGTTGTGGCATATGAGCTCTAAAAAGTGGACTCATTCTGTTCATAGGGTAGACTTCGGTTTCTCCATTCTGTTTCTATGAAACCCTCGAGCCATTTGTTTGTGCATTGCATCTTTAAATTGTCAAATTTGTTGCATTATTTGAGTGTTATGCTATGTTGATGTGATGATACTTTAACTATGAGTTTAAGCAAGAATTGTGAATTTGACTGAAAATTTGAAAACAAAGCATTTTATAAATTCACTATGATTTTTATACAACAAATAAACATTTCAACGATTTTGCTTATTCTCTGTTATAAACTGTTACCCACGAGCTTTCAAGCTCCCCCTTTTCATCCCATCTTTAGGTGATAGCTAAGAGGTTAAGTGATCAAGAGCCTAAGGGAATTTCTTCAAATTGCTTAATTTGCATTTTGAGTTTATTTTAGGAAAGCACAATGTTTAGTAGCATTTCAAGAATTTTTTGTAATTTGAGATTTTGAGACGATAATATAATATGGCCTAGAATGCCATTAAAGATTTGTAAAACTTTATTCTTTTGATGCTAATGAAATATGAAGGCTGTATGGATGATGTGAGTTGAAATTAGATGTACGTGAAGAAGTTATCAACTTGAGTTGATGAATTTGAACATGAATTATATATGTGTGTGTGTGTGTGTGTGTGTGTGTGTGTGTGTGTGTGTGTATAAGTGACATGAATTATATATGTGTGTGTGTGTGTGTGTGTGTGTGTGTGTGTGTGTGTGTGTGTGTGTATAAGTGAGATGTTATCGAAAGGAAAGATAGAAATTATGACTGATCAAATGTAGTTGAATGTGATGAGACAAATGAGTTTAAGAGTTTAATAAAGTCAATTTGGTAGCTGAATGGTTAAGCTCAAGACATTCCCAGTTTGCACAGTGCAAAATTTCAAGTCTTTCATAGAAGTAAATTTCGTGTTCTAAATTTAGGAAAAATATTGTATTGATTTAGGCTAAATTAGATTAAATTGTCTTCTAGAAAGTTATAGCTTACCTTTCTATCTTTCTAATAGTATATAATATAAAATTTTTGGACATCGGAGTCGAAAGTTATAGTCCTTATAAGTGGTAATGCTCAAGAGTATAGATTGTATCACCTGGTGATGACGTATATCTTCTATGCACTGTTCATCTGACATCTTTTGGTCCAATTTTGACCATATAGATGATAGAATCTATCTTTAAGGTCTTATAAAAGTTGTAGATCTTGAAGTCCTTCAAACCATCTAAGAACGACCTTAATTTGATATCTCTAGAAAAAGTTGTGATAATTGTTCTAATTCATCTGACCCTCTGTCTAGTTTCGTCTGACCCTATCGTTTGGTCCAATTTTTTCCCTATAGATGACAGAATCTATCTTCAAGGTCTTCATGAAAGTTGTAGCTATTGAAATCCTATTTTGAAATATCAAAGAACAACCTTAATCCGATATCTCTATAGAATGTTATGATAATATTTCCAATTCGTCTGACCCTTCATCTGGTTTCATTTGACCATACAGTCTGGTCCAATTTTGTCCCTATATATGATAGAATATATGTTCAAAGTCTTCATAAAAATTGTAAACTTTGAAGTTCTCTTTCGAACAATTCAAGAACAACCTTAATCCGATATCTCTAGAGAAAGTTATAACAATATTTCCAATTCATCTGATCCTTCGTCTGGTTTCATCTGACCCTATCATCTTTGTCCCTCTAGATGAAAGAATATATCTTCAAAGTCTACATAAAAATTGTAGATCTTGAAGTCCTCTTTCGAACCATTCAAGAACAATCTTAATCCGATATCTCTAGAGAAAGTTATGACATTGTTCCAATTCATCTAACCCTTCATCTGGTTTCGTCTGACCCTATCTACTGGTCTAATTTGTCCCTCTATATAATAGAGTATATCTTCAAATCCTAAAATTCTCTTTCAAACCATCTAAGAATGACCTTGATCTGATATCTCTAGAGAAAGTTATGCTAATTTTCCCAAATCGTTTGATCTTTTGTCTAGTATCGTTTAACTTTTCATCTAATTTCGTCTGACTTTATCGTCTGATCTAATTTTTACCCTCTAGATGATAGAATCTACCTTTAAGGTCTTAATAAAAGTTGTATATCTTGAAGTCCTCTTTTAAACCATTAAATAATAACCTTAATTTGATATCTCTAGAGAAAGTTATGCCAATTGTCCTGAATCAGGTTCAATATGATTGAGGACAAAACTTTATTTGATTCTTTCGGCCATAACTGCATTATCCGACCTCAAAATGAAGTGATTCTTTGATTAATAAATTCCTAACACATTTTCCTACCTCTCCATGAAAGTTATAGCTTTTTATGTTGATTTGAAAAGGGTTGATCGAATCAAAGTAAGGGTATGGATTAGAAGAGTGTGAATTGGATATTTTATAGAACATATTTTGGTATTTTGATGGTATCTAGATTTATAGAGCTTCGAATGAGATGATTCTCATTTCTGAATAAATTAGAGACATAGGGTTACAAATTATCTGAAGGAATCTAATTTTAATTCAGTCCCTAAGACTTTCAATTTCTGAATAGAAATTGGGCATTTATTAGAAGCTTAAGATAATGGGAAACAAATGTTCTGAAGAAGTCAGATTGTTATTCCAGTTTAAAGTTTCCCAAAATCTGTTCTGAAGTTGAAGGAATGTGTTTGCTCACATTTTATGATTCTGAATGTTGGGCTCCGAAATCTGGTTCTAACACTCTCACTCAAGGTATCTTTCCTTCTCTAGCTAACCATGAAGAATAAATAGAGTGCTACTGATTGAATCTCATACATAGACATCAATTGATCTTGCCCACTCTGCTCAATGCATGATGAATCCAAAGACCATCTTTTCATTTCATGCTATATAGTAACCATCATTTGGGAACAGGTTAAGACCTATGTTGTTGGAATACCTTCGAGAATTCATTACCTAGCCTTATCCACTGGTTGACAATTCACTCCTCCATCACAAAAAATGAAAGAGGGATCTTTATAATAACTGGGGTTAATAGTTTAGTCAATTTGTAAGGAAAGGAATTCGTGAAGACTAAAAGCCAAGAGCAAAACTGTGGGAATACTAATAGCGGAAATCATCAGTGGGATTTAGGAGCTCATAATTTTACACAATCTCGCACCATCTGACAACTTACTCTCACCGCTTTGAATACCATACCAATCTTTCCAATTTTACTATTACTTAGTTGATAGTTATTTTCTGTTGTGTTAAAGGCAAAAAGGTATACCTTGAAATATTTAGTGTCTTAATACAATTTTTTCTTCTAAAACGAACATTTACTAATGTTCAGTTGATATCTTGTTTTGATCATATTTAATATTAAAAGCATAATGTATCACAAATTCCAAGTAATACTTTATTAATTTATTGTTTATTTGATTATAGTAGAAGATATTAATGCAGACACTTTGAATAAAAGTGTGATTCATGAGTCTTTAGATAATTTAAAAAAATTTAGAACTCTTGACGATGATGAGAAACAACCTCTTTTAAAAATATAATTTTGATTATTATTATTATTATTATTTTATATTAGGTTTAATTTTAGTTTGAATTACTAGATTTATTATTAGTTTGTTACAAATTAATACTAATAGGCATTGGTGTATTTTTTATTTCAATAAAGTATTTTATTTTTATATTACATTTTAACTTATTTTTATAATTTTTACTTCTTATTTATTATATATCAGTTTACAACGGTTTAATATCGGTTAATTTTTTAAACCTTAAAATTTTCCTTTAACTAGTTTAATGTCTTGTCCAATTTTTAAAACATTAGTAAAAATCCTAATGATCAAGAAAAGGATCAATTTATATCCTCTATAATTTAATCTAATACATTTTATTGTATAACTGAATGACTGGTCTAGATTATTTAACTATTAAATTTTTAATGGAACATAAATAAAACTAGTTAACAGAAATATTCGGCTATAACCAGCAAGAGCATGCAAAAGTAAATGGTGCTTGCACTTGATGAATAATTTAATTCTCTAATTTTGCGAGAATGATATTGATTACGTAGAGGTGCGGATGTACACATGATTCTCATCTCTTTTCAACATACTGCACAATATATAATTTCTCGTTTTAAAGTATTTTTGTTTTGTGAAATTATAAACACAACAAATCGACATAAATTTTAATAAAAATTTCTTTTTTTGAACTTAAAATTGCTTAGTTGTATTTTAAAAATTAATTACATCAGAAATCACTATATTTAATAATTTTAGAATATATTAAACAATTAATTAAGTAACATTTTTTTTGTCTTAAACCATCCTAAAAATATTTCCTTCCAATTAAACTCCTCTTTTTATTATTATCTTAAACCTTGAACTTGATTCATCTTCTATTTAAGATGAATGACTGAACATGCTTGGTTGTATTATTACTCTTTATTAAGAAAAAAGAACAAAAGACTAATTTTAACTACTTGTTAATCTCAAGAATCAAACAGTTAAAAAGAAGTCTTACGCGAATACATAATTAGGCAATGTTAAAGTCACTACCGTGTTTCAACCAAAACTTTCACTTGAATAGATAATAACAAGAACACGGCTGTGTATTCCATCCTTTTCATTTATATCCCAAGTATCTGACACTGTTTCTTTTGGTCTCTTAGGAGGTGTTTATTGGGCCGAAGTCAGTGACTAATCTCCCTTTGCAATACCAACACATCCCTTACGGGAGTTGCCGCTGGTCCAAAAATTTGCTGCGTTCCCAATAACAGGGATCGAACCTAGAACTAGGGGTGAGCATTCGGGTAATTCGGGCCAAAATTTTACTGTTTGGGCCCGGCCCGAATTACCTGAATTTTTTTTCATCTTATCCTGCCCAAACCTGAACTTTTTCTTACCCGAGCTTACCCGACCTGAATTACCTGAAATTTTATTCGGCTTTACCCGAATTATCCGAAGTTGCTTTTTTTGATAATTTTTATAAAAAAAACCCGAAATTTTGTATTTTTATAACCTAATTCGGGTAATTAGGCTGGCCCGAAGTTTTTTAGAATTACCCGACCCCAGTTCGAAAATAATTCGGGTAATACCCGAATTACCCGAAATTTAAAATTTTTTTACCCGAATTAATTTGAACCGGGTCGGATAATCGAGCCAGCTCGAATAATACTCACCCGTACTTAGAACCTCTCGGCTAAGCAAGGAAGATATGCCCAGGTATCTGACTCTAAAAACTAAAACTTGGTGAATGACGTAGGGTGGGCATCAGCAAGAGGGAGGGGAGAGAGAGACAGGGGAAAGCGGGCGGAGGGGTGGGAGGCGTTGAGAGCGTCCCCGGGCGTGCCGGTTTTAGATTTAATCATGTCGGGTAAGGTCAAAAGCCGGTGCCAGCGAAGACACCTGTCTGCTGCGTATTGCGGCCTTTAAAATACCGTTGAAAGTTTGAATGTTTGACCAACTGTTTAGTGTCTGACTTGCCTCACTCTCTTTTCAAGGTTCGTATTTTGCCACGCTCTTTTAATTTCCACTTGCATTTTTGAATTGGATTGCAAACATTTTTATTTAATAATACAATCTACATGTGTTAAGTATAAGACAATCGTCCGAATACAATTAGTATAAAGTTGTGGAAGGGCGAAATGTCCCCACGTGAGAAACCAGTTTTGGTATTCTAGTTAGACATTGTTTTTGTCAACTACCTCTCTCTTCGTAAAGTCGTAAAGTACTGGAGCAAGTTCCTTTCAAACTCCTTAGCCCTTATATGCAAAAATAAACTCAAAACAATTTGAGCAAACATAACCAAGGAACATTAAGAACTTCTCTTGATCTTCTTGTTCCTTCTTTTCACCTTCATGACTAATGAACACAAGGGCTTTTGCTACCACGGGGAATGGGATGACGTATACACTCCAACTTCTGCACCTGCCGCTTCTTCATTATCTTACAGTACTACTCAACAAGGCTTCGATCCCTCTTCTTACATGAACTTCTCTGAGTGCTGGCATGGATCAATGGACTACAATTCACTTACCAGAGCCTTTTCCTTCTTTCCTTCTTCGTCTGAGGTAGAAGGCAAACCTGGTGCTGTTCAAGTTGGAGAGTTAGGTGGCGGTGATGTTGGTGGTAACAGTGAGACCAATGTTCCGGTCACGCCGAATTCTTCAGTCTCTTTATCTTCAAGCGAGGCTGGTGGGACAACAGATTCAGAGAAGCACAAAAAGGAACACGAAGCAAAGGAATCGGAGGATGGAGGAGAACCATCTAAGAAACCGTAAGTTTGATGTATTATTGTCACACCCTTTGATGGTGCAACAGGCATTTATGTGTGGTTAATGACTATGCAATCAGCAGGAACAAGGGAAAGAATAAGAAGGGGGAGAAGAGACGAAGAGAGCCAAGATTTGCCTTCATGACCAAAAGTGAAGTTGATCATCTAGAGGATGGATATAGATGGAGAAAATATGGACAAAAAGCTGTCAAAAACAGTCCTTACCCAAGGTAAACCTAATTTAATTTATACGGTTTTCTTTAGTATAATAAATACCCACGCTCTTGATTTAAACAGTAGATGTTTTTCTTTTGCCCATCTTGGTTGCCAAAAAAGTCAATAACATATGATCAGCTTAGATGGAATTTTTGCTGGTTTGTTCTATTCCTTTAATGCTTTTAAACCACGGAACAATAGAAAAACATGTTCTTGGATTACAGTCATGCTTCCAAGAACTTGACATATCTTGCAATTTCAGGAGCTATTACAGGTGCACTACACAGAAATGCACTGTAAAGAAGCGAGTAGAGAGGTCATTCCAGGAGCCCTCAATCGTGATAACTACATATGAAGGGCAACACAACCATCCAATTCCAGCAACACTTAGAGGGAATGCTGTAACCATGTTTTCACATTCTATGTCAACACCAAATCACCTGGGAAGTAGCCAAGGATTTTTGGTTCATCAAATGCCTCCCATGAGCAACCTAGTTATTGGTTCAGGCTATACTTATCCACCGTATGTCAACCAGTGTCAAATTCCTGACTATGGACTTCTGCAAGATATAATCCCCTCCATGATTCTTAAACAAGAGCCCTGAAAACCCTACCCTTGCTTGAAATCTCCGCTTGTATATTTATTTAGCTTTTATCTTCCAGATTGTATTTTAGTAGTACCTCTGCCCCTCTTCTTCATATTACAGCATATAGTACATCTTCAAGTGGGACTTGTCTCTTCAGCTTTGAAAGAAGTTTATCTTAATTCAAGAAATTGACGCATCATTTACTTGTTCTTCAAGGCCTAGGATGCATTTGTTAATTTCTTGCTCTTATTTATTTGATTGATGCTTGCTTATTTTTCACTTTGGTAGTAAAAGGACCCGCGTTCCTTCATCCATTAGAATGGAATGGATTAGATATTTTGTGGTATATCTAAGAACACCTGTGGTCAGTAAGTCGGGAAAAAGAATAGCAGAATTTCTAAATGAAGCACATTTTACCTTAAATTGAGGGAACTTGGGCCTGTCTCTTCTGGGAGGGACAGTTGAATTCGATTAAGTCATTCAACAAAGCTAATTATTTGTTCCATGAATATGATGGTCAAGAAGAAATGTATGGCTCACCACTTGTTAGTCCCAAGAGACTATAAAATAAGAGACAATCATGCTTGAGCCCCAACTCAATTAATCCAAACTTATTTAAACTAGTTTGCACTTATCGATTCAACTTTCCTCATTTTAACATTTATTAAAAATAAAGGCATACACCTCTTTTATAATATGATTCATTCTAAAATAGCGTACAGTGAAGGCATCACCTATCAAATGGACTTATCTTTTAAAGTAAAGTTAAAGACGGTTTCATATGGTGAACACATGGATGCTGATCAAGAATTTTTACCTATTATATGTTTAAATATATGGAAGAACATCATGGCTCATACAAAATTCTTAGTGACGAGCAAAATATATACAGGTTCGTGCATTTTTAGAAGAATATTTTGACTGATTCTTCATGGGTTTTCCGGATCATGGTCGTAAACCACTTGACTTCATAGTTCATGCACGATCTTCGTTTCCACAACTTCAGAACCGGCCGAAAAACGGTGCGTTTCATGGATTTAATTGGGTTAGTAAGAGTTGGTCTTTCTTAACCCTCCAGTCCAGATGCATGTTCACGGGGGCCGGACACCAATTTTGTAATTCCACTCCTTTATTAATTATGCCTTTCAATTTTTCAAAAAAGAAAGCATCAGAATCGCTGGAAATAAGATCCCCAAATATATTAAGTTTCGGGTCATTGTCAATTTTACCTACATTATTAATGACGGCAATAGATGAGGGCCCGGAAGGAGGCGCGCCTCAAGCATCAAATCATTGCAAAACAAGAGGTTTGACTAATTTATACTGAAGGAAATTTTATGCTAATGGAAGAACTTGAATTTATTACTTATTATTACAAATTATAAAAATCTTCAGGTTCACAAAATTACGGAAGAGTTGTTTTGCCAATTAAATACTAAAAAAAAACATGTTTTTGTTTTCTTAAATTAAGCTCACTTTTAATTAAAAATCAATCAATTTTATTTATTCGCTAATTTCACTAATAATTCTTCTCTAATTTTTCCTGCTACACAAGATGCATGCATGTAGAGAAAAGTTTAGAGACAAGATGAAAAGTGATTATTAGATTATTTGGGTTTTCACTCCACACTTAAGAACTCATAATATAAAAATAAAATAAAATAATAAAATATGATAAATAAAGAAATTCATGATGAAAGATAAATTATCTTTTATTCCTTCATACGTTAAAAAGATAATGTATTTAAATTTTTATCCATAAATCAAATTCAAATTACAACCATGAGATTAAAACTTTTCAGTCTTCTTATAAAAACTTTTTTATTTGATCATTCTAATTTATTTTTCCTATTTGAGTCTTCCTTTGTTTTTTTTCAAATTTCTTAATTAAATATAAGTTAATGGTCATATGAAAAGCAAATTAGTAATTTACGTCATTATAAATTGAGTATGTGATAAAGTGGGGCATACTTGAATATCAATTCATAATGATATATAACTCAAGCTAAAAGGTAAAAGTTTCAGTTATGCTTTATGAGATAAATTGTTAGCTCATAACTCCAGGGTGCAGGTGAGTTGGTAAGGAGCTTTATTGGCTTAAATGAGGTCGCAAGTTCGAACTGCTCTCATGTATGTAGCTATTTAAAACTTGGAGCTAAAGCTTTGCCTCTCGCAAGGGACCTATCTGGCTCGAGCGGTGATTAGTCTGGGTGTAGATAGTTTAAAGATATCTTTCCATAGTTGGGACCCTCCTAAGACACCTTGTGGGCAACCAATCAAAAAAAAGCCCGTCAAAAAAGTGTATAATCATAATTCAGTGGTGGTGAAGAAGAGAATGTTTCGTTAGATGTGCAACTTTACAAAAGATATAAGGTTAAGAATGAAGTGCGTAAAAGACAAGTTGGGGGTGACCAGCATTAATGGTAAAATTAGGAAGACAAGGATTAGGTAGTTTAGATATGTTAAAAGAAAATATTATGGCGTCTTATTGAGAAGATGTGAAAACTTATACTTAAAGGATTGTAAAAGAAGAAGAGGAAGATTGAAGAAGAGTCGACGAGAAGTGATCAGGAACAAAATGGCCCTACTAAAGCTTATCTAGGACTTGACCTTCAATAGGAAACTCTGAAAAATTAGGATATGGTAGATGACCCTTTATAGAGATGTTCTTCTCCTCTCATAGGCCTCTTGGACCTTTTCTTTTGTTTGCTAGTATTTCAGGGTTAATATCAAAGAACAAAGGAATTTCAGAGGGAACCCAAGTCATAACACAGGCCCACGATCATGGCAGGCAGGCCATGATTGTGACAAAAGCTCTAAGAATGGATGTCACGATCGTGACAGAAGGCTCAAATGTGAGCTCTGATCATGGCCTGCATCGAGAAGACGCGTAGGCGTTTATGAACTTTACATTTTGAGGGATTTTTTGGACCTTTCAAGCCCCAAAAAAAACCAAGGATTACCTCAAACATAAAAGACTATTTAAAGAACAATAAGTGAAGAGAAAAGGGAGCCTTTTTGTGCAGCCACACTTGAAACCGTAAAGAGAGAATACTGAGAGAGAGAAAGAAGAAGAAGGAAGAGAAAGATGAAGTTGACTCAACGTGTTTCCTAGATCAGGAGGTTTTCAGACATCGCTGCCTTCCATTGTTTATTCCAATTTGTATTTTCCTTTTCGTTTTGATTTTATTTATGTATAGAATTGAGATGGATAATATGATGATAAGATTTGGAATATTGATGTTCTTCTAAACTCTCCTTCAAGATTTTATTTTGATTTAATATTATTTGAGTTGATTTTGTGTTATTTGAATTGGGTATTGTGATTTGTTGCATTTCTTACATAATTTGGTAATAAACTGAGAGGGTGAACCAAATAGAAAAATTATTGGGGATTAATGAGAGTTAGGCAATTCAATAGAACCTGTAACTAATCAGATCAGTAATTGTGCGGAGAGAGATCCCGTGTAAGACTCGATAGTTATTAAAGTACTTTAGATCTAATTAGGATTGTAAGTCTTTTGTTAATTGAGAGATTACAAATATCATAATCCAATTAGGGTTTATAAATTAAGGTTTAATGGTTATAACTCAAGAGAGAGTAATCAGCTCTAGGATCGTCTAGAATCGATGCCTCATTAACATATAATCGACTAGGTTAGCATTAATGATAGGTAAAATCCCCTTTCTCATAACTTGGTTAGTTTCTCTTGATTGATTTCTATTGTGTTTTTACATTGCTAAAAATTTCATTTCTTTTTATGTTAATTTTTGAATTACAACTCTTACCAATCAATTTCTCTAATTTACTTTTCTTGTGAACTTTATTTCTGTTATTTCAATTTCCTTAGCCTTAAATAACATAGAATTAGATGAGTTTCCCTCCTCATGGGATCAACACCTCTTATACTACAATTGCGACCTGTGTGCTCACTGTATTTGAGGGCTTATAAATTTTAAAGCTCGAACAACACGGTCACTTATTCCTTTAGTTATTTATTTGTTTAGAAAATTACTTTTTCATTTTATTTACTTATTTGTTTATTTTCTTTTTATTTTTATTTATGATTGTATTTATTTGTCTATTATTTTTTAACTGTTTTTTTTTAATTTCATATAGGTCTATTGGAAATAATGTCTCGACTAGCTAAAGACAAGGCTACATACCTCTAAAACTCTCCAATCCCCATATCTCATTGAGATTCCTACTAAGATATTGTTGTTGTTACTAATTTAGCATTCATGAAAAACACATAGATGGTAGACATACTTGTCATTATAGGATCCACAAGATAAATTAAATTTCCTAATGAGTTATCTTATTTTTAAAATAAATAACTCGGCTAAATAATAGTCCTTAACCTTAAAGTTGATCATACTTAAGCTACCTACTTTAATTTGAACATACTTTGATCCTTAAAGCCAGTTTCAACAAATTATAGGCTTTGGTTAGTAATAAGATATCCTAAGGTATCTGTTATTCTAATGTAGCTTTCTTTTAATTTTTTTACCTCTAAGTTATATAACTAAGGCATATAGTTTTCATGGCCATATAAAACTCTTTTCATATTAGTTTTTACATCTAATTAATAAAGTCAATAACATCCAATTATATTGTGTTAGCACAAAGTTTATGATTAACAATTTTGATGATAACTATATAACATTTTAAATTCAAATTGGACTTAATTCCTTATATAGGTAACGATATATTTCTTAAAAAGGAAATAAAATCATAGAATAATTGTTGCAAGAAAGGAAATAAAATCATAGAATAATTGTTTCTTTTCTTGCAAGAACCTTTTTTACAAACTTACCTTTTTAGAAATAATTCCATAACATTCAGAAGCCTTGATAAAACATTCTTCTTAACGTCTAAATATCGAAAATTTCAGTAGAGATAACATCGAAGATTAAGCAATGACTAGTTGAATAAATTGTCTACTTAAGGAAGAACCAATGCAATTGCAAATATAACACACATAGATATGAGACTTGCGAAATATTTTAGAGCTTCATTATTTCTTGAAAGTTGTATCAAACACTTTGTGCCTTAGAAAGTTATATCACTTTATTAAGAGAGACTATTAAATTCTTCATACATTTCTTGTTAAGAGTTTGGAGAGGCTAGCAAAATACTACTACTATGGAAGGTTAAAGAACCTTGAAAAATATACACATGTGAGCTTGAAGAGACTCGTCAAATTACTACTTGGTTTTAATAGTGAAACCCTCAAGTTGGATACTTGGGGACTGGATGTAGACTTGCGTTATAGGTTGAACCAGTATAAATTAATTGCATCATTCTTTCTCTCCTCTTAACTTTTAAATTTTTGCATTATATCATTTGCATTTTCATTTTGCAAGAGGCTCCTTCACTTTTAAAATAGGCCCCTTCTATTTGTATATCGCAAAAGGTTTCTTTCAAAAGTTAGTAGGCTCCTATCAATTAAAAAGGCCCTTTTCATCTTTAACGTTAATAAGCTCCTTTCAACGTTAACAGGATCCTCTCATTTTCAACGTTAACATGATCTTTAAAAGTTTATAAGACCTTTCTACTAATAAATTTATTTTGTTTAGGAGGATCTTATCGTTTTGAAAGCATTGTAATTTTTTTATACACACAATTTGCCCCTCTCTTACGTGTGTTTGCATTATCATTTGGTAGTAGAACAAGGTTTCATATTTACTATGAATTATAACATGTGATAGATCATAACAAACAATTTTAGATGCCTTGAAGGACAATCTATCTCAAAGCCTTCGTCCTTCAATCGAAACAATTACTCAGACTAGAAAGAGAGAAGGACAATCTGTCTCCAATATATAGATATTGAAGTCTAACAAGCCATCACAATTGGAGCTACACTTCCCACTACAGAAAACATAAAAGTGTAGTCTGATGCTAAAAAAAGAAATGCACAACTAAACACTAAAGCAATACATCATCTAATCTGTGCACTATTTCTATAAGAATATGAGAAGATATCTTATTGCTCTGCAGCAAAGGAAATGTGGGATAAACTATAAGTCACTTTTGAAGGAATGAACGAGGTAAAGAAACATATAATAAGCCTTTTAATGCATCAATACGAAACTATTGGTATGATATAGTGAGAATAGATGAATTCCTCATGACCTTAAATATATATCCTAATGATGAGTTCATATGGAAGATTCTAAGATCACTATCAGAAGAATAGAGACCTAAAGTGATAACTCTAGAAACTACAAAGGATCTATACACTATTTCACTCTACTAGCTACGAGAAAATCTAAAGCTCCATGAAACTGAGCTTAGGTGAGATGAAGGATCCTGCTATAGAAAAGGAATGACACTAAAAGCAACTGATGAATCAAATGGTGATGAAAATGAAACTAAGTTTCAAATAGATAGAGATGACGAGTTCAACTTAGTCATAAAATATGCC
>JANZLD010000002.1:40215679-40235111 GCA_026413575.1 Erythroxylum carthagenense
ATAGTAATGTTATATTGCACTTAAAAGCTAGTGACATTAGGAGGACTTGCTCCTTGTTTTTACTTTTTATCGATCATAGAATAATGACTCCTTCATTTTCTTACAAAAATAGTAATATAAAAATGAATAGAGTTAGAGTTCGGGTTAGAGTTCAAGGCAAATTTGACAATTCAAGTCTCATTAAATGAGTAAGGATCATTTCTAAGTTTCAACACAAAGATTATGAACATAACATATTTGTTTTGAGATTTCAACTTGTAATTTAAATTATAATCAATTGTATTCGAAAATTTTCATGATAATTAGGATTTTAATTTGGAGTTTTTCATTAGTTAAATTCTATAATTTCTTCATCATTCATTTTTTTAATTGCATATATTTTATTGATTTGATCTATTCACTCTTTAGACAACTATATAATTCTCTTTTTCTTTTATGATGAATGCATAATGCATACAATGATACAGTACATGGAGAGAATCAATTTCTAACAAGGCAATAAGGTATATTCTTTTGTTTTTTTGAAGTAGGCAATAAGGTATATTCTTTTTTTTTTTTTTGAAGTAGGCAATAAGGTATATTCATGTATTTTTCTTGGTTTGTGCATAATGACCCTTTGAGTACAATTAAGCAACCAGGAAAAGTTTTACGCATAAAAATAAAATCCAGCGATGGGCCTAAAATAGGATCTTTTCAATCTAATTTATGTAGACTTGGCAAATAGGTTTGGATGACCTTTCTGGGCTCATTAGGACCCTGGCTCGGACCTCGTTGAAGGTCCGGCCATCCTTAAATTTACGGAGAAGGGATGCAGTAAAGCAAAAGACTCTGCGTTTGGCTTTAACCTTACCTTGTTAGTTGCTGTGATCGCAGATAAATTGACGATTTTAATTTCCCTATTACGTTCTTGGTATGAATCAAGTTTGTGCACAGAAGTTACTTTCTTTTCAAATCTCAGAGCCTTCAATTTTGTGTCGGACATAAGAGAATGGAAGATTTTGGACAACTGAGTTGCAGTTTTGGGGAAGAAGCCGAGCAAGAAGGACATAAGAGTGATGTATTCTCACAGCTTAAAACCTACTGTTTGGAGCTTCTGCAACTTCTCCAAAACCCTAAAAATCACTCTCCTGCTATCCCTCTGCTCCTTCAATTCCTTCGCGGCTCTTCCTCTGATGCTTTGCAACCCTTTTTTGAGTACGTCGATTCATCTGTTTTTTTTTTTCTTTTCAATTCCCTTTGTGCATATTATTGAGCAGGTTCCTGGGTTCTGAGCTACTAAACCAATGTTTCTTTAGAAGTAATTTTATTATAAATTGAGAAAAGGAGCAAAAACTTTTTTCAAGTGGTAAATTGGGTAGTTTGATATCTGAAGTATGTTAAACAAATATAGTAACTTCCATGTAAGTTCGTCTCATTGTAACATCCTGTCTTGTCTGGTTCTAACCGATGTTTTCCTGCTGAATTTATTGGTTATTTTTTTTAATCCTTTTGCTTGCTTGCTTCAGCTACACCTTGTTTCCGTTGCTGCTTATTTTAGATGCAGCCACTGACTGCAGATCACAAAAGAAGGTTAATCCTGAGAAGAAGGATGCCAGAGATACCGCTCCCAAAGTGACTCAAAAAGTGAGCGACCAAGTGGCAGAAGGAATCCTTCAGTGTTTGGAAGAGCTCTTAATGAAGTGTCAGTTGATGTCTACTAATCAGGTGCTCTGTTTATTTTATATCCTCTGTTTCTTTATTGCAGCCATCTATTTGTATCCTTTGAATGAAACTGTAATTAGATTATGTATCTTGAATGTAAGCTTCAATAGTATATATGTATATGTGCAAGTTTTTGTGTGTGTATGTGTGTACGTTTGAGCTCCGCAAAAAATGTAGAACTGCAAGGAATACATGTACCTGCCTTGACTGTGATAAATATTTGCAAGTGTCTCATGAAGACTTTTTATGAAAACAAAATAACAATATTGATTCTAGGAAATAACACATTTTCCACTCTGTTTTGATGTACAGATACTTTGCAACTTTTTGCATCTGTATGAAAATTTTAACTACCTATGCCTGTACCTGTAAGCTGAACGTCTTTTAACCTAAAAAATAATGATGTATTCAGATGGCTGTCCTGATAAAGAAGCTGACTTACGCGGCATTACTTTCTCCATCTGAGGCTTCAGAAGAGTTTCGTGGAGGGGTCATCAAGTGTTTTAGGGCTTTGCTTATCAGTATACTTCCATGCTCTAGAGATGCATGCTCATGCAGACAAGTTGTTGGTTTACCTGCTCTCCTAGGAAAGAATGATACACAGTTATTGCAATTCAAGGCTTCAAACTATGAATCTTTACGAGAAGAATGTTTACTTGCATTTTTCCAGTCAGAAATGGCTTCAGCTACTGTTGGACATTGGCTGTCACTTCTTCTAAAGGTACATTATGATATACCTTCTCATTCTGCCCTTTGGATCCATATGATGGGTTTATTACGCATCCTCCATTCTGTATTGTGATCCCATCCTATCTTCTCCTCTCCTTACCCCTTGGTTGAAAACGAAAATAATAATATATGGACAATATTTGATTTTCCACAAAGGCTGCAGATATGGAGGCTGCACGAGGACATCAAGGCAATGCAAAAATTCGTGCTGATGCCTTTGTGACCCTGCGTCTACTTGTTGCTAAGGTAATCATATGCAACGTATCCTAGAAGTTACGTTTAAAGTTATTGATTTCATGATGTTTATTTGTTTGATGTAAATTCTCTTAAAAACTTGCTTTCTATGGTGGTGAGTAGCCCATTATGTAACCTGTTGATTAATATTTGAATTGCATTAAAACTGAAGAAACCCTAATGTATTGACCATGTTTGGATCTTGAATTATATCCTAGTACAGAAATTGGAGCATGCAGTAGTCACGCAGAAAATTTAATTATTAAATCCTTTTAAAACACATATGAGTTGTTTGGGGTTGTAAGTCTTTGCATCTAGCCTAAGAATAGAAATTTTGAAGGAAAAAAAAAGGATAGTAGCAATAAATTCCTTGGAACTTTATTTAAATTTAGGTTTCAATTTTGTATGACAGGTAGCAGGAAGCTTATTACCAATTGTGACTGTCCCAAGCACAACGTTGTTATTTTGTACAATAGTTATATATAATGGTTATGCATGATATCCTCTTGAATAGACTTTAACACTTACAGAACTTTTGGAGCTAATTGACGCCCTAATTAACAAAATGCAATTCTCGGCTCCTTCGAATTTGATCCCACCTAAGTTCTTGGTTGAAAATGTTTCAATACAAATTAAGTTTGTATTGACTGGTAAATTTATTGATTTCTTGATGAAGGAGATGTGAATTTATCCCTTAATAGGAATAATTATGTGCATTTAATTTGTTTAACATTCCTACTTTCAATTTTTTTTCTAGCAATTAGATTATTCTAAAGAAATTGGATAACTGTCTCACTGGAATTTTCTCTTTTCTGAAGGTCGGTACTGCGGATGCATTGGCATTCTTTTTACCTGGTGTTGTTAGTCAATTTGCTAAAGTCTTGTATGTTTCAAAACAAATGATAACTGGAGCAGCTGGAAGTGTTGAGGCTCTTGACCAAGCAATCAGGGGCTTAGCCGAGTACCTTATGATAGTCCTGGAAGATGATGCTAATCTTTCTAGTCTTGATAAGTCCAAAATGTTCAGATCTGACTTCAACTTGAGTAACAATGAATCTGGAAATTCATTTCTCAATGAATTGCGCCGATTACCTGCTAGCACTCAAGGTCAAAGAACTGAAGAGTCAAATGGTGAATCACATAGCTTGGCTCTCATGGAATCCGGGATGAAATTGAGTTCCAACACTGAATTTTTCGATAAGCATAAATCCTTGCATGTGGATCGTACTAAAGATTGGATTCAGAAAACCTCGATGCATGTGGATAAATTGTTGACAGCAACATTTCCACATGTATGTTTTTAATTTCACTTGGTGTTTCACTTTTGGTTGTTATCAACAGTATTGCACACTCACGTAAGTTAATTTTACATATATCCAAGTGACATTAGCAATAAAAATTTTCATGTGTCTGACAGATTTGTGTCAATCCATCAGAAAAGGTTAGACGTGGACTTATGGCTGCCATAAGAGGACTGTTATCAAAGTGCAATTACACTTTAAAGGATAGCAGGTTGATGCTTCTGGTAAGCTCCAAGTTAGAATGGCATAAAATAGCAGTGAATTCTTCCATGCAATTAATCTGTCAATAGTTAACATTTGTAGACTACTTTTTGGTTCACTCTACTGCTAATCAATGTGAGGGCATGTGGAATTTTAGAAGCATTTGGTGTGGGACAACATTGATATTTGGTCAAGTCTAATTTTATGTCTTTAAAACTGTTATTCTGCCAGTGACATATCTTGAATAGCCTAAACTTAGTATGACTGGAGATTTGAAGCCCAACTTAGGAGGTGAGACAAAGAATTGACCTGTAACTTTTTAGAATGGAAATTTTCTTTACGGTTTAACTAGGTTCAATGGAGTAAAATCAAGATTTTCTTTCTTTTTTTAATGTTTTCCTTTGTTTAGAAACATTTTTTTTCTCTTTGGTCTTTAAACTTGGTTAGCTTGTTTTGTTCATCCAGGATCCTGTTCATATCTTTTTTTTATTCGAATTAGTTATTCATACATTGTTAAAACTAGCATTCGGAATGCACGGAATGGAGGTTATGGCAAGATTCAAACCTTGCAGAAATTCATGTTTGTTTTTCCTCTATTGTCAATTTATTGCAACATTGAATGGATTAAGGCTTTTAGCTACTGATTGAATTCTTGTAGGCTTATAATTTATACAGATTCTGAGAGTCCTAAATCCTGCTTTTACCAAGAACTTTTCATCCCTTAGCTTAAAACTTCAGATCGTAAGGCATTTCCACTACACAAGAAAAAAGGATCTAAGAAAAAGATATGCAGTCATTAGCATTTTACGAGAAGTGATTCCAGAGGTCCTTATTATGATTGTGTTAGGTGATCTCTAGTCGAATGTAGTTTGGCTTCTCTTTCAGTATGGTTGCCTTCAATCTCATTTCAAATTCTTTCTCTTCTTAATTTTCTCTTCCTTTTCTTCTTACTCTTTTATATATTTGTCCCACAAGTTATAAGCTTGAATTTTGATGCATACTTGCCTTTGATTAATCTCTTTCAAAATCTTCTACAAAATAGGTTAATACAAATATTTTTATAAGTAGAGTACACCAAATATTTCAATTGTATTAGGGATGTTTCTGTATAGGATATATAATATTCCTATACAATAATAATATTAACTATTAAATCTATATGATCTTCGACAATGTCCATAAATGTTAAACTAGTTAGAGAACTGCATTAACACCCTGTAATGGCTATTTTACCCATGAGAAAGGCATATATATTTATTTCTTACACTTCTTCTTTAGCTCTTTGTTCATTTCATATTAGCGTCTGCATGGCTAATTGATGTTCTAGAAAGTAGGAGCAGATCTTTTCACATGCTTGGTATGAGAAACTTTGAATGTTTCTGTTAAGTGAAAGATCAGGTGTATTAGGTTAACCACAAGAAAGTAAATTACATACATATCTCTACATAAATAACAATGTAATAACTCCATAACAATAATACTGTTAACACACCCTTTCAAGCTGACCATCCATATATTATTCATGTATATACATGTGAACATACAAGACAATAATTACATAAATATCCCTTTAATAACTCTGTAACAATAATATTGTTAGCACTCCCCCTCAAGCTAGACCATACATATTGTCAATGCCCAGCTTAGTGCACAGATATGAAATTCTTGGTCCCTGCAACCACTCAGTTAAAAGATCTGTTGGGTGATTTATAGAAGCTATTAACTCCATAAGCACCTGATGAAATGACAGTTTCATCTCTAAATGTTTTGTCCTCTGAGGATAGACTAGATTAGCAGATATATGTAGTGTTGCCTGATTGGTACATACCAATCTTATAATCCTTAGTGGAGCAGGTCTAGGACAATGAATCCCAATCTCCTCTAATAGATGACACAGCTATAATGGCTCACAAGTTTGACTTTGTATAGCTCTATACTCAAATTTTGCGCTAGAGCGAGCTACCATGTTCTGCATCTTACCTTCCCGTGGATTTAAGTTTCTTCCACAAAATAACCTAAAGAATACCTATCAAACTGTGAGCCTGCATATATACATCTGCATATCCCAAAATGACAATCTGTTGGGAGTCCTTGTCTACGAGCTCTTTAATATATCATAACTTGTGAAGTGCTGCCTCCTGATACTCAACAAATGGTGAGGACATAATTGACTCACCATTCTAACTGGGAAGGCAGGTCCACTGACAATGAGAGACATCAACTTTCCAACTAACCTGTGGCAGCTAGCTGGATCAGAATATGGCTCCCCTGATTGGGTACATTGGGATCTATAGGAGTATCCATAGGCTTAGACCCTAGCAATTCAGGCTCTTGTAGCATATCTAAACCGTATATCTGAGAGAGGTAAATTTGCTTCTTGGATTGTGCTACCTCAATGTCCAAAAGTAACTGGTTGATTACAAGGTTTAGAGTTTCTACAAATAAGTTAGGAGATCTTTTTACTAAGTTATTGTGGTGACTATGAGCTTCATACCCTTCTTTAAAGTCAGGTAATGGCAATATCTATGCTCTAACTTGACATGGAATATTGACAGTGTATTTATAGAGTTATTGTACAGAAATTTATGCAACTTTTTTTTGTATATTTACATGTGTGTATATATATATATGAATATTTTATTGGTAATTAGAATTAAAGTTATTGCTTTGGTATCATGTTGAGGGAACAGTTAACCATAATCACATACACAAAAATAATTACATAATAATCCTACAATAACTCATATAATAAATGTACTGTCAGCATTTTTAAATGTTTAACATTTCAGGATCCGGGGCTTGTATGGAGCAAAAAATGCTTCATTTTAATCTTTCAGAATTGAGCAGAATAGATTTCTTAAACATTGAATACAAAGTGTTCACATGCTTGGCTAATGCTGAAAATCTAACCCATTTAGAGCTAGTTGGATTTTCATATTAAGAGGAAATACTCTTCTTTTTGTCAAATAACATTATACAGCTTCTTATTGAGTTGAATAAATTTTCAATTGTAATTATGAAGGAATGCATATGCGTCCTGGTTGTTGATGACTCCGAAGAGGTTTCCGCACCTGCTCAGGAATTTCTTGAATGGTTATTGTCAAGCGCCAGCAGGGACATGCATTCTGTTGTTGCCGAGATATTTAACAGGTACAGTGGATTGTTCCATTTCCTGACACGCATGCTCCTTCTGCGTTTTCTTTTATGTTATGACACACTTTCCCCTTTTGTATTTTAAGGCTAATTGAGAAGCTTCCAAAAGTGATACTTGGAAATGAGGAAGCATTGGCTTTATCACATGCCCATAAATTACTTGTAATAACCTATTATATGGGTCCAAAGTTATTGCTGGATCATCTCCGTTCTCCGGTATGTGTGTGCATTTGTCTTAAACTTCTGCATATTGTCTTTCCAATTTCTGGATTTTTCAATATTGCCTGAACTTCCAATTAGACAGTTTACAATGTTTCACTTTTCCAACAGAAATATTGTCCACTAACCTATCTTAACAGATATATTTTGTCTATTATTTCACAAACTGCTTTCTTTGGCTCTGGATGCACTTATATGTTTATTTTTTCTTCTCTCTGTGTCTCTCTCTTAAACTTTTCTGTCGCCTTCCTCTTTTAATTACTTTGCACTTTCAGACCCTGAGAAAATTTGAGTGTTTTACTCCCCACTTCAAAACCTTAGAACAGACGGTCAAATAACCTTCTTGGTTTCATTGCCTTGATAAGGCTGCATTCTGATGCTTCAGCTTATACCTTTTATTAGGATTTATGATTGCAATTATTTTTGTTTAAATTCTTGTTCTATTGAAATTAGTTCTTTGCAAAACCATGTTTATCAGTAAAGCATCTGAAAACAGGTGAATGATTAGGGTTCGAGTTCACTCCAAAAAAATGTTTTTGGCTATTATTTGCATTATCAGGAACTTTCTTTCCTGTAAACATAATATTTGTGTAAGGTATGATTGCTGTAGTTTGAATTTTATGGAATTATTTAATGTTGATTTATTGACAATTTCAAAGAGTTTGAATAGGTAGTTTCACTTCCTCATATGCCAATTTATTGTTTGCTGGTGGAGTCTGGACTTGTGCTTTGTGTCATATGTTATGATCTTTCACTGACATCATAATAGCCTAAACACAGAGAGTTTTGGAGCTGGATGGTGGCATTAACGTGAGTGGCAAATTTTCTGTCATGTTGGTTTAGTCCTGATTGTTTCTATTTGTTATGCACCGATGCATTTATCTGGATTAGAAAAGGTACTTGTAGTATTCAAAAAGAATTAATTGTCAACGTAAGACAAGCAAGTCTGTCAGCAATGTGGGACAAGTTCCCATGTCAGGATGTGATGAATCCATATAGAATCAGGTTATTGAGATCATTGTCAGTGCCGAATCAGAAGTACTGGGTTTTTAAACTGCGGACCACGGTCTGGACTATTGGCTGCATTTTGCCACTATTATGCCCCCACCTATGGCAATTGCCACGATAGCCCACACTATTGAGAATTGTGGATTATGTGATTGACTTGATTAAGTGGGTATTTAAGAAATCCAATAGACATTAACTTTTAGGTACCTAACCCTTATGATTTCTAAACTAAATTATTTTACAACTCCTTTGCTTTGCATTATCTGCTGACATTCTTGCAAAACTTTTCCATTTAATTGAGAAAATCTTTTAATTCTTGAGAAGAAGTAATTTCAGGGTGCTTGTAAAATATTTTAGAATTGGTGCCCCGTTAGTGTGATATGTTACATAGCAGGTAAAAGATTGGAAAAAGCTGTTTTAACGTGATTCCAAGATCTTTTAGCTCATGAATTCTTTAAGTGCATCATCACTCCATCTATGTACTTATGCTGCGGAAGTTTTGATGTTCAGTATAACTTGATCTTTTCAATTTATTAATCAATATAAGGTGCTTGGTCCATACCCTTATTAGTGACTTCTTAGCACTATTTGTGGTCTTCTGTAAAATCCATGAACATACCTTCGTTTTGGTCATTTGCATAAGAAATTGTTATGACTTATGATTGATGTTAGGCTCCCTTGTAGTTTCATATTATTTGAACCAGCCTTTCCCCTTTATTAGAGATCTAAAACTGTTAATTGAACTATTTAGAGAAGTATAAATATTGTTTTCAAAATCAGTCACCATTGTTCTCCTGATAATGTTAAGTCACAGAAATGGCTGGTTGATAATGTTTTGGACCACAGGAACTCGCATTAAATTGAAACCATTGGAGGCACCTTTAAAATAGCCTTCAGTACACGGGTACTTGTTGAATTTGTTGTTTTCTAAGATCTTTCTTGGTAAGGTCACCTGTAAAAGTCTGAAAAAATGATGAATAAGGTTTGTGAAGATACAAATGAAGTTATTCATCTCCAGCATTTCTTCAACAAATAATCTTAACGCTCTTATACTTGAAATAGGAAACATTTAGCTCAGAACTCTGCCTTTTAACCTGGACAGGTAACAGCTGCACAATTCTTGGATGTTTTTGCTATCTGTTTGAGTCAGCATTCTGTGTACACTGGTGCTCTTGACAAGTTTATTTTGGCAAGGCCTTCATCAGTGGGATATCTTCAGTCTATTGCCGATTTAAAAGCTGGTCCTCAGCATGTGGCAGAATTTCACACAGTTGAGGATGCTGTTCCTTCTCATATGTCGAAGCTCAGAGATATTAGTAGACATGCACCGAAGTACTTGTTGGAGAACATGCATTACAATTACGAGCTTCCTCACATACCTCCCTGGTTTGGCTATGTTGGTTGTCCAAAACTATATGAGGCTCTTGCAGGAATTCTTAGACTGGTTGGTTTGTCTTTAACAACAGGTCATCTAAACCCCTGGAAATTCAATTTTTGTCAGCTAACTTTTTAATTTCTTCTCTTTGCTTATACCATGTTATCTTCTCTTGCTTGATACTAGACTTTGAAGATGAAGGGCTTCTATCTGTTGTAGTTGACATCCCGCTTGGTTACCTGAGAAAATTGATTTCTGAGGTTCGTACAAAAGGGTGTAATAATGAGAGCTGCCTGTCTTGGTATAATAGAATAGGATCAGGACATTTACTGCGACAGGCCAGTGTTGCAGCTTGCATTCTTAATGAGATGATATTTGGTCTATCTGATAAAGCTCTTGATAAGCTAAGAAGAAAATTAGAGAAGTCTAGGTCAGAACAGGAAGTTATTCAAGCATATGATACAAGTTCTGGTTGCCATTCAGTGGTTGAATGCCCTAAGCATTCTGTTTGGAAGTTATCACTAGAAAGGGCTTCTCGAATTCATTTAATTGATTGTGTTGGGCGAATCTTAAATGACTATCTGTCGTCTGAAATTTGGGATCTTCCAGAAGATCCCAAGTCTTCTTTGGAGCAACATGACTATGACGAGATTACTTTGCATTTCTTCCAGGATACCGCTATATTACACCAGGTGCTGAGTGTTTCTTTAAGTGCTAGAGATCTTATCTTCATGACTCATTCATGAGTTCTGGTATTTATGTTTTGGTAATAACAGTGTAAAGTGCATGTTCAATCTTTTCTTTCTTCAAACAGGTTATTGTGGAAGGAGTAGGCATTTTTGCTATCTGCCTTGGAAATGAATTTGCTTCTAGTGGCTTTCTTCACTCATCTTTATATCTGTTACTTGAGAGTCTCATATGTTCAAGCTCTGATGTTAAAATCGCCTCTGATGCTGTCTTACGTGTCATTTCTACCGCATCCGGCTGTGCATCGGTGAGCTCATAAGGCAAAATTTAGTTTTGGTGCTGAACGCTTTGATCCACTATAACCACTATATCAACATGTTTGCAGGTAGCACAACTAGTCTTTTCAAATGCCGATTACATTATTGATTCCATTTGTCGACAATTACGTCATTTGGATCTTAACCCACATGTCCCAGATGTGCTTGCTTCTATGCTTTCATATGTTGGAGTTGCTGACAAGATACTTCCCCTTTTGGAGGATCCGGTACGTCTATTTATATTGTTATCCTTTGGAACTTTACAATTCGCTTGACTCTTTGATAGGCTGTTGATTTTTCACATTTTTTAAAACTTTTACCTCCTCGGAACATCCTCGTTGCTTTGAGGATAAAAACTTTTAATTAAAGCATGGGAATTCATACTTTGGAATAGCCTCTCTGCTTTGAGGATAAAAAATTTTAATTAAAGCATGGGTATTTATTCTCCATCCTGTGTATCCCTTGTATATGACTTTTTTCGAAACTGTATTTAGGGTGCAGTGTTTGTGTTTTTAACCCAACCAACTAGGTGTCAAATTAAATGGAGAATTAGATTTCAGCTAAACTAAATGTTAAATGAGCGTTTAATTCAAAGTGTTTTATTAGGTGCTCATGTATCTTGTAAATTGTTCAGATGAGGTCTGCTTCACAGGAGCTTGAAATTCTTGGCCGGCACCAGCACCCAGAGTTAACTGGTCCTTTTATGAAGGTAATAGTTTATATTTCTAGTTTAATCATTTTTTCATTGTTGTTGCCTACATTTTGTATTGTAGTTTCTAATTTTAATAGTTGATTTATTCTTCTTTAATGTCTGTTATGGTCCCTAGCTTTATGATTGTACTGTTTACCAATTTATAGATGAATTTGTAACTTTTAAATGTTGGTACTGTGCTTGAAGTGTCTGTCTAGGTAGTATAATAGATAAAAAAGACATTTTTGAATTAGATATAGAATTTGTTTATTAGAAGTAGGAGAAAATTAATATTATCTAATCTTTTACCTAGGTCCATTTATTATTAGGGACAAACTGATCCATGACAAACTGGTATTCTGTAGCATTTGCAATGGAAGTTTCGTTTCTTTGTTGTGTAAGGTATTGTGCATTTTCTTTTTGAAATGTACATAGTCACCTACATAATTTCTTTTGGTTAACCGTACTTTGTGGACCACAAGGAGCTTTGAAGTTATGCAAGTTATGTATAGTATTGATAACTTCTAAAGTGTTTACCAGATCCAAAGAGAATTTTTTATGTGAAATTTACTTTTCTTTATGAAAATCTTACTGTAGCATTTGCTATATTTCTTTTTTCCAGTGTTGGTGACCGAATGTTTTTGTTTCTCTCAAGTTTCATGAAGTTTTGCATTCGTAAGCTGTGCTTTATGGCCGTCCAAAGTGTTGCTGAAAACATGATTAAAGTCGTAGCTCAATTGAAAAAGCTAGGGATGCATTATAGAGTTCTATTCTTATGGTATGACGTTTTAATATGTGAAGTTTGATTCTTATAGTTAAAAGGTAAAAAGCAAGAGATGAGGGAAAGATGGGAAGGATATATGACTAGATTTACTTGTTCCTTTCTAGTGTTGTTTCAAGATGTTTATTCCCTGAAAGTTACAAGGACTTTTGTTGATCCTCTTCTTCTCTTTGTTTCCTACTACCAAGCATAAAGGTATTGTTGGTGGGGTGCAATTATCGAGAAATACTTCTCTTTATATTTCATCATATTTTGATCTGCTTAATATTTGAAATGGGGCCAAATCCTGGTAAAGTCTCAAGTTCTTAGCTTTACATACTCATATGCTACCTATACTTTTGGTCTCTGCCATACTTACTTGTATCTATTACATTTTTTCTCGTAGATCCCTTATATGATTTTCAATAATTTTCTTTTTCAAGGCTGTAGCAGAAGTTACTAAGGCTTTGAAATGTGAGGCTTCTTCATTGCCAGATGATGCAAAATCTTATCTTGCACAAATCAAGGGTAAAATATCTGACATGAAAAAGGACACAAGACAGGCTGGGATCCAAGGATCAATACCACGGAATGACTATGACATGCATCCCTTGCAATCAGGTGGTCATTTGCATTTTGTCTTGTTTCGTTGTTATGTTATGTTTTTTGGTTTTAGTGTTGTCACATCTTTTATGAATTGTTGTCTCCTTCATAAGTGGACTTTGTTTTTTTTTACTTGGGAAATTAGATTTAGCTTTAGTTTGGCCGACCATTACATGAGCACTTCTCTTGATAAGTTCACTTTTATGTGCATTTCTTTTTGAGTGTTATGCCTTCTTTCTTGGTTCTCCTTTTCCCAATACAAGGTATTGAAGATGGCTCACTATATGATAGAATGAAAACCCCAACTTTATGCTTTTTGCATCAAAAGTTGCTTTCTTTCTATTTTAGAAGGTACTTCTTTGGTGGAATTTATTAGCCTTAAGTTAGAATTTGAGGCTTCTTTGTTCTCAAAGCTCGTCATTTTCCTTATGCTTTCTATATTACTTCTTATACCCCAACTTTATGCTTTTTGCTTCAAAAGTTGCTTCCTTTCTATTTTATAAGGTACTTCTTTGGTGGAATTTATAAGCCTTTAGTTAGAATTTGAGGCTTCTTTATTCTCAAAGCTCATCTTTTTCCTTATGCTTTCTCTATTACTTCTTATAATGCACCTAGTCTTGTTGATTCAAAAGTTCATTTCTGTACTGCAAATTATTCAAACATCATAAAACTAAATTTCAATCAAAGCAATTTTTCTTGTTGAGAATCAATTACAATTACAACCAATGAGCTGCATGTAGATAAGCATTGAAAGGATATTAACTATTAAATTGATATGTGTTTTTGTGTAGGATCTAGTTACGGGATGACTCACAAGGAAATCCTCTTTTCCCTTACTAGAGTTCTTCCCCTTTCTAGGGCCTATGGTTGCTGTCTAGAAAACTTGTCCTTGACAAGCTCTTTGTCAACTATTTTTACGAAAAATTCTGACTGCTTTCTTATTTATTGCAATGCCCTTTAAATAAGCTCAGGAAATAAAGTTTTTAGAAAGTAAAATAGAATAGGAATTGCTGACTTATTCTTCTGCTATGTGAGAATAATAAACTTTCTAAATGAGATGACAACTGCCTAAATAAGATAACCATTGCAATTACTTCCTAATCAAGTTGATCTTCTTGTATATGTTTTCCCGTAAGACTGCGTCTTGCATATCATAAATTTGATCCTTTCTGGTGGACTTATGATGAGTTATAGGTTTCACTGGACAAGTTTTGTTCTTTAAGCTGGTAATTTAGCTCATCTAATGCCATTATGTGATGTAGTAAAATATAGAGAACTTCTATGGAATTATATGGCTTGTGATGCTGCTAAGTTTGACTTTGTGTAGACAGAGTTAATGAAAGTACACGAGGGGAAACACATACTTCCCTTTATATTATTTCATTCAACTTCCTTTCCTCTAACGGAGCATAGAACTTATCAAACAGGCAATGCCCATGTCTAAATGAGTTCAATACACAAGTATTATTAAATGCCATTTTTGGCCTTTCAATTTTACACTCCTGAGAAAATATCTTTGTTTTGGTGGGGACACATAAGTAATGTAAAAGAATGATTAGATTGTTGGACACGTAAGTAATGTAAAATAATGATGAGATTATTTCTCCAAATAGTTTACTGATCTACATTTAGTGATTTTTCTTAGGATTGGGGTGTTAATTCCCGTGTTTTCTGTTGATATGTTGGTTCATGATGGGTGATTCCAACTTCTCCTAAATTATTTTTCTTTCTAATGTGCTTTCATGGTTTCTCTAAAGCTGTGCAGTGCACAGACACGATTAAGCATATACAGAGTGAACCCTTTTTGAGTGATTATGTGATATAAGTGTATGTTCTGTCTACCCTCATTTTTACTATTTGCTTTTGATTTTTTGTTGCCTATTAGTATCAAATCAATTTATGTAATGAACTTCAAAAAATTCTATTTAGATGGTTTAACAAAATTGATATTTTCACCTTTCCATGGAATAGACAATAGAAGCACTATTTCAATTATGTTATTGTTCATGTAGATCTGTGGGAGAGTATTGTGCTCAAGTTGAATGATTCCAAGAGATATAGACGAACTATTGGATCTATTGCTAGTTCATGCTTAACAGCTGCAACCCCTCTGCTAGCCTCAATAAAACAATCAGCATGCTTGGTGGCTCTGGATATAATTGAGGTACATTTGACCATTGACAGATTATTTTATTCCCTTTTTCTTGTAGTGATACGTGACAATAATATGTTGAATAATTGGTGTCCAGCATGTTTACATTTTCTATTCACCTGTTATATTCTCTTTGCTTCTTACTTTTATTTTCCGCAGATAAAAATTCACTTGATTTATCTTCACATTGCCTGCTAGTTGTTTCGGTTATTTGAATTGCCGATGTCCATGTTTAGAAATCATGTCAACAACTTGATCTTCACTGACAAAATCATTTCAGTTGTCTTCTGTGGTATGTTGCTGCAGTGACGTAATGAGTTGATGGTCGTTAAGATTGAGTGATAAGTAATGGCAGTAATGTGATTCTTTATCTCTGTATAGCCTAATTTGCTAGTTAAAACCCAAAGAAGCTTTTCAGTTAGTCCGAATGTGTAGTTGAGTTCTTCCTTTCTTGTAGTAACACATAGGGTTGAAGCATATATCTTTGCTGCATTTTCTTAACCGTTTTAACTTTTTTAGAATGGGATTGCAACACTAGCCAAAGTGGAGGAGGCCTGTACTTATGACAAGGAAACTAAAGAGATTATTGGAGAAATTCTTCACTTGAATTCACTACATGAGGCTCAGGATACTTTGGATGCTTGCGATGAAGGGACAGATGGAAACACACTACTTCCAGCAATGAATAACATATGGCCCTTCTTGGTTGTGTGTGTTCAAAACAGAGACCCAGTGGTGTGTTTCTCTTTTCCCCTCGTGCTTACCATTCATGTTCCATTAGTACTTTGGCTTGAAATATTTTCTGCACTTAGCTGAAGATTTATCTATTTATTGGTGTTCATTTTCCATTCTAATTGGCCTGCAGAAAAGGTTTCCAGTGATAAAGACGCCTTATGATTGTAAAGCACATGCACATAAATGTTCCATATTTGTTTTGCACGGTCTTGCTGACATCAAGACATTACAATTTCGCTTCCTTGGCAGGTTGTTAGAAGATGTTTGAGCGTGGTAGGCAATGTAGTGTACATCTGCGGAGGAGATTTCTTTTCACGCCGCTTCCATGTTGATGGGCAACACTTTTGGAGACTTCTATCCTCGTCTGCATTTCATACAAGGCCATTCTCTGCAAAGGAAAGAACCCCATTACAGCTTCCTTACAGAAGCAACTCTACTTTGTCAGAGGAGTCTGTGGCTGAAGTTTCAAATCTAAAGGTGCAGGCCGCTGTGTTGAATATGATTGCTACTTTGTGCAGAAGCAGGAGTGCTTCAGCATTGGAAATTGTTCTCAAGAAGGTCAGTGGACTCGCTACCGGGGTAGCTTGTAGCAGTGTTACAGCACTTCATGAGGCATCTGTTAATGCATTACGTGCTCTTGCAACCATCGATCCTGATCTTATTTGGCTTTTGTTGGCTGATGTATATTTCTCTATGAAGAAGAAACACCTACCTTCTCCGCCCTCCTCAGATTTCTCAGATATCTCCAAGATTGTACCCCATCCCCTGTCTCCTAAAGACTACCTTTATGTACAATACGGTGGACAAAGCTATGGCTTTGATATCAACCTGTCTGCTGTTGAGAATGTGTTCAAGAAACTGCATTGTCAGGTTTTTACTTACCAAATGTATGTGTGATATACCTCAATATTTTCTTTATATTTCTGCGATGCATGAAGTTTTACGAGAAAGTTACGGGGAAATCCAGTTCTTTTCTACCGAATACTGCACTGTCCAAAAGCAGCACGGTGCTAGGCATTGATGATCAATCCAGAAAATTGGAAGCTAAAAAACAGAAGTTGGCCATAGTACCAGCAAGAATGTTACCCTGCCTGTACACGTTGTCTAATTGTAAAAGCCATCACACCTGGACAATGACGTGCACTGCAAAATCAGCAGGTGGGTCAAAGGATGGCCTGAATCTGGCCTCAAAGTAAGTAGGGCCTGGAATTTTTTGGCCCGAGTCTGATGGAGTTTTAGGTGGTCCGTATAGTTCTAAGATCGATTGGCAACATGAGGCGTACAAACTTAAGCAGAGAAGAGAACTTAAGCAAAATTGATCAATTAAGCGAACCGATCAATCTGATTTCTTCTCCAGTTTCTTTAATGCAGACTCCAGAGCAGGGGAATCAAAATTAACAACTCAAATATCATAATTAAACAATAAATATAGGAAAAAAGTATTCATATCTATGAAATTGTGGAAGAGCTAATCTGGGATCCATTTCTTTGAGAGGAAAACGTCTGGCTCCCTTTAGATGGTTTACATATATCTTCTTTTAATGGCAGGAAGAGGTAAGTCGAAGAAATCAGGGTGAGAGGAAAATAAACATGGGCTTGTTCACATAGAAAAACATGTTAATAAGGCTGGATGAGGAAGGATGGTCGGCAAAAGATAAGAAACAGCGGCGGCAGCGGAGGCAGAATTTTTTAATACCTCGTAAAGGGTAATTATTTCTGAAATGTCACAACTTTTTAAGATTTTTTAAAATTATTGCCCAAATTTTAAAATTTTTTAATGGAATGATCAATTTTCTAAAACTTTAAGTAGTTAAGTAAAAAAGTTAGTTTTGTTACTAATAATGCTGATGTGATTAACGCAAGCCTAGTTGTTCAACTATCCACTTGGAAAAAAAGTCGCCAACTAAGCAAAATGCCTAGCTACTCAACCCAATTACCCATAACCCAAACCTATTATCAAATACCAATTACCCAAATTAACTTTACTTAAATTCACTTTACCAAACACGAAAAACCCTAATTACATTATCTCTACGTCCTCTTCTCTCATTTTCGTTGTTTCACAATATAGAAGGCTATCTCTAAATGAGTAGATCCATAACCGTGACGTTGAAGATGGCATGAAAGTTTCTTCGAGATTATATATTCCTTGCATTATTGTACAAACATATTACATTACAAAAAGCCCTTAAAAGACTATAAGATGATGAATATGTTTATCCTTTCCATTGATTTTGTGTAGTAGGTTAAGATTAAGCAATATGAGTCAAAGAACAAATGCAAGTTTGGGATCCAAGGCAGTCAAGTATATTTTTTTTTTTGGGGGGTTAATAGTTGCTATGGGGACTTCATGGACAGAGAAATTATGGAAGATGCTTTATTTCTTGTGATGGACGTCAGGTAAATTATTTCTTTATTTTATGATTTCGTTAGTTATCTAACTTTTTAATCTTGACATTATTGTTAACTTTTTTTTATCATCGATTAATTTTACCGACTTTTTAATCTTGACATTGTTGTTAACTTTATATTATTCGATTAATTTTAGCATCGAAGTTGCCTAATTTTTGAGTTAGTTGATCCTCCAATATGTGAAAGAGCTTCGACTATTATACCTTAACTATTGAAAAAGATAAATAAGCCAGAAGAAGAAAAAAATGTGTTAAAGATGAAAATTAAAATTTTAAGTATTGTATTATTAATGGTTACAATTAAAAATTGCTATGAATGGATATAAAATAAAGTATTGTATTATTAGTTTTGTATAAACCAAGCTGAGGATTGTAGTTAATATTATTTGATATATCTTAGCGATTTGAATATGCTTAAGAACATGATATTCAATAGTCCTTTATTATTCTATATTCACTGACTAATTGAGTGTAGAATTATAATTTCCTTACTTTTAAGCCATTTTGTATGTGTAACATCCCATCACCGATAGGAAGGATAAATATGTCATTTGGGACGAGTTAAGAATGTTTAAATATATCTCGGCATGCACATGCATCTTATGGCCTCTATACTTATATGAATGATAATTTTTGTACATGCACATGATTGTACATGCATTCCTGACATTTCCCGGCATATGTGTTTATTGTGAAAAATGTGTTATTTGTGCTTGAAAAATTGAATTGAAGTGATTTATATGTGTTTTACATTTTTAGGAAATTTTAGGAATTTTTCTAGAATTTTTGGGAGAAAAATGTCCGGATCGAAAAAATTGCCAAATGACAGGCTGATTGGATTTTCGGTACTAGAAATGACTGTCCAATGACACTGGAGTATTAGACATATGATTTTAGGAATTATGAACTTTGAGCCATTAGAATTTGGAGACAAATTGGACTTGAAATTGAATTGAAAGGGGAAAGAACCTAAAGAGTGTCTAAGAAGAAGACAAGTGGCAAGTGACACTTGTCACTTGCCTAGGGATGTCTCATTATAATGGTCTAATATTTATCTTAAGTGTGCTAGCCTTCTACGACATTCCAAGTTAGAAAGATTAAAATCCCACTTTTAATTACTCATTCTCTCATTCATCCGTAGCTTCCTCCTTTCCT
>JANZLD010000002.1:40409132-40428326 GCA_026413575.1 Erythroxylum carthagenense
TCCTTAAAGCATAATTTCATCTATAACATAATACTTAAACAAAACACTCATTCAATTTCATTTACTATTTCTAAATTTCAATTAAAGATCGGGGTCCAACATTTAAAAAGTTTAAATTTTTTAAATCTAAGTAAAAATTAAGCATTTAGAATATTGAAGCACTTCAATGAGATTATTATGATGAGATCTAAAAGTTTTTATTATCTATAGAGAATGAAATTCTCTAGTAAAAAGAACCCTATAATTAAATTCCATAATAGTGTGGAATTGTGTAAGGAGGTATATACAATATGAGATAATGTATGATGTATTATTTGTTTCTTTTATAGCTATGCCTAATAGCACGACTTACCTTCAGTAGTTCCAATCAAGTCAATTAGCAAGATTTTATATTAGATATGAAAAGGAATGACTTCAAAAGATTCAAAGTTAAGGATTTTGTAATGTGATGCTTAGTTGAAGCATATATTATTTAATAAGTTTATAACTAAATTGGAAAATGGAAGGTTATGACATATCCAAAAGGTTATATTTAATCTTAAAAATCCACTAAACAATTTATTTGTTTCAATGAATACTCATAGAAGAATTTTTCTTAGTATAGGTAGTAGGAGTAAGATGAAATTTTAAAGGTTCAAATCTTATAACAATACATCCAATTAGAACTAGTGCCTTTTTTTGATACATTTTATTTATAGTTAAAAGGCCATGAGATGTTGAAAGATTCACTTTTATAATGAATTCAAAGAGCTTTCTTTGGAGATGATTGTGAATTTATCAAGTCTACAAAAGGTTACTGGGAGACAAGTTGTCTTCTTTAGTAGAAGTATATAGAGATAAACTGCTTATAGAGAACAAAATTTAATACTTTCAATTATTGAATATATGATCCCTTTATTTAATACCCAATAACAATCATCTTGGGTGCTTTTCATGGGACAAACTATAAATCACATGGGTCATTATATATTCTAACAATCTCCCACTTAGCTCATGTTACGACTTGGTGATTCAACAATAAAACTTTACGTGCAAACAATACATTGAATCGATCAAGCTATCCTTAAGTGAATTAAGATGATGGGACTGTGGCGATCACAAGTTATACAATACGATTCCTTCCATGTATCACAAAATCAACTCAACTCATAAAACTTTAAGTGGGTAATTATATACTTCTTATCTCACAAATAATAATTAATTTATACAACATAATATGGATAAAAAGTAGGTAAACAAAAACATATAACTGTAATTGAATTCATAAGTTTCATAACAATTTGAGCAAAACACTTATATGTATATATAGATATCAGAATGCTATGTTAACAAGGACTTATCTTTAAGGCCCATCTGTTCAACATGTCCAATAAATGTTTTGGGCGGTAAGCCTTTAGTTAACAAATTCGCTATGATGAGATCGGTACCAATATGCTCAATTGACACTTTACGTTTTTCCACTTCTTCTTTCACAGATAAATACTTCAAATCCATTTGTTTCGCACCCTTTGAATATTTGTCATTCTTTGAGAAGAAAATGACTGCGGAATTATCACAATAAATTCTTAACGATCCGATAATACTGTCGATAAGACCAAGACCTAAGATAAAGTTTCGCAACCACAATCTATGAACCATGGCCTCAAGGCACGCCACAAATTCAACCTACATAGTAGAAGTAGCAATGACAGACTGCTTTCTCCTTTTTCACGAAACTGCTCCTCCAACTAATAGGAACATATAACCAAATGTAGATTTTCGTGAGTCTATACAACCAACATAGTCTGAATTCAAGTAACCTATCACTTCGAGATGAGTTGATTTTCTATATGTGAGCATATAGTCCTTGGTGCCTTGTAAGTACCTAAGGACTTTCTTTGCAGCTTTTTAGTGGTCCATTCTAGGATTACTTTGATATCATCCTAGCATTCCAATAGCAAAACTAATATATAGCCTAGTGCATGTTTGAGCATACATTAAGCTCCCAACTAATGACATATAAGGAATAGACTCTATGTCCTTACATTTCAAATCGTTTCGTGGACATTGCATTAGAGTAAATTTTTTCCCTTTCTGAATTGGAACTATCCCTGCGGAGTATTTTTTCATTTGAAATCTTTCCAATACTTTCTCGATATAACCTTTCTGAGACAATCCTAACAATCCTTGTGATATATCCCATAACATTTCTATTCTTATCACATAGGATTCCTTACCCATATCTTTCATTTCGAAATTATTAGAAAGAAAATTCTTTACATCATGTAACAAAACCATGTTATTAGTAGCAAGAAGGATATCATCAACATATAGGACTAATATAATGAACTAGCTCCCACTAACCTTCATATAGATACACCAATCAACAGTGTTCTCTACAAAACCGTAAGACGTAATGATATTATTAAAATTAAGATACCATTGTTGGGAAGCTTGTTTCAGTCCATATATTTACTTCTTTAATTTACACACTAACTTGTCCTTTCTTGTGGTTTTAAAACCTTTTGGATGATCCATATACACTTCTTCTTCCAAGTTGCCATTTACAAAGGTGGTCTTTATGTCCTTTTGGTGAAGCTCTAAATTATAATGAGCCACCAGGGCCATAACAATTCTTAAAGAGTCCTTCTTTGAAACTGGAGAGAAGGTCTCTTTATAGTCAATACCATCCTTTTGAGTGTCACCTTTGCCAACAAGTCTAGCTTTATATCTTTCAATGTTGCCTTATGAGTCACGTTTGGTCTTAAAGACCTATTTACGGCCCACTTGCTTTGCATCTTCCGGCAACTTAACTAATTCCCAGACATTGTTGTCATCTATTGATTTCAACTCTTCTTTCATTACGTTGAACCATTTTTTAGAATTGTTACATTCCAAGACTTGTTTAAACGAGCGTGGAACTTTATCAATACTCAAGTCACATTCATGTTTAAATGAGTAAATTTCATAGTCACTTGAAATAGATGGTCTTCTTTGCCTTGCAGACCTTCGTAATGCTATGTCTTGTGACATTACTTGATCATTTGTAACTTGATCACCATTAGCTTGTTCATCATTAATATGTTTAACTTGTGGAATTGGAACATTAATTTGTTGTTTCGGTAAGTTGTATATCCGTGATGCAACAATAGGAACAACAATCAGTGGGATCATGTCTGACGTAGCTATGTCTACTCGACTTGGAGTAGTTTCTACTCGATTATCATGAATATCCACTTTTCGTGATTCTCAACTCCCACTTATTTGATCATTTTCAATGAACTAAGTATTACCAGACTCAACTATTCTCATACTATGGTTAGGACAATAAAATCTATACCCCTTTGATTTTTCAGGATAGTCAATGAAAAATCCACTAATAGTTCTTGCATCAAGCTTCCTTTCATGTGGATTATACAACCTTACTTATGTCGGACAACCCCAAATGTGAAGGTTGGTGTCGTAATCTAGGTTTCCTTCCTGTCCACAGTTTATAAGGTATCTTAAGAACTGCTTTACTAGGAATCCTATTAAGCAGATACGTAGTGGCCTTTAATGCATGAATCCATAATGATAATGGTATAGAACTATAACTTAACATACTCCTAACTATAACTATAAGAGTACGATTTTGCCTTTCAGTTACACTATTTTGTTGTGGTGTAACAAGCATTGTGTATTGCACACATATGCCTCGACTTGCATGAAACTTTGTAAATGAACCTGGACATTGTCCACTTTTCTTAAATTTTTCATAATATTCACCACCTTTATTAGACCTCACTATCTTTACTTTTCTATCAAACTACCTTTTTATCTCATTAATGAACACCTCTAAGATGTCCACATAATGAGACTTCTCATGCAGCAAATAAATATGGCTATATCGTGAGAAGTCATTAATAAAAGTACTGAAATATTTTTTGCCACCCTAAGAAGGAACGTCGAAAGGACTATAGATGTCAGTGTGTATTAATTCTAGTAATGCACTACTTCTTATGGCTGGATGCTTTGATATATATTTGGTTTGCTTTCCTTTAATGCAATCCACACTTATATCCTAGTGAATAAAATCCAATGGAGGTAAGATGTCATTTTTAACTAACCTTTGCACCCTTTCCTTAGATACATGACCTAATCTTCTATGCCACAAAAATGGAGAACATTCATGTTATGCACTACATTTACTTCCTATATTATGGTTAACATAAAACAAAGATGCAGCAAAATTAATATAAACAATCAATTAAAGTACTAGAACTATAATAGTACTTATGTTTATACAATGAAAAAACACCGTTTTCAATTTTAAATTGAAATCCTACATCATCCAATTTTGCAACAGAAACTAAATTCCTAGTACATTCAGAAAAATAAAGACACTTTTCTAGATCTAGGTAACACCCATTGTCCAAGATCAATCTGTACATTCCAATGCCCTCTATCCATGCCTTTATTTTGTTCCCAATATATAAGAACTTTTTAGTTCTGTTTATAGTTTTGATTGAAAGAAATCCCTATTTAACATGTGACACGTGAGTAGTTACACCAGAATCTAACTACCAGGTATTCTTAGGCACTTCAATAAGATTTGATTCAAAACATACTGAGACATAGTATATATCTTTCTTTTCGAACCAAGCCTTTCTTTTAGGATAACATTTCTAGAAGTGACCAGGCTTCTTACAGAAGTGGCATCTCTTATCTTTATTAATTCGGCCCTCATTAACTTTGCTGAGAGCTTTGTCCTTATGTTTGCCTTTCTTTCCTAGTTTATTCTTGCTGCTACTAGCTTCTAGATGAAATGTAAGATGAACGGAGTGTTCCTTTATTTTCTTTAATCTCCCTTCCTCCTAAACTAACACGACCTTAATCTCTTGAAGGTTCCATTTTTCTTTAATAGTGTTATAATTCACTTGGAACTGGCCAAACTCTAGAGACAGTGAGTTGATAATAAATTGTATTAGAAAGGACTCACTCACATCCACACCATAGATTTCAACTTTACAGCTAGGTTTGACATGTAAGTTACGTGATCATAAATGGGTTGTGACCAGTTAAACTTCTTGATCATTAGCTCACTCATTAAAGTCCCTACTATAAACTTGTCGATTATATCAGATTGGGAGTATTCCTTAATCTTTAACATGAACTCCTTTCCATTATCCGTCTTAAGAATTGATGGCTTCACATTTTCTGTGACTGTCATTCGCATCAAATTCAAACTTAGCATGTTAGACCATTCCCAAGCCTCATAATAAGACTTGTCAGCTTCAGAACTAGTCTCAATTATGGCCGCGGGCCTTAATTATGTCTGAAACTATGGCCAAGTCCAATTCCACTACATTTAGTTGGGACTAGATTTGTTCAAACTAGTCACTATAGTTCAAACCATTGAATTGATCAAGCCATTTCCTAAGGTGAACAAATTATTAGATGCTACACATACAAGATATATCCCATGCATTAATGCTTTAAGTAATCCTAAATGGATTCATACTAATAATAAACTTTGATTATGCATTTAAGTTCTCCTTTGGGTGAAATTTAAATACATAGTTTGTAACCTATTATGATGCATATATATAAGTCACTATAACGAATAATCAATCATATTCTACTTAACATGCATGTTATCTTTGGATATACAATCATCTTAACTAAATATGTTGATAAAGTCCCTTTAATTTCATTAATTATAAGCAATAGTCCACCTTTAAGTGGCCTCCTAGCATTATAATTAATTATCTCACTTGTTCAGTTTAACCTTTATGTCATTTTAGCATCATATCATATTGAACAATTGAAATAATCACAATTAAATTATTAATATTTTTCAATCTAGGCCACTTTGGTGACTAACAAGCTTTCCATGCAATAAACATTTAATTGGATAACTCATACGTGACAATTTTTAATTTAGTTAGTTTGGTCACTTTGGTGACTAACAAACTGTTCTAAATTTCCATTATGTCATGTAGCACATGTATCATATAATAGGAAAATTTAAGTCCAAACATTGCATAATATAAATGGTCAAAGTATCAATTAAAGCTTAATATGATACAAAATTATATTATGCAAAGCAAACGTACGCATATAAACTTAAATCAATTGATTGATTTCTTCATTAATTAATTTGTATTATCAATTAATTAATGAATTATGAGTTATGACCCAAATAAAAATACGTTAAGTAGGATCAATATTCAAACCAATAAAAATTATCATTTTTAATTAAAAAATAAAAATAAAAAATGGCTTGGCGAGCGCGTGCTCCTGCCATTGCCCAGTTTTCCATGTGAGACGCTTGCGCACGTGCCTTATCTTCTTCAGCCAACGCTTGCTGGTTACGTTTCTAGGTTTTTTTTTACATCCTTAAATCTTCTTTCTCTTCATATTGTTGCCCTTCATACCATAATCACAGAGGATGGTTTCTCTTCAAAATGAAAACTATCCCAAGCCTTACTAAGAGCATTCATAGAGGATCAATGTTACAGTTTTTGTATTTTGGATTCTCTCTACTGTATATTATTCTTAATCTAAACCATAACATAATTATTCTTAATCTAAACCATAACGTAAAATCGAATAACATACTGTCCTTTCGTTTTCTTTTCTTATAGAGCAAACAAAGAACCCATACTCATTACATATCAACACCAAAAAGTTTGTCCCATTTTGATGTTATATCAACACCAAAAGTTTTTTTTCATTTTTATGTGTTCTCTTATATATTGTTATATCAACACAGAAAGTACATATTTGTTTCTAGAACTTTTAAACAATCCATCCATAACCATTCATCCATATGTTGTTTAATATGTTGATAAAGCATTGTGCATGAAGTTCATTTAATATCCGAGAAATATCAACAAGACATCGATTTCTGTGTTCTATTTCTGTATTCCTTTCATGGTAGTGCATCCTTTCATGGCAATGCAACGAAGAAAGTAATGCCATAAAAATCCAAAATCATGCAACACTCTTTCTATATAAAACAAACAGAAACAAAATTGTACCAAAATAATACACAGTAGAAAAAAATCATACAATACCGTAGCTCTGATACTAATTATTAGATAATTATTGGATCAAATGATTTTGACGTACCTATATCCATGATCATTTTTGTAAGATTTTGATATTCTTGATACAAGTTTATTTCTTCTCTTCTTCTTTATCTTTTTTCAAGTTTCTCTAATAGTTAAAATAACCTTTCATAAGTTTCTAAAACTTATTTATATTTTAGCCAATTATCTTGTTGGTTTATATTGAAAGAAAGAGAGAAAGGGTCTTTGACCCATTTGAGATTTCTTTATTTAATACTCAATAATCATCATCTTGGATGCTTTTCGTGAGACTCAAATTATAAGTCGCATGGGTCATTATATATTCTAACAAAGAAAACTGAACTTATGAAAGTATAAATTATTCATTTCTAATTGGGTCAAATAAAAGAATTGGATAACCTTGCTAAACACATCTTCTAGGAGGGTCACAATAAAAGGGCCTTTAAACACAGCTTTCCTCTCTTGTTGATAAAACACAAACAGTAAAAAATAACAGCAAGATGCCTCGAAGGTTCCTAAGTAACTAGATTTAGGTATTTTATCCAAACAGGTTTAGGCAAAACGATGTTACGAGAGGAGAGAGACAGACATGAGATAAATTTTTTGTCCAATTTTATGATGTCTTATTCTGTTCTATAAATTTCAGTCATTATTTATGCGAGTCCTGTGTAGATCCTGCATAAATAAACAGAAAATTCATATAAATAAATAACTGAGATTTATAGGATAGAATAAGACACTATAATATTAAACAAAAGATCCGATCTCGACAAACAGACCGTAACTGTAACGACGCTACATGGAAAGTACTACTCTTTTTGTCCGTAAGCCTCCTCTTCAGAGAGAGAGAGAAAAAAGTTGTATGATTCGAGCACTACCTCCTTAAATAAGGCAACGTTCAACACGTCAAGTTTTCTAATCCAGTGAACCGCTATTTTCTCCACTGACAGTGCATCTGAAACACCATTTCACTGAGCTTGCAAAACACTTCGGTTGCTAACCGCTTAGTTAAGATCCTGAGGCTTGTTCTAACATCCAAAGAAAAGGATCCACCTTTAACTTTTGATTCAGTACCATAAAACAGTAGAAAGAGACGCACAAAGTAGATAAAGAAAATGCAACAACATCAACCATCACTTAGAAGTTACAAGTACAACTACCAACGTATCATCACAAACATCTAGATTTGTATTCCCAACAGATCACTCTTTAAACTTTTCTCTGCATACGCTTTTTCCATCTTTCTGCACCTCCTCTTGCTTGCAAAGTTTAACAATCTAATTTCTCCTTTCTCAAGTTTTCTGATATTCTCTATACCCTCTTCTCATCTTTCCGTCTCTCTATGGTCCAAGGAAGCTTTGATTCTTCAAGATTTATTTACATTAACATATGCGGGATCGTATTTAAACTCTTCTTTTCCAAAAACACCATTGCTGCTTCTCTTAGCTTCTCCATTATTGTTTCTCACTGTCAAGATAATTAAAGCTCACATTATAGATAGAAGCTGCTTATGAGACATGGGTTTTGCAGCTTTTCAGTATTTCTTCATTTGCCACTTTTTTCTCTTAGTGAGTTCAGGTGATTAGCATTGTGACTGAGCTCCTTCTTCATATTTCTGCTGATCTGCTCATGGCAATACTGAGCCTCTTTCTCTCTCATTTGTTATGAGTCTCTCGTTGAGAGACTCGATACTAGTTGAAATATAGGAAAAAGATAAGAATGCCATCAAACTAAAGCTTGGTTCTTGCGAAGTTTTCTTGTCTGCAACAGCGCAATATCAAAACGGCGCTACCTTCATTTCATTAAAATGAATCATTTTTTGGTTGTAACAATGAAAAAGAGGCAGACTGTGGAAGTTTGATTCTGATGTGCGTCAAGAGAGCTAAATTAAACGCGCTCAGTGTGCTGATTAGAAATTCAAAGGCTTTATTTCTAGTTTTTGTTCTGCCGTGTTACTATTGAGTTGTTTTTTCTTTTCTTTGTCTTTACAAAAACTGTTACATTTTATCAGGTTGCTGAAAATATGGAACTTTCTCTAAATTATCTCCAAAGCACGAAATGATTTTGAATATGTTAAGTGGGTTTACATAGTACACTAATGTAAGCACAAACCTATGCAATCCAGGCACTGAAGATCATAGAGTTCAGTCAGCCACTCGTGTTCTTCTCTTGTTCACATCCATAATTTGCTCTAATATTCGGTTTTCTGTTTGCATCACCTGGTAGCTATTGCCGAAACGGTCTAGTTTCTAGATTCTTGCTTGTTAACTTGGAATGAAACGAGCAAATAACTTATCTTGCTATTGGTGTCCTCAGGCACAGGTCTTTCACAGATACCTCCGTTAGAAACATATCGGAAAACAGAATTTGCAGGTGACCAAGAAAACAAGACACTCTTCTCGACTCCATATTATGACACCCAACACGACACAACTCCAGGAACAGTTCCAGTCATCAATCCAACTACTCCTATCTCGACACCCTCTGTACCAGAATCCCCATCGCCACCGATTGGAATCACAACACCAACAAATCCCCCAGCCACAACAACCCCGACCACATCAGGAGGATCTTGGTGCATTGCAAGTCCAACTGCTTCAGATACAGCCTTACAAGTTGCTCTTGACTATGCTTGCGGCTATGGGGGAGCAGATTGTTCATCCATTCAACCAGCTGCAAGTTGTTATGACCCAAATACTGTCCGTGACCATGCCTCTTATGCCTTCAATGACTACTACCGGAAGAACCCAGTTCCAACTAGCTGTGTGTTTGGGGGAACAGCACAACTTAGCAGCACTGACCCTAGTAAGAAATACTGTTGACGAAAATCATAGTCCTGTTAACACTTTACAAGTGTTCTTCCAATTTATGACCTGTTTTCTAAACCAAAGTAGAATTTCTAAGAAGTTATTTCTTTAATGAGATAATTCTCAACTAGTAATTTTCCAAGGAAGCCATTTCTAAGGGAGATCTTTGCTTTTCTCTAATTTTCTTCACCTGAGGTACTTCCGTATCTCGTACGGAATTTTCGACCTCATATCCCCAGTTGTTTTTAGTTAGTATTGTACATTCCCAAATATTAGCTCAAAAGCTGTCGCATACTTGAAAGCTTTTTTCTTTCCCCTTCATACGAAATTTTCTGATTGCTCTATGCACTGTTCCAGGTAAGGGAAACTGTCACTATGCCTCAGCCAGGACAACACCCAGGTACGGTTTTCAAACTAATCTTTTCATATATCATGTTTCTTACAATAAGATGATGGCCATGGAGAACTCATTTCGCAGTTCACCAATGCAGCTTAAGTCTACCAGCCAACCCAACGACCATCACAACATCCCCACCACCTCCAAGTACGATGAATCCAACTATAACCAGTCCGACTGTGTCTTCGCCTTATGGACCAACAGTCTATGGCGTAGCAGGACCAACAGGCCAGCCCAGCTCAGCCACCTCTGTCTTATGCAACTTACTTACCCTGTTTTCTGCTGCTGGCATACTGGGGTCACTTTTTGCTGAAAATCATGTCTAATCCGCAGCGAATTGAATCTTATACTCTCCCCAGTGAAATGGCAGTCACTCCGATTGTGCCAGAGTTCATGAACTTATGAGCAGTGGGCAAAGAGTTGACAACCACGTTGACCAGAGGTTCTATCAAGATCTTGGCCAAACATAAACAAGTATTTGCTTTTCTTCTTCTATGGGAACAAATTAGTTAATCAAGAAACTTGGGATAAAATGAAGAGGGGCATAGAATATTGCAGATTTCTTGTATTCATAGCCATGTTAAGAATTAGAAGAACAAAGTACTAGATAAACTAGCTTAGGACTGCTATTTTCATGAACACAGTTTACTTGTTATTAGCTAGTGAATGAATTAAATTATAAACGAGGAGCTACACGACCTTTGAAGTAATATTCCTTAATGCTTGATGGATTTAAACTTCCAAATGAAGATACAGAAAATAGAGCAACCGTGACTGCATTGCAGTAATAAAGGAATCGAGAGCAAATGCCAGAAATATTATCGTTGACTAAAGAGGAAATCTCATTCACAAGTAATACAGCTCTTTTGCCAAGTTACTGCGAAGTCAGGGAAGACTCTGAATGTAGTAAAATTTCATCTCAATAGTTTACTGACCACGTCTATACAATATTTTCCCTGACCGAGCAAGAATCAACTTATTATTGGAGACACATTTAGGTGACAAAACCTTGTTTCTTCTTGGAACACCGAATGTGTACGAGAAGTAACTTTAGAACAACTGCAGAAACTTTCCCCAAGTTTTGTCGAGAAAGACATGCATCTCTATTGATTACGAAACTTCGCTAGAAGAAACAAGATGCAGCAGCGGCCTACCAGCTAGAACCACTAAATGGCAAAGCCAAAAAGCTCCAAAAACAAGCTCAAATGAGGCAAACTATACCTCTTATTTGAACTTATTAATATAATTAGTACTAAAATACTCGTACTGCAATAGTCGAGCACCTGTTAATCCAACCAAAATAGGATCTACATGTGCAATCCTTAACGAAAATCTTATTAACGGATTGACTACACCAATTTTAATATACAGAGAATGAATATCAACAATGGAGTTGCAGAGAACTGTTTAATATAACAGGGTAAAGTCTAGTTTACAGTGACACCATTATTTCAAATCCTTTATCCTAAAAACCATAAAATCGAAGACCATAGGGTAGGTACAGATAATTCAACAGGGAGAATGCTATTTAATAATTACAGTCATCGAAGAAAAACTACGCTTGAAGATCCCCCATGAGATCTTTGAACGGTCGTACCTTCAGAATATGGTAAATTCAAACATTTTATTCCTAGTCTCAGAATTTCACATCTCTTCGCTTATATTCAAATAGTTTTCAGGATTGTAAGAATGTTTAAATGCAGAATAGGCTAGTATGCTTTGATCACTTCCATTTTCATGCTGGTGATTGCGTCTCGACCCTAGAATCACAGACAAACAAACGAAATTCGCCTGTTATTTTCTATTTAACATCTTTTCCAACGTTCTTTCCTTTCTTTCTTTTGGTGGGACACTGGCATTGAGGAAGAAAGTTGATACCAGATAGTATTTTTCTGAAATTAAGATACAGATGCAGGATTATCCACCAGTGGAATGAAAACCATGTCACACCTTTAAATTACAAGAAACCGTTCCATTTCATGGTGGGATAACTAAGCTTCTAAAATAAAATAGAAAGTAATACATACGGAACTCTGACGATATGATACAGCTTATATATAACAGAAGAACAAAAGACCAGCCTCTTTGGTATCTCATTTATTCTGTCTGGCTGTCACCCTTCAAACGAGTTCAATATTTACATATGACTGACAAGAAAATGGTCGACAATTTAAGTTTATAGTATCAATTCAGATTAATAGCAGGAATGTGTTGACAGCAGTTGCAATGATTGCAACCGTGGCAACAACTGAACCTTGCTCAAAAGCTTTCCGCAAATTGCTCGCCCTTGAAAAATGCTGGAAACCCAAATAGGACGCAATCAGCATAGCAATTACTTCACCTTCTTGTCTTCCTCTGTCAGCACAAGAAATGCATAAATATAAAAGAAAATGATAACAAGCTAATAACTCCTATATGGATAGAATAATTATGAAAATTTGCAAATCCAGAATGCAGAAACGAAATCAACACTTACCTTAGACTCATAACTTGATAAGGAGCCACATTGACAAAAAGTAAGGCCATAAATGGCAACTCTAGTTCACCTAGTACAAAGGAATCCCAATGTCCATAATGTCATACTCCTTCCAATATCGATGTCAATAAAGCAACATGTCAGTAACGGCAGATCCTACTGCAAGCACATGAAACAGAACCTACCAGGAATAAAGAAAAAGAGGCGGACTAGGAGAGCCAAGAAAACCGTCCAAATTCCATAATCACCCCTGCAAACACCAAGCTTGCACAAGTTTAGTAATTCCAAAACCATAAAGTAAGAATCTTAATCTCTATAAAAAAGTAAAGGAAATAGAAATGGATACTTGATCCAAGATATCAAATCGGGGGGTGCTTGTAGAGCGAATAACGGAATAAGAAACGACTTATGAATTGCAGTGCCCCTTGTCAACATCAACACCCTAAATCAAGCAAAAAGAAATGAACACCAATGTGGATGTTGCTTCATCAGGAAAATATAAACAAGAAAGAAGTCTAAATAAAACATGCATGGGATGGGATCATACGCAGAAGAGACGGTGGTGATCCACTGGAGAGTTTGAGGACTGAGAGGCGAAGCATAGCATACCGCAGAGGAACCTCTCCCTTTCTTATTTATTTCCTTCTTCTCGTTCTTCTTCACCACCATTACACCAAAATCATTGCTCTTTATCCAAAGTCTTCCATCTCACACAAAAATTATTTTCAATTCAGAGGGATTCCATTTTAAATTAATTAAGAATAAAAAGAGAATAGAATCTGATATAATTCTTCTACTTCGGTAAAACGAACCGAAGAGGATTGAAGCCGAGAGAGCTCGACACAACAGGCAGAAAAGAGACATGACGCTGGTAACAAAACCGCGGATTCTGCAGAGGAAGAAATTGGGTCTTATGGCGATGGGTGTACAGATTGAAAAGCTTCGCCGTCGATGACACCATGTTATTCTCCCAAGTGAGTCACTGTCTATGACTGAGAGAAGAAGTGAAGCCCTCGTCTCTTCTGTGCTCCGTCAAAAATTTTATAAGGGTGCGTTTGGAGTGTGGCTTCGGGAAGTGAGCAATCCAATTATGGAAAGCTTAGATATTTCGGAGGCACGTGAAGGCTGGTGGGTAAGTCACGTGAACGGTTAGCGATCCAATTCCAGATCTAAAAGACGAAGGCCTTTTCATTTTTTTTCTAATTTTAAATACAGGATGCTTTTTTGGTATTAATTCTATAAACATGACAAACTAGTTTTATATGTTAACAAATTGCTTTTATAATATTTAAATAATATTCTATTCTATCTAATAATTATTGAAATTCGACTCATTTAACCTAAAAGTAAGAGGTCTCATTTAATAGAAGTTTTAAAAGTTAATTAGATTACTTGGAGAATTCTTAATTAAACATAGGAATTAGTAAGCAAAAGTTGAGACATTATGAAGATGTACAAGACGATTAGCTAAGACATGACTCAAAGTTAGAAGATAGTTGGAAGTTGAGCACTTATACGGAAACTATTTGAGATAGTTGAAGTAGAGATATACATACAAGCATACCAAGAGGACAAAACGAAAAAAGGCAACAACAATAAAATTAAACAATTAGACTACTTTAATGGCCCGTTTGGTTTAAAGAAATAGCAATTTTATTCTTAACATATTCCTCGGTAATTATTAAACTTGTGTTTGGTTAGAAACAAACACAGAATACCCATTCTTCTAGAATATGTATTCTTCAATTTTAAAGAATAGCTAAAACCAACTAATATCTATATTTATCTAATTGACAAATCTGTAATCTACTTCTACATCTGAAGTTTGTTACCTTTTTGCAAACCTATCCTTCTTACACACAAGCCTCCCGAAACTTGTTTTTCTCCTTCAACATTTGAAACATCTTCAAGCCTCTCTCCTGAAACTTCTTTCTCTTCTTGATGTTCGTGATTCCAACGTTCTACCACCAGATTCTTAGGTAAGTCATTTGTATTGTTTCAATTGAGTGAAGGGTTTCGATTGCATGAGGGGTGTTTTTTTCATTCGGGTATTTTATCTGGGTATTTCCAATGCAGCTATGAATTTCATCTGGGTATTTTGTCTGGATTTTTTTTCATGTGGGTATTTTATCTGGGTATTTTGAGATAATCATTAGCAGCATTGTGTGTTTTCAAATGTTTCTTTTCTTGAGAAAACTAATATCACTTCTGTTATTGTTGTGCAACTGTTTGAAAGGTTTCTATTGTTATTGTGAACTTAAAGATCGATTTGTGTATGCAGAAATTGACTGATGGTTATGTGTTTATTAACAAAATCTGCTTTGAATTAATTACAATTGGGATCAACTGCCATTGGCTTGAAGAAAAAAGAAGGTGTAATGCTTGTTGTGGAGAAGCACATCACTCACCATTGCTGGTTTGTCCTCTACCAATTGCATCCTCTAGATTTATATGAGATAATTGGAGTTCATATGTTAACACACGTTCATAAATAAAAGAAGGTATTTTAGTTCTATTTATATGTTAACACACGTAGAAGCAATTAGCATATGAGATAATTGGAGTTCACGAAGATCATAGCTTCGTTCACGTAGTAAAAGCTGAAGTAGTCAGACCTAGCTTGAGTGACCTTTTCAATTCCCCTATTCCTAAACCACTTACGTGATCTGATTTTGTGTTTTTGCCAACATGCACATGTAGGAATGAAACTAATATTTATGTTGAATAAGGGTTTGTAGTTATGACATTGTGCCAGTTAGATATAGTTAAATTTATTGTGTGAGGAAGTAATATAGTTAATTTATTGTGAAGTAAGTTCTCATCCAAAGCATCTGTCACATTTTTTCTCTTCCTTAGAAGGTCTAGAGGTAATCAATTGATTGTCTAAAGCCTTAACCATACCATAACTTATCAGTGACAATTTTTTTTAGAAGATATGACTATGTAATAAATTGTATTCATATGTATAAACAGAAAGATTTATGATCTAACATACATGAAATCAACCCTTTTTAGGTCTAAATTCAATCAAATATTTTCTTTCATATTAAAATGCATTTTATTTTAATATGAACTTTAGAAAACAAACCTAATTAATACATGATATCTCTGGATCTTTAGTTGGAATGCATGATATTTGAGCAAGAAGCCAAGGGTCATTGGTAGGGCAAATTTCCTAGGTCACACCTTTTACATCTAAAGCAAATAATAATAGTGGAGTAGAATTCATATACCATATAACAATTCAAGGTTAAAACATTTATACAAGTTACGCTCTAACCAAATTAATATTAGGCGACTTCAAATCACAAACTACCATCTCCGTTATTTGTAACCTTTTTACTGCATGGCCTATCTCCAGTCGTGATTGGACAAGCGGTATAACAAAAATTATCATCCTTTATAATAATAATAGTTACATTGACAGTGATCCAATATGGTTTTTCATAAATGCCTAGCCTCTCATCCTTAATTTGAGAAACAGTCTTTAGAACATCTATCCTACCCAAATGATGATGGTTCTCTTATTATACTTTATGCCTTCAACTATTTTGAATTATTTAAAATTTGTCCTCTTACTTGATCTATGTTTGAACAAATATATGTAAATACATTAGGTTTTTTTTGCATTCATTGGCTCATTTCAGTTTGAGTGTACGTAGTAATGCGGAAAGAACAAAAAGGATTGTGGTTGTCTTGACTTTATAGTTGCAGTTATGTACTGTTGTTAGTTCGATAATCAATTTGTTGGCGTTGGAGGCTTCTTTATATAGTTATAGGCCAAAGGTTATAAGTTATTTTCTAAATTTTTATGCAAATAGAGATTATGTGACGCGAATTGTGCATGAAAATGATGAGTCATGTATTTCAATGGTTAGGATGAATAGGCAAGCTTTTTTTAAACTATGTGAAATGCTAGAAAGTATAGGAGGATTAAAGGTAACAAAAACATGGTTATTGATGAACAAGTAGAAATTTTCTTACATATTATTACTCATCACGTTAAAAAAGTTATTAGGAAAAATTTTAGAAGGTCAGGTAAGACAATTAGTCGGTGTTTTCATAATGTCCTAAATGCAGTGATGCATTTGCAAGAGCTTTTGTTTAAGAAACCTAAGCCGATACCAACAAACTATTCGGACCATTGGTGGATGTGGTTTAAGGTAGATAATCACCCTATTACTTTTATAAGAAAATATAGTGAATGTGATTAAGGTTTCTTACTATTTTTTATTTCATTTCAATTTTAGAATTGCCTAGGTGCTATAGATGGGACATATGTCAAGGTTAATGTGCTAATTAAAGATAAGGCTAGATTTCGAACTCGTAAAGGCGATATTGCAACAAACGTGTTAGGTGTGTGCACACCTGAAATGCAATTTGTTTATGCTCTTCCTAGTTGAGAAGGGTCAATAACTGATGGTCGAGTTCTTTATAATGCAATAACTAGGAGACATGGACTAAAAGTGCCTCATGGTAAGCTTTCCTATATGATAAAGGAAGGTTGTTTGGAATTTTGTATATGAGAAAATGTTATTTGTATAACTCATATAGTGTTTTTCATATAGGTTGCTATTACCTAGTCAACGCAAGTTATACAAATTGTGAGGGTTTCCTTGCACCTTTTAGGAGTCAAAGATACCATTTGAATGAATGGTGTCAAGGTTATCAACCAAGAATTGCAGAGGAATTTTTTAATATTAAGCATGCGAGTGCACGCAATGTAATTGAGAGGTGTTTTGGGTTACTAAAAATTAGGTGGGGTATTCTTAGGAGTTCATCATTTTATCCAATTAAAACACACAATCGAATTATTTTAGCTTGTTGTTTGCTTTATAATTTTCTTAAGCAGGAGATGAGTGTTGATCCCATGAAGAGTGATTTAGAGGATTATTTTCACACCAATCTAGTTGTTGAGGAGGAGTCTATCGCTGCTATTGGCCCAACTAATGCTTGGACAAATTGGAGAATTGGATTGGCACGTGAAATGTTCAATGAATGGCGAATATCTAGGCAAATTGAGAATTGACTTTTTTCAGGTTTTGTATTTTATTTTTAGTGTTAGGAGGTTTGATATTATTGTTTATGTAAGTTGTACTCTTTGTTGTTTATATTGTAAGTTGTTATTGTGGACTATATTATTTCGTTAGCTGTTGATGCTTAATGTTAATTGGTATAAAGAATTTTATGAATGCTTTTATTTTTCCTTTATTATGATGATTATTTTTAATTTATCTTTATTACTTTAATTTCGTAGATAAGTATGTTGATGAATTCGCCCTCAACAATTGACAGTCAAAGTTCAAAACGAACAAAACGAAAGTGGACTTATGATGAGGATGTTGTCCTGGTTTCCTGCATGGTTGATTTGCATAATGTGGGAATGTACAATGCTGATACTGGATTTAAAGCTGGGTATCTCAATGAATTAGAAAAAAAGATAGCAATGAAGCTTCCTAATTCAAACTTAAGAGCCAAACCTCATATAGAGTCTAAGAATAAGACTTTAAAGAAAGAGTGGAGCATTGTTTATGATATGATCAGGAAAGACACTAGTGGATTTAGATGGGATACGGAAAGGAAGATCATTATTGCTGAAAATCATGTATGGGATTCTTACTTAAGTGTAAGTATTCAATTTGTTTATCATGTTTTAAGTATTTTAATTAACTACTTTCTTGTAATTTATATAAATTATTGACTTTTTTTCATCTGGTTATAAAGTCACAAAGATGTTGCTCCATTTTGATGGAGGAGCTTTCCCTTTTATCATGAACTGACTGGGATTTATGGAGAAGATCGTGCAACTAGAAATGACGCACAAACTGTTACAGATATTCTTGAGGAAATGGAAAGGCAAGAAGATATAAGTGGGATAAATGAAGATGATAAAGATCAATATGATCATAGTTTATATGAGATAGATGAATCCTTCACCCACCTCCAAATATTAAAAGACAAGATGAAAATATTTCAGCACGGAAGAGAAAAAGGAGTAATGATAGCGGAGAAGCAAGCCATACAGATTTAGTAACTGGTGCTGTCAGGATGTTGGGTGAAACCATAAATCAGATTAAAGATAAACTGTGTAAGAGTATTGGGACTAAAACATATATTCAACAAAAAAATTGAACAGTTTGATAGTGCATTAAGTGAGATAGAGGGACTCACAAAGGATGAAAGAGATACTGCTTTAGGCAAAATTCCTGATCATCATTCACAAATGTTTGTGTTTTTCACTCTGGCATCTTCTCGAAAACTTGGGTGGGTGAGGAGATTTCTTGCCACACACTAAAGATTATAATGATGTAGAAGTTATTTTGTCTAGTTATCTAAAATAAGGTTGAAACTTATATTTTGTTAAACTAACTATCTTTTTAGTAATTTAAAGCTGTATGTTTTATTTTGGTTTAATATTATTCCATTATAATTAATACTAAACATGGAATCTAATAATAATAA
>JANZLD010000002.1:40451029-40466664 GCA_026413575.1 Erythroxylum carthagenense
AAAATAATTCAAAATTTTGATAAAATAAAAAATAATTAATAATTCAAAATTTTGAATTATTTTCATTATTTTACAATAAATTATTATATTTAGATAACTATTATATATAGATATATTATATATAGAATTAGAATATAATAAAGATATATATAAACTAAAACTGTACAACTGTATAATATGATAATGGATTATTTTGTAATTTTAAAAAAAAATTCAGTCACTATTTAATAAATTTAAAAAATTAATCGAAACGGTACTTGGTATTAACAGATACCGGTATAATACCGTACCCAATCCGGTATCAAGCGCGGTACAGTATTCGTAACATGATTGTAACACACAAGAAAAAAAATAGGGTTTTAGTAGTGTAGCAATGAAGGCTACTCAAAGGACAAATCCCAGAAAAAGAAGCCCTACGGCTCTAATACCATTGAGAAAGAATTTTTCTATTTCTCATATATTGAATAGGAGTATACAACCATATATGGGACATTAAATCTAGAAAGTTATCTAAAGCTATCTAATATAATCCCTTAATTTAAGAGATTTCAAACTTATCTTATCTTATCTATTTACAGCCTATCTGTATCTAAGTATAAACTATTTACAACTATTTAGTATCTCAACATTTCCCATACTCAGTAATCAACAACAACATAATTACAAGTGACAAAAGGTAGATATCTAGATAAAGGAAGTTGGATAGGAAAAAGATGCTCTACTTTAAGCCCCTTTACAATCATCTTTCCTAATGGTTATGCATAACATAACTAGATATAGCAAAATTCTACTTTATAATCATTTCCAAGCATCCGACAGACAGAACCAAGATTAATGGTAAGATCAGGAGAAATGAAGACATCAGTTAGTGAAGAAGAAATATCTCCAATAGTTGTGATGGATAAATGATTTCTATTAGTAGTGTGAATCTTGATATTTTCATAATATTTGTTTACATCGGTAAGGAAATGATCATTGTTTGTCATGGAAGCCCCAAAATCAATACTAAGTGGATGGTATAGAAAAAGGTTTACTTGAGAGTCATGAAGCAGAAAGTGCAAAAATAATAATTTGTGTAAACATTTAAGGATTTACAGATTGAACAGGAGTAAGAGCAATTTGTGTCGGTCACACTACATCCACAGAACCATTAGCACTAAAGGCAGTATATGTTTTTGTAGCTTTCCTGGGGGTCTGTTTGGACATTACTTAATAATATGACCTTCCTTTTTGCTGCAATTTTATGGGTTCTTGTAGGATCTAGTCAAGAAACGACTCATAGGAAAATCCTCATTTGTTTAATTGGAGTTCTTCCCCTTTCAAGGCCCTATGGTTGCTGTTTAGAAAACTCACCCTTGACAAGCCTTTTGTCAACTATTTTTAAGAAAATTTTTGACCAACTTCTTATTCATCATAATGCCCTTTAAATAGGCTGAATAGGTAAGAGTTGATTTGCAAACTTATTCTCCTTCTAAAAATAATGAACTTCTGTGAATATAAACTTCCTAAACAAGATAACTATTACCTAAATAAGATAATTATTATAGAAATGTAAGACAAATTCTACAAAAAGATATATTAACTTCCTAATCAGCATCTCCCATCATCTCCTAACTTGTCTCTGTGTATATTTTTCCCCTAAGAATGCATGTTGCCTATCACAATTGTGAATTTAGGATAGTTTGAACTACAAAGACCAAATTTTTTGCAACAATAACTGAACAGTGCTCATGTCCCTTTCTCTTTGCTTACCTTTGCTACACAAGCCACCTGAATCAAGGTGAATCTTTGTTATGCCATTCTGGTTTGAGTAAGAAGACGTAAACAAATCATTGGGACATGCATTGAAAGAGGATATTAGATCTTGATTCATAAGATTGGACTTGCTGCCTTCCAATTCAGATCTTAACCTCATAGGAAATTGATCCCTTTTAGTAGTTTCATGAATAGATTGAACAGTGCTAAGTTCTTCAAGAGGCAACGTAGGACAAATAATGTATGTATATTCAACCCAAAGATTTATAAACTTACGAGTAAAATTCAGAAATAGAGAGATTTCTTGTTGGAGTGTTACTAATTCATGCTCAGGTTGAAACTGATGAGCAATATATTGGCTGTGGAGCTTTTTAAACGAAACCACATTTCAGTTGTAGTCTTGAAGAATTGAAGATTCAAGATGATTTTGGGCTTAACAAATCCTAAAACCCACGTCATGAGTTGAGCCTCTTTGACTTTTCACTTAGCATGTTCATCTTTATTCTTGTTTTTATCAAGAATAGAATCAGTGTCATCAACATGTTCCAATAAATCTTTACCTCTGAAAAAATTCTCCAAATGAAATGCCCAATTTTAGTAATTTTTCCATTCAAAGAAACTGAAAAACTAGTACGTCTAGTATATTGTTGAACCACTATGTAATTGCCGAAATACTAGAGTTAAGTTAAAAATTTAGAATAAGCAAAGAATAGGAGCTAGAATAGTTTTCAAATAAATAAAAGTGGAATTAGAGTTAAGATGGATAAAGGCTAAATCACAATGAGATTAGACTTAAGATAGATGAAAGGCCCTAATAACATGCAACTTAGAGAACTTCTAGCCAAAAAATTCTCTTTCCATCTATAAAATGGATGCTAAATTCCAGTACTTGAAAATAGTAAAACTATTATAGACGTATCTTTCTACAACTAATAAATCCTACTTAAGGAAGGATTTTCAAATCTTTATAGCTATGGAAAAGGCACAAAATCTGCTTTTGATGCGATATGAAATCATCATTTGACAATGGTGTATTAATGTATTAATACTGTTGACAGATTAGACTCTCCCATTATATGGGAGAACATGTTGGAATTTTTTTTCTTTAGTTTTCTCTTCTGATGGTACCTTTATTTCATGCAGCATCTGAATTGTGATTATAATAATAAATTTTTAAAATATATATTGACTTATTTTGTGTATGAAAGTAGGAAATTTCGTCAGTATCCACTTCAATTCAATACTATATGCTGTCTATGCATCATATTCTCTCATAATACTATCTAGCACCATGTGCTTTTGATAAACTTGATTTTGAGCCCGACAAAAACAAATTCTTTATTGGAATTTATAGAATCTCAAGATGTTTTTATTTTTCTTGCATTCTCTCATGAACTAGAATTTTTGCTTCTCTTTATTTGATGGAGGTTCTGTTTCCAATTTTTGCAGGACAACATAGAGATTATATGTCTTGTTTATGATTCCTTCTTGTCCAAGTATCCTCTGTGTTACGGTTATTGGAGAAAGTATGCTGATCACTGTATGCACTTGTGCTCTATTGACAAAGTTTACGAAATATATGAACGAGCTGTGTGTTCAGCAACTTATTCTGTCAATGTCTGGGTTGACTACTGTAGCTTTGGTAGTTTGGCCTTTGAGGATCCATCTAATGTTCGTAGGTAATATCCTTGGATTAGAAGTAGTTTAAGAGAATATTGATTTTTGACTTAAAAGCTTTGATATAATATGTAAACCATTGTCAACTATAACTGTGGTTACAGATATTCCTTGTTAAGGCATCAAGTGTTTTGTCACAATCTGGTGGAAGCTTTGATCTGATAATGTTAAAATGTTATATTAACAATTTACTTTCAAGAAATTAAACTAGCTCCATACCTATGGATAAGGTTCTGAGATTGCATAGAAATTAGTTATTTCTTAGCTTATTGCCAATGTTGCAAAGAATATAGGATTTATGTTGAAACTTAGTATAGCAAATTGTTTCACTTCCAGCGTGCATATGATCAGAGTTCTGGTCATTGTACATTTTAAAGCAATAACAATATTATATTTGCTTTCTTTAATCAATTTTCTAATTGCATGGTCAAAATTAACTCCTTGTTCATCCCCAAATTCTTATCTCCTTTTGTTCACTTCATTAACATATTTGTTTTCACCTTATCAATTAGGTTATTCAAAAGAGGCTTGTCTTTTGTTGGAAAAGATTATTTATGCCATGCCTTGTGGGATAAATATATCGCATTTGAGTTTTCTAAACAAAATTGGAGTGCTTTGGCTCACATTTACATCCAAACATTGAGATTTCCTACCAAAAAGTTGAATCACTATTATGATAGGTATGCCTTTGTTCTCGTTTTCTTTTTCTTTTTTATGTCTAATTTCTCATATCACTTAAAATACTTCAAAAAGCTGACATTTGGATCTCATCATGTTGGTGCTTCTGGATTATGTGAAGGATTAATATGCAACATTGAATGAGTGTAGGGAGTACTAGAATTGGTGGGTTATGCATTAGGTTTGTTATCTTAACCTAAGTTTACCAATAATTGTTTAGAAATGGGAACATTTGATAGAACATCAACATTTTAGCAGTATTGATCTGGGTATCAAAAGAGTTTTTGCCACTTTAAGCATACACATTTTACATGGTAGTCAATACTTTAATTCTATACTGCAGCCTTTTCTTTTAAACATAAGGATATCTATTCATCGTATGCTATTGTCAACCCAAAAAAAAAGAGAAAACAAAAACCATGGTTGTAGAACAAGGTATATAGACCTTGAAGTCCAGATGTACAAAAGGCCATCCTTATGGACGAAAATTAATCCATCTAACTAATGTATCTAATTGATGTTGGGGCTTCAATACAAATTCAGTACCAATTTTATTTTTAGATAGTGCAACTTTATCTTTCATTGGTTGAAATTGCTATTATATTGTTGCGTTTTTTAAATATTCTCCAATTAGTTGGTCATTAAGCCCTTACTAGCGTAAGTTGCTTTTCTCCAGTTTTAAGAAGTTGTTGTGCATTTGGAAGGAAGCAATTGAATCGAACAACACTTCTATGCGAGAAATGGTGGTGGAATCTGTACTTGACCGTGAAGTGCCCGCAAATTATAGGCCAGATAATATAACTCCCATCATTGATGAATTATTGGATCCATCTTTTAATTTGGCCAAAGTTAAAGCATTGCAGAGATATGAAGCTACAGGAGAATTGCTTTATCAGCAGGCTTCTGAGTTGAATAGGAAAATAAAATACTTTGAAACTCACATAAAGAGGCCTTACTTTCATGTCAAGTCACTCGATGTCGGCCAATTAGAAAATTGGCATCACTATCTAGACTTTGTTGAATCATTTGGTGATTTTGACTGGGTATTGGTTTCTCTTGTTACAACACTTTGTCTTTTCCATTCTTTCTTTGTGACATCTGACACTCCCCCTCATTAATTATCATAGGCCGTTAAACTGTACGAAAGATGCTTGATTTCATGTGCTAATTATCCTGAATTCTGGATGCGTTATGTGGAATTCATGGAAAGCAAAGGAGGAAGAGAGATGGCAAACTTTGCACTAGACCGAGCATCAAAAACCGTTCTGAAGGTAATATTAAGCTGCAGAGATACTGATAACTCATCAGTTTGCTTTACACCTATATGAGCTAATTCATTTATTCCTGTATTTTCATGTCACTAAGTCAAAATGTGCTAAATGTTGGTTTGTGTTTTGTTGCTATTGTTGCAGTCATACACATGGGTAGTTTGCACCTAACCTAACTATTTACAAGTCAATATGAGTTGTAAAATTTCCAATTATCATAAGTGTGTGCAAACTTATAACCACTTAATTTTAGAAGACCCCTGTTAATTCACATGAAAATTTAGCCAAAATTTGAACAGTAATCAGTAATTGATGGATCTAAAAGTAGTATAAGGAATACAATAAGATGGAAATGAAGCCATGCCACTTCAATGGTCTACCAAACAATGATAAGACGTGTGCTTAGTAATTACTTATATTTAGGGATTATTTTCACCTGTTGGTTGTTACAACTATAGAGTATCAATATCAAAAGAAAATACATATTGCAATGACTATCGTCCCATTGATTGTAATGCTTCGACTCAATTCTTTATGAATGATGGAGACACTTATTGCCCCACTAATATGCTCGTTGCAGAAGATGCCAATGGTTCACTTGTTCAATGCCATGTACAAGGAACATATTGGGGATATGCACAGTGCTCGTTCTGCCTTTCTTCAGTGTAGTGCAGAATCAGATGCAGACTTTCTTGACTATGTTGTAAGAAAAGCTAACATGGAAAAGCGTTTGGTATGTATATTAAAAATAAAATAAAAAGATTTAACTACATGCATCTAGTTTTCGAATTCTTGTTAATACTTATCTAAATGGATCAGGGAAATCTCACGGAAGCTTCTAACATATACAAAGAAGCGCTGGAAATGGCTACAACAAAGGGAAGATTTGATATTCTTCCAGCCTTGCATATTCACTTTTCACGTCTGAAGTACTTGGTAGGCTTTTCATGGATGTTTTAAGTCCTAGCTGCTAGGGTCTTATTAGTGCTTGATACTCAAACCACTTCATGTTTGTTTGTTTTTTTAGTTAAAACTCATGTTGTGTTCAGACTATTTTTCTGTTTTGTAGATTACCAACAATGATAACGTTGCCATAAGCATTCTGATTGATGGTATCAAACAGTTGCCTTGTTGCAAGTTACTTGTAGAGGTAACAAAATATCCTGAATTTTTTTTATCTATAAACTTAAGTTTTCAATTAGAATGTGTGATTCTTTCTTCTAAGAGTGACTAGGAGCGATTCTAGTTCTTACCCTTCATTATTTGCTTATCTCACCAAAATTCCAGTAACCAAAACCCCAAATTCTAGGTAATATCAAACCTAAATTCCAGTCATATCAAACCCTAAAATCCTAGTCCAAAATTTTGGCAATCAAACCCTAAAAATTCAATTATACCCAAATATGAAATATGAATTTTAGCAGCCTAACAGTAATCAATAGTCCATATTTTCTAGTTTTTGCGATTTTTAATTATTAGTTGATAATTTCTTATATTTGTCCTACATCAATTTAGTATCAAAATTTTGGTTTACAATGGTAACATGTAGCATAAGAGCTCATAGAAGCTCCGGTGGAATCTCATGAATCATAGAATATGATTCAACTCGCATGACCCATGCAAATGGGTCGTCACTGTGGAACGTCGAAAGGTCGGCTCAACATGTTGCATTTCTATACTCCTCCCATGCACGTTCCATAGCTGCTGAAGAAGAGTGATCATCTTGTCGACGATTATCGACCCCCTGCAGTCCACGCACAGGTCTGTCACTACCATCAGAGTTTAATATGGGTTGCACAGGTCTATCGTTCCCAGCTGAAGATGACGCTTGCGCATGATGGGTGAACCCTGGTGGTCCCTCTCCCTCACTCACGACCTGCTTCTACGGATTCCTTCCCAACAACGTCTGAAACCCATCTCTCAGCTCCGACTATAATAGACCTTGAGATTTGGCTAACATTTCTACGCTAGCCATCAGGGTACTGAGCTTCCATCCTCGTTTTCATACAATCTCTATCCTCTTAGCCTCTCAATGAAAGCACCAATTGATAGGAATAGCAATAGGGATTGTATTATTTACATAATAAGTAGGGTACAATAGTAGTCTACCTCCTAGAAAATAGTTCCAGGCCAATATAATAGCTATAATTGAAGAAGAAGAATAATAACCCAACCCCCCTCCCCCTTCTCTATATAGATTCCTCTATATTCCCCGCACCCTCTCATTCACAATCTCTCTCCGTAACTAACTCTTAACAACCTATCTATGTGGCATTTGTCCCCTTCCCCATCTTACCCCTACGGATGTAGGTTTGGATGGGCTTAATGGACTATTTACTAACTCTAGCAGACTGAACACTAGGAGAAATGCTAACATGTACAAAGATGGGAATTCAGTTGACAACAAAGACAACAAGGGCTGAATTTAGATTATATTAGGATTTAGCTAGGAAGTAGTAACAAGTTATATATGTTATTCTAGTCGTAGATGTTTTATTGTAATTGTTTAGGACTTAAAACTTATAGAATTTTTATTAGAATAGGATTTAAATGTCTTAAGAATCCCTTCATACTAGAATAAGGATTTTAAGAACTTCTCTATAAATATGTGCGTACTTAGCCCTTGGATAACAAAATATCCTGAAATTTTTATCTTTAAATTTAAGTTTTCAATTAGAAGGTGTGATAAGACTAGGAGCAATTCTAGTTGTTACCCTCCATTATTGGTTTATCTCACCAGAATTCCAGTAACCAAAATCCTAAATTCTAGCCATAGTAAACCTTAATTCCAGCTATATCAAATCCTAGCCCAAATTTTCAGCAATCAAACCCCAAAATATCCAATTATATCCCAATCTGAAATTTGAATTTTGACAGCCTAACAACAATCAACAGTCCATATTTCGTAGTTTTTGTGAGTTTTAACTCCTAGTTGATGATTTCTTCCATTTGTCCTACATCAACTGTTCGTATTCTCAAATTATTTCTTGGGTGTGAGGAAGCAATCTATAAAATCCCAAGAGAGTCATTGGCTTGTTTTCACATCGTATCTAGTTTTTAAAGTTGGCCATGCTTTGACATTTGTAGTTTTCTAGACTGGACATTTGCTTTTTCTTTTTTTCTTTTAGTTTTGTTTTGTGTGGAAGCTTGAGATAGTTGCTGATTGTTACTTCTACAGGAATTAATTAAATTTGCAATTACACATGGGGAGTCAAGACATATGAATGTGGTGGAATCCATTGTAGCTGATGTGATATCTCCAACAGCACTTGACTGTCAGGGTTTAAGTGCAGAAGAGAGGGAGGATATATCAAGACTATACTTAGAGGTAAAATTGACCCCCTACGCTTATAGTTTAATTGGTCACTGTAGTGGTCTAGTACAAGGTGAATTTCTATTTATATACCTTGTCAAATGGAGTTATAGATAGGTCAGATTACCTCGTGAATGTCTTTTCATATATGTCTTTCATCAAGTATTTGAGGAGGTTGGTGGTTTTTAAATGGATTCTATGATTTTGACTTCTGAAATTGGGAAGCTTTCTGTTCTCCAAGGGTGGTTCTTAATTAGGAGTGAGTCTTAGACTAGGAGTTATTCCTAAACACATGCCCTTTTATTTTTTCTTGACTCCAGCCCGAAAGTCAAAGTTCTAGCAGTCCATTCATTTTATATGGCCATTATTCGTTTCTGATTCACAAATATCTACTAGATGCATTTAATTAACATAAACAAATAAGCTCGAAAATTTCATGATTGCAGTTTGTTGACCTTTGTGGGACTAGCTATGAGTCAAGGAAGGCATGGATTAGACATATGAGATTGTTTCCACATTCTCGGAGTACTACTTTGTTTTCTTCTACTGCTAAGATAATACAATGGAATAAGGCTAATAAAACTCAAAAGGACAACAAAGCTAGATTGCCTTGCCTATCCTTTGGAGATCATAGTTCTGACCGCCATCTTAAATCCTTGCTCCAAGATGAAAGAGTGTACCCGGGAGAAAATCATGATAACCAGGTTGACCTGCTTGCAACGGAACAAGCAACAAACTGTGAACTGCCTTTACTGGGGAGTAAGGACGTGCTATCTGAGCAGGTATCTAACCACGAAGCACCATGGAGGGAAAATTGTGGTATCCCGCCTGTCCCAACTACGGATGGAGTGCTTCAGTCTAGAGAATCTGTCTACAAAGCAGAAGAAGCTCCACAGGAGTTATCTCTTACAGTGTCAAAGCATCTTGGGGAACAGTCCCCTGAACAAAATATATCTCTTGATTCAGTAGATCGAGTCACTAATGAAAGTGATAGTCAAGCTTCAATTGAGTTGTCAAAAATCAGTGTTCTGCAAGAGCATCACCATGATCTTGGACAGGATTTGAAGTCACCTTTACTGGGAAGACTTTCCTTAGATTCACAGGAAACCAAGTCTTTTATTCAAATCAATCCATCTTTTAATTCTGAAATTTCTCCTTCAACGAGTAGATATCCTTTCACATCAAATGAAGTTGAGTTTCCTCAAGAATCCAATTTATCCAAGGAAAGCCTGCTGAAGAATGAAGATAAAGAGAATACTATATCCAATGATGACATGCTTGGGAGTAGTGATGAGGCTAACATTCATTGTTCTGCATCAAGCCCAATAAGCTGTCGCCCCGATGTTTCGGCCAAAACTAATGCTAGAAGGGCCATTCCTCCATGGTCAAGAAGTAATCAGAACATGTCAGAGGGAGTTCCGCAGTTACAAACGCTAGTAGGTAGTAGTAAAAACTGCAGTCGAAAGAGTGGGTATGGAAGAATGCGCCGAGATTCCAAATTTAGGGATCAAGGACATTCCCATGGAAGACTTAATCGGCAGAGGCTGGCTTCTTATCAGTGTCCACAAGTTGAAAATGATGCTCAGCTACCGATGAGTGAAGGCTACCTTTCACAACCTTTTCCTTTGCAAAGCCCCCAGTTTCAAGGTATTCAAGGACAAAATCAGAGTCCCGCCTCTACTACAGTAGCTAATCCTCAAGCCTGGTCAATGCAAAATGCACAGCAACAGAAAATTCTCCCCTTTTCTCAATCTTATTCTCTTCAGCAGACACAGACATCTCAATATCAAGCACAGTATAATGGGCAAACTGCAAATGTTCAAGATAGCCAAGCATATGATCAAATATTGCAATATTATTACTATCAACAACAGCAACAGCAGCTGCTTTGGCAACAACAGCAGCAGTTTCAACAGAAATCCCCTTTACAGCAGCAGCTTTGGCAGCAGAACTATCAACAACAGCAGTTGCAACATCAATATCTTCAGCAACAACAGCAGCAATTTCCCTATCCACAAGAGCAGGAGCATCATCTTCAGCAACAACCGCCAGGACCTTTTGTGTGGAAAAATCAACCACACCAGAGACAAGAAGTAAGGCAACAGCAGCAACAGTTGCAATTTCATCAGCAACAACAGATGATACCACAACAGTCCTATCAAATGCAGCAGGACCATCTTTACCAACAGCAACAACTACTACCACAACAGCAGCAGCAAGACCATCACCAACAACAATTACCATTGCCACAACAGCGGCAAAACGAACATGAACTACGAGATAACAAGCACCAGACACATGTTCAGGTTTGGGATTATTAGCTAACAATTTAGATGTTCAATTTATGACAAATATTCTCTCTTAATTGGAAACAAGTACAAGACAACAATTGGGAATATGGAAAATTCTAAACGGAATCCTGGGAATGACTTGATTTTTGAAAAACCTATGACAGTGTCTAAAGAATCTAGTAGAGTTGGGGGATAGAATTCGAAATTGAAGTTAGATTTAGTCAGAAATATATGTACTACTTGTTCTGCAATGACTGAAAAGAGCATGAATTGATCATAGTTATCCTGGTTTTGATTTAAGTGTTTCATCATTCTTCATGCATTTCTTTCTCAGGTCAACCCCTAAAACATTTTCCTTGTTTGGAGGTTGAATTTTCTGGAAGACTTATTAACATTTTAAAGAAAAGATAATTGCCTAGGCTACTATCCCACATATATGGATAATTTTCAGTAACAGTTTACCATATATTATTGATGAAATTGCAATATATCTGAGGCTAGAGAATTTTTTAAAGGAATTAGAACAGTGTGCAGTTCTACAGAACGAGACAGGTATAATTCCCCGCCCCATTTACTGACCCTGTAAAATATGGAGAAATGCTTCAGAAAAAGAGATTAACGACTTAATATGCATCAAGTCTTGTGGTACATGTAATCCTGATCTTGTTTCCTAACGTGTTAAACTTGTATATTTGATTATGGAACTGCTATTCTGATTCGTTACAATTTCTACAGGAAGTCATGGGGGAATCAAGCAAAACGATCTCAGTTTCTCAGGGGAGCGATAGTGAACAATAGTTGATTGATTATGGCAATTTCACTACATAGAATTCTGATCTGATTTGTAGTTGCAAATAGAGCACACATGCTTTACTGGCATTGAACTATTGTCTCACACTTGTGCTGGACCACAACTTGTCATTGCCATATTAGGTTATGTTTGTCTAAAAATTCTTAATTATTATCAACAAATTGCACAAGCTCGTCTGACAAATTTTAAATCCTTGGTCGAAGATCACTCTACCCGAACTGAGTCACATGCCCACTTGTATACATTTTCCAGATAATTAATTGCCTTATGATGAGGATTTAATTTTCCAATGGACCTGGAAGAGATCAAGGGCCCACCCGGATATTCCAGGTAAGTCTTCTGTGGCTATTGCTCTCGGTTGAACCTTAGGACCACCACGTCCCAACCTCGTTTTGGACGAGCGAATGAAATGGACTCCTTAAATATTAATTCTGAGAAGGATATAGCATCCTTGAAAACAGAATTGATGACTTTTTAAAAGTTTTATGTAATAATGTTAAACAAGGCCAAGGTTACAAAATTGTTCTTATAAGGTCCATTAGAATAGGGAACCCGCCCCTAGCCATAAGATACATTCGAAATCACAGTTCACAAAAGTTTTAATCGGGTGCAAGTTACAGGAACCGTGTAAGCTTGGCTTCCGGACCTAAGTGGTTTTAATAAGTGGTTTTCCGTTTCTCTAAACCTATATGTCAAGCACTATGATACCCAGAGCTTCGAGTAGGAACATCGCAACCCAAACAGCTTGAGAGTTTTGCTCCTGAGAAACAATAATTAAAATAAAGATGGTCAAGGTCTTTTGTAGCCTATAACCAGAAAGAGCAATTCTTGTCAAATATGTAAATTTTGAGGGAGTCCTTGGTGCTCAACCTCCTTAAAGCAGCTAGCCATAGGATGAAAGTATTAGAGAGGATACAGCAGAGTCCCATATTAAGTTAGGGCCCCCCTAGGGAGCTTTTCGTAAGACCTTGTAGAGAATGTCATGTCCTTGTATGGTAACCAAAGAATAGAATCCTGGATTAAGGGGTTGCGGGAATAAGAGGGTAAATTATCCATAATCAATGAGGATCCCTCAGTGGAATAGGCTATCTAGATCCAAGTGTTGCTCTTGATAAAAGCTTGTACCTTGGAATTTTCAGGTATGCCATCCCCCACCTTGTGCTTAATGGAGAGCGAGATTGTGTCCCTCAGGTGCAAAATTTGTTTCAATATCGATGTGACATTATCATTTACCTTAATGCTTCAAATGCTTTCCCCCTTCAGAAAATACATACACAACCCCCTAATCTAGGGAGCTTCCTTGTCTACACAAAAATTTTCAAAATCTTTTGACTAATTGGACCTTGCTAGACAATGTGATTGAGCAAATACCTATAGCCTCATGATCTTTAGATAAACATAAATTTGACCACTTCACCTTTGAAATTTTTGGAGAACTGTTAACCCCACTCCAAAAGAAGTCCCTCAAAAGTTTATCTATAGATTTTAGAATGTTCTTTAATTGTAAAAATTTATAGGATGGAAATAATAAATTGCAATCTACCTCTATTAAAAACAAGCATGCCATATCCTAAAATAATTATGTGGCCTGTCCGACATCTCACGATAAACCTCCGGTCGATGTCTGATCTAACTAGAAGGCTCCTATGAAGTTAAGCTTATTGCTCTTTTTACCAAAAAGCCTTAACTTAACATTAAAAGACATAAGCACCGGGGCTTTTTTTTAAAAAAAATTCTTCAACACAGCGGCTACATTTTAACTATCTCAAAATTTTCAAGTCTGTAAAATTTCAAAAGCACTTCTTTAATCTTCTCAAAATTCCCACTACAAATTTTGGACTTTAAATTCATTCACAAGCAATCTCAACAATCACTTTAATAATAAAAAGGCTCAAATATATTCATTAACTTTAAAACATTCAACTTTTTTTTACACAAAAATACAATTCAAAATATATTCATGAAAATGCAAATGTTCCTAAAAATATTTACAAGGCAAAAATGCCTACACAATAGCATGTGACCAAGTTGACTATTCGTGAAGTGGAGTTCTTTCAACTGAAGCTCCTGAGTGTGCACCTGGGACATTTCATTTAAAAAAAGAAAAGAAAGTTTGAGCTAAACGAGCTCAGTAAATGCTAGATTTTCTATTCAAATCACAATTAACAATTTAAATATCCTTAAAACAAATTCATCTCAATTCGTATAATTCAATATTAATATGAAACATATATGCTTCCCAAAATCAAGTTTCTCAAATTACTTTTCAAATAAATAACGCCGGCGTTAAAAATCTTGTGAATTTCTCACACAACATAGCCTATCACTGACTTCTTTGCCATAAGGTACCCTTAGGTATAAAGTTACAGAGCTGATTCTGCATCGCTTACGAACACTAAGATAACCGCTATACATCGACAGTTACGGAATCAATTCTCCATTGCTTACTCGCAACTGGTTAACCATTAGTTACAGAGCTGGTTGTTAACCACTATATATAATAGTTATATAGTTGGTTCTACATCACTTACCCACAGCTGGTTATCCATTAATTACGAAGCTGGTTCTACATCGTTTACCTATTCTAGGTTAATCGTTATACACTGGTATAATAGACCTACTAGAAATCATTTCCTTTTTATCAACCAGTAACAATATCTCAATATAGATTTAACTTTCGAACTTCAATTCATATATTCCTAAACCATAAACTTATACTAGTAATATTGGCATAAAACTTATAATCAATATTCACTTCAAGATAGAGTAGAAATCATTTTCATAAAATCAATTTAAAGAACACTTATTGTTTTGTAAACTTATCGCCAAGCACACTTGAGCATTCGGTGCCTCTCCTTTACCTACACGAAACGCATTTCGCTTAGACATTTATTTTCAAATTTGGAAATAAAACATTAAAACTATAAATTTGGTTTAACAAAATTTGATATTAGTATTTAATCGCGTAACACTTACACTAATCGTGTTTTCGCTTACTTCTATAAGATAACCTATTGTTCTCCGTTTTCAAATACAACTTCGAAAGTTACTTAAATATCATATTTTACGTATTCTAGCTTAACAATTTCTTCAAAATACTACCTTACTCATTTTAATTCACCATATTATTATCAAGCATGATGAGTCACGGTTATGACCGCTGTCCAAAATTTATACCTCCACTTGTCCCTAATTTTTCACATAGTAGACGTTCACGTTAAGTTTTGAGGTCTTCAAGATATTTGTTCTTCTATGTCTTTAATTTTTATATGATAAAAAATCAAGCCATTTTAAGTTTTAAATCAAGAAACATGCACCAAATGTCACAAGTTACTCAAATGTAGGGGCAATATCAGATCACCAATCTTAAATTCTAATATGATTTAGCCAAAATTAGGTGAGGGTCTCTTCTAGTAATTTTTAGTACTATGTCTTATGTTTCATTTCCAATTGAAATCACCCAATTTGGAAGTTTTTAGGTCAATTTATGGTCAAAATAATGGGACTTTTTCAAATAAACCTAAGACAGAATTGTACTACAAGTTACTCTCTTGTCATATTCAACCAATTTCATGTAAAAAAAATACTAAAATAACACCAAGGCACTATTGATCTTAAACACATCAATCATACTAAAAACTCACAAAAATTAGGAATTTAGGAAAGGAAAACTTACCACTTGTTTCTCCAATCTTTTGGGTATTTGTTGAATACCTTTACTTGATCAAGATCTCTTCAAATCTATTGATCTTAAACACATCAATCTGATAGACCAAAGATAAGCCGAGTCTATGTTAGGAGAAACAAACTAATGGCTGAGGGGTAATAAGGCAGAGGGGTAG
>JANZLD010000002.1:40466764-40488179 GCA_026413575.1 Erythroxylum carthagenense
AACTCAACAATTGTATTTTGCTGAGAATCAATACCAGAAGTATACAATTTTCCATACCTGGTTCTTGTATTCTATCACAATCATACTAAAAACTCACAAAAATTAGGAATTTAGGAAAGAAAAACTTACCACTTTTTTCTCCAATCTTTTGGGTATTTGTTGAATACCTTTACTTGATCAAGATCTCTTCAAATCTCCGTCAAAACTCATCAACAATAGAAGCCATTTTCTTATTCTCTCCTTGGTCGAGTTTCACACTTGCTTCTTTCCTTTTCACTTTTGTTTTTTGGTCTCTCACGTTTACCCTCTCCCAACACTCACTGCTATGTTAAAGAATGAAGCTAAATGTCTTACTTAATGCCTTTTTATACTCTTTTAATGGATTTCACGTGTCACCTTTCGATTGATTCTCTTTTAATGACTCATCCTTCAACCAACACTATATAAAATGACCAAATTTTCCTTTAATGAATACCAAAAAGACCAAATTGTCATTTAATGCATACAAAATGATCAAATTATTCTTTAATGCATTTAATTCACCAACTAATCAAATTAAATTTCAAAAATATTCCACAACTGTTTTATCATCAAATTGACTATAAAATACTGAAATTAAGGTCAATACTTATTAATTGGATGTTTTAAAAATTTTCAAATGGGTTTAAAATCACTAATATCCGTTACTTTCCAAAAATGTTAAGTCCTAAACTTTCGAAACTCCTAAAATCTATCATATCGGACTTATTTTTGATCCATTATCATTGCACTCTAGCACTTATTTCAGGTAATTTTCAATATTTTGATGTTGGATCCCCAAAAAATAATATTCATCGAACATTAAAAAAAATATATTCAATGAAAGGAAAGGCTTGGAGTTTTACACAAGAGGGGTAAACAATCCTGAAAGGTGATTTTTTTAATAAAGTAATGAACCCTTAGATATTTAAATGGGAGTTGTTATATTGAGAGGCCTCCAATAGAAACAACTGAAGATATACTCCGATTTACACCTGTTGATGAGAACATTAAACTAAATATACTCTATTTTACATTTGTTGAGCTTTTGCTTGGATTAAAACTAGACCTAAGATCGGTTTAAGGACTCCAAGGAGCTAAACATAAGCTTAATGGATTCTAGATTGGCATCACAAAAGAGTAATAGAACATCCGTAAATGATAAATTGAAAAGGCCTTGCTTTACACATTTATCATAAATTTAAAACTAGGTTCACTGCTTATGTTTAACGTTGACAGTCAGGTAAAAATTTCCATACTGATAGCAAATAAATAAGGTGAAAGACCTTAGACCTTAACGATCTTTGATGGTTCAAAATTGATTAGAACAAAGTAAGAAGTATAATTGATGAACTTGGTGATCCACGTAATGAATTTGCTAGAAAATCTGTAAGCTATATTGAGCTAATTAGAAAGCTCCAATTAAGAGAGTTAGAAGCCTGTGTCAAGTTGATTTTGAAGGTTCAACTCTTAATAGACTTCTTGGAGTAGTATCTCTTAAAGAGTTCCTGTACAAGAATGATATTATCCTTAATATTCCTATTATGAATATAAGAAGTTTAATTAGGGCTAATCAAGGTAAGTATAACTCTTTTGAGTCTATTAGCAAGGATGTTGGAGATCACCTTATAGATTAAGGTGCAATAAGAAATGGATCTATATTCATGAAATGGGATTAAGGACCTTAGGAATAAGAGTCACAAAGGTCTTATTGAGTTTATTTAAAATGTAAGTGTTATTGAAGAGTTCCAAAACTAAACTTGTTATCATATATCCCATTAAATGCCATATCGATTGGAAAAATTCTGCATTGAAGTTATTCGTGCCTAGTGCCTTGTCCAGGTGTAAGCTAAATAAGAAGTTCTTAATCTCCAATGGGTTGACTTCCTCGATTAGATAAACTTCAAATTGCGAAGGAAATTAAAGAATGTTCTAGATAATCCTTCAGAGAATTGGTTAAGTTTCCTGTTAGTACCAAGAATGTGCTTGAAGTGCCTAAAGGTTAGTTTTTATAAGCTTTCCTAATCGGTGATTTCCTTGTCCTCTTAATACAATAAGAATACAATGTCCTTCATGTTCTTTCTTTCCTGTATGGCGTGATAAAAGAACTTAGTTATGAGAGTAATAGGACTGAAGAGCTAACAAGTAATCATACAATGCTACTTCTTAAAGAGATCTCAATGAGGAATTAGTAGGGTCTAACACCAATTGATTCTGAAAATCCACTAAAGTATTGTAAGAGTTGGGTTTCCATTTTAAGTTTGAATTCGATTGAGATTTAGATAATGAGTTCACTTCTAGTTTAATAGCCTTTAGGGTTTATTAACAACTATAGGGTTTAGAACCATAGACTGGATACTCCATGGGTATGGCTTGCATTGGAAAATTTAGAGTGCCTTAAGTGATGATTGTAGAATCTAAAGGAGGCCTTCCTCTTTTTTCCTAAGATCTTTAAATAGGTAACTACAGTACAAAGGTATGATCCAAAGAAAGGTGGTTGAAGAATTCAGAATAGCTACGGGTTAAAGGTAGATATCCATTTTGAATTGACTAAGCAACGATCGAGTTTCTTTCAAAGGAAAAACCTCCCATATTGCTTATTATTCATAGCCCGAATTTAGGCGAAATAGCTTAAGGGCAATGAATTGAACTCAAACTACCAACCTGATGGTAATGCTGCAAAACCTCAAATGTTTGTCTAAAGGTAAGCATTATTTTCGTCTTTTATATGTGAGTTATAATGACCTGATAAAAACAATATAATGGCACCTACATATAAACATTAGTGTATTGACATGCTTTAATTTTATATTAATTTGAATTTTAATATTTTTAGTAAAATAAACTTTAAATTTAAACATTTTATAATGCTAAAAATAAACTAACATGTACATTCTAAAAACTTTTAGTTTTAATTCTAAAATATATCCAAATTTTACTTTAATGTTTTTATTATTTGTTGTTAAACTCCTTTATCAACTATGCATCTTAGTTGGCAAAAACTTTGAAGTCGTCAATGCAACTTCAACAATAGTCTATTTGCAACAAGTTGGTAAGCTGATGAGTAGTAGATTCGAACTTACAGAAATTACCAGATCCATATTTACGTTTGACGTTAAAATTCTAACAAAAGTAGTCGTCCATGTAGAGATTGGTTGCTTTAACTAGAGGATCATGTAGATACGTCTGTCCTCGTGGTTTGAGAACTGAATATTTCTGGTTCGCTGGATTTCTTTCAGGCACAAAGTGAACGATGTTTCCCAAGAAAGAAAGTTGCTGTGGTCACGCTGATATGTAATTCATAATGTATTCTGAAGTATGATTTTTCCCAAGAAAGAATGTTGATAGTTCCATAATTTTCTCAATGCCGTAAAATTATCATCTCTTTCTGTTAGACAAATCTTATGAACTATTATATATCCCTTTTTCCCCTGCTTCCCTTTTTTCTGTCTATTCATTATGTCCGACTCTTTTGCGGATGTAGCAGCTAAGAGTTCTCTGAATATGGGTTCGAAGTTGATGAATAACAATGTATCATATTTTAAGATAAGTTGGTATTGGGACCATTGTGTATTATTGTCACAGTAGGCGTGCCTCTTTCCATTTGTTGGGAAATCAATCAGTCACTACATTTTTATACTGGATTTGAGGTTTTATGTTGAGTTCGTTGTTAATACCAGCCACCTGGTCATCCTAAACCTGATGCCAATAGATGCCATTTAACTAATATACGTGGTTTGTAATGGCTATTTAAGCCAACTTAGTTATGTTTTAATGACAGTTCAGAAAATTGTCTCACACTAGTCGTTTGGAGAGATTCCAATTCACCTTTGGCTTTCATTGAGATTCTGGAATTCTGAAGATTCTTTTGGACAACCAGTGATTCTGTACGGTACCGTACATCCCTTATTTGAAAATCACAACAAATTAAAACAGCAGTTGTACAATAAAAATTAGACGATAGCAACCCAACGAATTATACCACAGCCCCCTGTAATCCTAAAGAGAGTAAAATTGATCCTTTTAGAACATCATGTGGGTTAAAAAAAAAAAGGTAATAAAACTAAAAGCTCCACGCTTTATTGGCATCAACGTACTACTGTTTAATTTGAAATGAATATGGGACTTCAGCAAAAGTAAACGCTTCGGCACCTACAAGCTACGAGGTTTTAGCATCCTTAATGTCACCCCATAGCTCATAGGCTTCTTCACCGTGCACATCATCGTCTTCAACACGCATCACTGATCACATGCAACAATTGCAACGAAGAGGGCAGCGTTTGGGAGGGTGATACTCAATTTCAGCTGGGACCCTAGACACTAAGACGATACCGCTCATTGTTGGTGTTCAAACTCCCGACTATTGGAAGATAAATGTTCGAAAAATTCCTGACACTACGGTCTAAGTAGAAGGGGGCAATTGCTAAGGAAGTTCACAAAAAGTAACGAAAAATAAATCAGTGTTGTTCTTTTTTTTTAAAATAAAACATTGACAAAACTATTAATATTAAGATCAAAAGTTATTAAAAATATTATGATTAATTTTTCTGAAAACATTGAAATTCAAAGTAAACATTTTGCGTTACATGATAGAATGAATAGAAAATACAGCTAACACTTTTTATAAGATTTTTTTCTTTTTTTTTTTTGGGTGGCTGATGTTAGCTGAGTTAATGGCTTCCTTTAACAATATGCTGCGTCACAGCTACAAAATCACTCAAAGGGCGTATTTTCTTCGACGAATATAGAGATAAATAACTAAATAAACACACAGCCACGACCAGACAAGACTCGAGAGTGGTCTTCGTACAAGGAGTTGCCAAATAGAATTGCCTATCATCCACTTCTATCTCCAGTTTATTAAACCAAAAAACAAACTGGTAGGTACAAGCTAGCTCAACAGGCAAGGCATGTGATTTCTGCAATTTTTTGGCATAAAGAAAAAGCAGGAGAAGCTTATCTAACAGACATCAAGCAAAATACCCAGTTTGTTTTCCTGAGTTACAGAAGTACATCAAGAAATACTGATACACTACGAGTCTCTACACCGAATTACTCCAAATGTTAAAAGAGATTAGTATAACAACCAGCTACGCATGGTTCTGCAACTATAACATAATAATCAGTTAGGGCGTGTTTAAAATAATATCATATGCATGAATAATCACTTTTAGCAGTAGTACCAAACATTTAACGCCACGCTTATGGTCATCGATTTGCACTTGGATCCCTCACATTAGTCATTATTCAAGAAACAGTGAGGGTCAACAGGCAAAAGGTATAACAAAGAGCATAAAGATTTGATCATGTCCAAAGAACGACTAGAAAAACATCCTCTTCTTAACATGTTTAGGAAACATAACTGAGACTATTCAAAATGATCCATGATACAGTAAGTCGTTATACCAAAAATGAAAAATTGCTGATGAATAAGACTCAAAAACATACCTACACATTACCATTAGCAGATAATCTATTACGATCCTCACATGACCTGCATATAAGGTTTGCAAAATCAAAAGAGGATAGACAATAAGCCATCATAGGTTATTAAAGGCAGAGATTGGTTGCTTGTATTCTTTCGTTTTCTACTGAGATGTTTCCGGTTAGTTTGCAGCCAACCGCTTTGGCTTTAGTGAACTCTTGAACCAAAACCCACATCAATTATTGGAAATTCAACCAATAAAAACAATTTATGCACATTCTATCAATCATCAAGGTAATGTTTTCGGCCATACTTACCAGATAGGAAACTATAACAAGCCAGGTACAAGTATGTGAACAAAAACAAAAGACTAGGTGAGCAAAATGCTGAATTACCCTCGTTTCCTCAAGTTCTATGGATCAATTACAAATAAAAACTGTTTATGTGTGGAACTAGAAAGTTTCCATGTCACTAAACCACCATCACTAGCATTACACGAAAATAAAAATTGCATCCACTTTCTCATCAATGGAACTACAAGTTAACCTAGTAGCATCTGTATTATAAATAGCATCGCATATTATGCTCAATGAAAACCAAAAGGTGCATCTCTGAGAGGCAAGCACGACATAAGTTGATACTGAAAATTATAAAAACTAGCTTCTGACTAATCACTCTATTTAATTATGGGCATATTAGTCTTGAAGCAACATGTCAATATGATAATGAATAAAGTTGAACATTATTGTTAACTTTTTCCTTAGTTCCTACAATATTTTATGTTACCAGATACATTTCATTAATAAATTTGAGATGTTTCTCTATAGACTGCTATGACCTGCTTCTGATTGATGTCTTAACCCCATGGTCTTGTATAAAGTTGGATATCATATACTATATCCTAAAGAAGTTACTAGATTCAAGATTCTGCCTTGTCAATTGGCCTTTACTCACTAACAGACAAAATAACTTTACAACTATCACAGAAGTTGTTGTATGCAATGGGAACCGGAACCTTGTCAGATTCAACTGCAAGTAACATTTTAAATAGCCTATATGTAATTGTGATTACCAAGATGCTGAAAGAAAAAGGATAAATAAATAAAGATAGAGAACATATAAGTCAGCAATGAATAGTAATTTCTTCAGTGACAAGAAATGCGAAATAGCTTCTGCATCCTTATGTTTTCACAAGACTAACACTCTATATATACACACACACACACGTTTAAAATTTTGACTTGCAACATCAACTATACAATAAAATGAAAAGGGACAGTCACTACACTACCTTCAGGAAAAATTTAGAGCACCCCGTCAAGTTGTCAGCTAGAAAGAGAAGCTAAAAGGGAAAACGGAGCAAAAGCTGACTCAACAAGAGGATAAACACTAGTTTATTCTATAATTGAAACCCAGAAAGTTGAGAAGAGATAACGACCATCTACGTTAGAGACTAATTCCGTGAGCAATCAAACTTCAGAACAAGGAGCTATATTCAAACTAATAAGCAAATAGGGCTCTTAATCCCTGTTACCAAATCTCTTCGCAATGATGGGACGGACATCATCAGCATCAACCAGCATCTCCAAGAAAGGAAGTAATGAAATTAGTGCACAATCTGAAGGATCACTAAACCAACTCTTAATAGGAATACCGTTATTCACTTGCAACCTGAAAACCTGTAACCAAAGAAAAATGGCACAAGATTACCAAATTTGGCTCAGGACTGAAATTCAAAGGAATTAGAAATAAGCAAGGAGGGTAGTCCCTTTTTTTTTTGGTTCCAACAGGTCAGGTATTCAAATGCCTTTCCTAGATCTGTAATCAACTGTCTAGACTGGTAGACAGTCAAGGTACAAATGTTTGAAGGAACTGAATTTTGCATTACTTTGAAACACAAGGCAAGAGGCTAGTAGTCTATGAAATCATCATCTCAACAAAATGAACAAGAAAATCAGGAGTTCTACTATAAAAATGTAAAACCCTCAACTATCCCTTCTCAATTCCAGATTGAAAAACCGTAACTGCAATGTTATGGATATGCAAGTAGAATGGTTCAATTTAATTTCTAATGATATAATAACTTTTTAAGTTTAAACAGATCATTAAACCAAGAAGTTATAATTCAAAATATTGCATAGCATAACAGATTGTGCTGCCGTATATATATGCAGGACCAGGTAAGCTAAATAAAGATGATCTATACTTGTTCCATAAAAGAAACAGCAGCGAAAAAGAATGGCGAGGAACGTGGCACCATAAAGGGTCCCAAAATGCAGACCATCAAACCAAATTGAATATCAGATACCTGCGGAGAGTTATCAATTATGGCAACTTTTGCGAGATCTACACCTAAAACTGTCAAATCTTTTGTGTAAGTTCCATCTGAGAAAATGCATGATTCACGATAAACACGCCGAGATATTAGCTTCTTCTCTGGATCCAATATGTCCAAGAGTTGTCCAGCATAGATGCTTTGACTAGCTGTAAAGATAACAACTTCAAACATGTCTGCAACTCTCTCCAAGAATGCGTGGAGGTAAGGTCTCTGCTTTACGTATACAATGTGCTCTTTCATGTTGAAAAATATAGTAAAGGTGAAGTCTGCATCATCACAGTGTTCTAACGTAGAATGTACAAGTGTTTCTGCAGAAAGCAAATACACAAATGAATACATATAAATAGAAAAGAAGCCTTAATGACCTAAATCTTTGATTTTACTGCCACCAATGTACAGTTAATACAATGACTTCTGTAGAAGATATGCCTACAAAAATATCATGAGCTAGTATAAGAAAATATTTCTCAACCACATAATAACGTAATTGTATTACAATCCTTCACATAATACATCATAGTACATGCTTCTGCAAGTTTAAGGTGGTCAGTTGATTCTCAGTACAAGAGCAACCATAATAGCTTAGATTCCTCACCATCCAGATCAAGTACCAGAGTTGTAGATTTTCTTCTGCCAGACTCATTTGGAAGCGTGATGGGCTCAAACTTTGGAACCACATCAGTCAATTCTGGTAAACTTCTTATAAACGATTGAGGATCAAAGTCCTCAGTTTGACCTGAGTTGGTATTCAGATCAGGATCCTGGTTGCAGGACCTTATTTGATGGATTGCTAGGTACAAGTTAGAACTATCAGGTTCTGTTACCACTGATTCCCATCTTTCTGTATCATTTGAATCGCTCACTTTGGCAGTATCCTCAAGAAAAGGAAGTATCATGCACTCATCAGCCATGTCAAAAAACATGTTTGGCTCTGTACATTTGTAATCATGTAAAGGATTGGTCTTGGTGATATCGTCAACAGTATTCCCATCAAATGGTAGGCCAGTAATAATCATGTCAGAGATGAAAAAATCAGATACGTTGCAAGTTTGACAATTTGATAATTTTGTGTTATCATCACCTCCGTCAGCCTTTAGCCCTGGCACATTAAGATCATTGTTGCTTCCTACGAATAATAATAAAGAATTTAGAATACTGAGTATCACAACAATTAACTTTACCTTCAATCTCCGAGAATTTTATTTCACTTCCATTTGTTTCAGGAAAATTTGATAAGAATCTACCAAAGTAACCTGATGTAGTTCAAAATGAGAAATACTTTATAATGGCCAAGCCATGCAATAACCTAAAAAGAGGATTATAATTCATGATCCGCAAAATGCCTTCTTTAATATACCCATAAACATAATCCCTAATATCGCAAGGTCAGATCTTTAACCAATCAAACATAGTAGCTATCATGTTTTGAGTAGTTAAAAATCTGAAAGCTGTAACAAAGCATCCTTTTTATGATACTGACCACCAAGCTAGCCAAACAGGGAAACAACAAACCTTCAGCAGAAATGCAATTTGCATGCAAATATACATCAATAATTAAATTATATAAACAAAAAATGTCATTACATCAGGAAAAGATATAACATGCCCTTTCAGTAGGCCAACAGTTTTTTAGCAGTCTAAAAGACTAAATGAATCCCCATATCCAGTTTAATAATGGGCAAAGTAAAGAAATATAGTCACACCTGCATCATCATCTATATTTGGTGCACTGTGGGCTTCAGTAGGCTCCAAATGAGAGAAAATTGTTTCCAAGTTTGATGTGCAATTAATAAATTCCTGCACGTTAATGAACCACCTTTTTATCAAACGTTCAATGACATGATGATCACTAAACAGATATCAAGATACCCTAAAAAAAAATTATGATCCCCCTGTGATGATCATTCATTTCAGTAAATGTAGAAAATTAGAAAATAAAATAAAAAATTTTGGACCAACAATGATTTCCCGAGTCAATTGGAAGCATAAAGATGGGAGGAGGCCTCATCTACTCTACATTAATTGGGTGGCCCTTCCTTGACTTATCAAGTAAACTGCAAATTTTTTTGATCTGAAGTCACAGAGACTGGGTGGAGGATGCATGGTTCCAGCAACACTTTGGACTAAGCAGTATTAAAATGATCAAGACTATCTATTATCTTAACCGTTCATAGGCTATAATCTGTTTAAATTGGTAAAATCATTTAAATGCCAATCCTACAGAGGTACCTCCTCCTTCCTTTCTATATTTCCCAACAAGGATAAAAGTTCACACAAGTACAATGAAGAACCACCAACTGATCAGCGACAATATATAAAGGAATGAAATGAACAATTAAATAGGAGAGGAAACACCAAAATCTCAATCCAAAAATTTGATATTGAAGTCATAATGAGTTATAATCTAGCACTATTGTGGACTAAATAGTCATTGAACAATCAAGATTACATAACATTTGATTAAGAAAATCCAGAAGTTACATAATGTAAAAAAAAAAAAGAGCCTTGAGGCACCTGCAGAAGTCCAAGTAAGCTGGAGACGTTGCAAGCAAATTATATGCACTTAAACAACAAGGGGAAAAGACCAACTAAAATCAATATAACAAAATAAACATATAGAAAGAAATTCTTAGAGCAGAAAAGTTAAAGAATTGGCCTAAATTAAGATCATGTTTGCAAACATAAAAGTATGCAGTAACAGTTATAAATGCCAATTTGGAAATAAAATTCTATGTGCATAGATCACATGTTTCAAATTTCAAAGCTAGCGATGGATCAACTAATGGAAGTTTATGATACATATAAGTAAAGAGTCTGAATGAATTGATCTTCTTATTTAAAATCAGAATTGGTACATGATATATATACACACTTCTACATAACTAAATAAGGAAACTACCACCTATAAAATAGTAACACAATAAAGACTAATAAAGACTGATTTCCTAATATCTACAAAATAGGAAACTAACTCCTAACTTTGAGGGCTAAATATTCGACACTCCTCCTCAAGTTGGGTTGTACATGTTGTACATGCCTAGCTTGCTACATAATCTCTCCAAGTTAGGTCCTTGAAGAGCCTTCGTTAGAATATCTGCACAATACTCCCAAGTTGAAGTGTATATTACTTGTACTACAAAATTCTCTATCTTCTCTACAATGAAATGTCTATCAATCGTAACATGCTTGGTTCAATCATGATGAACTGGGGCCTTTGCAATACTTATGGCCACTTGGTTATCACATTTGAGCATCACAGTCTGTCCAAATTCTATACCCAATTCTGCCATTAGTCGCCTGATCCATATTCCTCTACAAATTGTAACTGCAAGTGCTCTTAGCTCTAATTCAGCACTGCTCCTGGAGACGACACACTGCTTTTTACTTTGCCAAGTCACAAGATTCCCCCATACAAAGGAACAATAACCTGTAGTTGATCTGCTATCTATCTGACTCCCTACCCAGTCTGCATCAAAGTACAACATTACATCTCAATAGTCAGTCTTTTTAAATAGTAACCCCTTTTCAGGAGTCCTCTTTAGTTACCTGAGAATTTGGTATACTGCCTCCATGTGTTCTTCCATCGGATTGTTCATGAACTGACTAACTGTTCTCACCACAAAACCAATGTCTGGTTGAGTATGGGAAAGATAGATGAGTTTCCCTACTAGACGTTGGTATCTCCCTTTATCCACTGGGACTCCTTCACGCTCGAGCTTTTTCTTAGAGTCCATTGGAGTGCTAGCTAGTCTACAGCCAAGCATACCAGTTTCCTTTAATAAGTCTAAGGTCTCATGGGCTCAACCTCCTTATGTGCTTGCCTATGCTTTCTTGAGTAAACCTGTAGTCCTTAGTTGCTGATTGAGGCGCAAGTTTGTTAGGACACACTGGTGAAGATGACAAATTAGGTACAAAAGAAATCGACTCACAAGTTGGATTCAAGGAGGGATGTTCAAACATAGGCTGACTTGGAAACGTAGGTTGACTTGGAATACGTTCAGAGTTTGGTGGCTAATGACTTGGAGCAAGCGGGGAATTTTGTTCAAGCAAGGAATCCTAACTCTAGGATTGAAATTCTGTTGTGGTCTCCCCCTGAATTTCAGTCTTGGAGAATAAAAAACTGTTTTCAAAGAATGTAACATCCATGGTTTCAAACATTTTCCGATTAGTGGGATAAAAGCATTTATACCCCCTTTTTTGGTGGAGTAACCAATAAATACACTTTGTGGATCGTGGATCAAGTTTGCTTCTATTGTGTGGATAGACATGAACAAAGGCTAAACATCCAAATAACTTTGGAGGCAGATTGGATAACAGAAACCGGGTATAAGGAAAGAGATTAATAAGGACTTGATGAAGTGTTTGAAACTGAAGAACTCGAGATAGCCGCCTATTGATGAGATATGCAAAAGTAAGGATAGCTTCCCCCTATAATTATTTTGGTACATCAGTGGAGAGCATAATGGAGCAGGCTACTTCCAACGAATGTCTATTTTTCCTCTCTGCAATCCCATTTTGTTGCGGAGTATTGAGACATGAACTTACTTGGACTATCCCTTAGATAGATATTCTCCCAGGTTAGAGTAGAAATATTCCCTAGCATTATCAGACTTTAGGATTTGGATTTTGGAACCAAATTGAGTTTGACCCATGGTATTAAAAGCTTGGAATATTTTGCCAACCTCAAATTTTTCTTTCATAAGAAATACCCAAGTAAGTCTTGTATAGTCATCAACCAAAATAAAAAAAAACCACTGTGCTCTGTTGATGTTTTTGACTCATGAAGGTCTCCAAATATCACCATGAAAAATGGAACAAAAGGTTTTGATGGTTGGTAAAAAATCCCTGGATAGACAGATCTAGTATGCTTTGCAAGTTGACATATCTCACATTTGAAAATTTTTGAACTTTTATTGAAGAACAAATGGGGAAACAACTTTCCAAGACATAAGAAATTAGGATGTCCTAACTGATAGTGTCACATCATGATCTCATTGTCTTTATTGACACTAGATTGACTTAAAACAAAAGCAGATAGACTTGAAGCAGCTACTAGGGTTGTCCAAATTTAGGTGGCTTAATGAGGTATAGTTCATGACACATCTCAGCATTGCCAATCTTCCTCTTCGAACCCAATTCCCGAAACACACACACATTTGGAAAGAATGTTGTTAACCAATGGTTATCACGAGTCAATTTACTGATGGAAATTAGATTACAATCAAGATTAGGAACATAAAGCACATATTTGAGAATGATTCTAGGTGATATTTGAACTGATCCGATCCCGGCCACTTTAGATAAAGTTCCATCAGCAATCTTCACCGTGAGATGAGGGTGACATGGTTGGTAGTCAAAGAAAAGTGTCTAATCCCCTATCATATGATTTGATGCTCCTGAGTCAATGATCCATTGTTTTAATTGTAATTTACCTGACTTAGCATGTAAACTTGTTGCAAGTTTAGCAGTAAGGTGCTTTGTTAGAGTTCTGTTCAACAACAATTTTATTATGTCTAATTGCTCCTTCGTGAAGGAACTGGATTTGGTTGTGCACTGCTGTTCCCCAATGACATTGGCTAAGTTTGCACGGCTATCTTGGGTTGATCCTTTTAGCTTCCAATCCGTCAATTTTCCAGTTAACTTCCAACATGTCTCCCTTGTATGACCTAGTTGAGAACAATGGTCACACCAAGGCCGCCCCTTTCTTGGCTGGCGATTATCTACTGGTGTTGGAGGTTGTGAACTACGAGTAGCAAACACAGACCCATTTGGGTTTGGAGGCAGCGGCTGATTGTCTAGCATTACCTTCTTCCTACTTTCTTCCTGGAAAACTTCTGAAAGCGTCTCTCAGAGACTTGGAAGAAGTTTTGTTCCCATTATTCTTCGTCTAACATCATCTAAACTTTTCTTCAAACCAAGCAAAAATTTAAAAGTTCTTTTTTGCTCCACTATCTTACGATATAATCATTGTCCTCCGGACACTTCCACCCATAAAACTCAAACATATCTAATTGCTGCCAATGACAATTAGGATATTAAAATACCACATTACCGTTAATTCTGCTTGACGAAGATCATGAAGAATCGTCTCCACAGCGAAGAGTTCTAAAGTATTTTCAGAACTGGAGTAAGTAAGTTTCTCTCGTTGCCTCCCATATTTCTCAAGTCGTTTCATATAGGTGAAAATTTTCACCAATATCCACGTTCATAGAGTCCCATGACATGTTTTGATAATTTTTGGCCTTCCAATTCTTGTAGTTCAAATCAATTTTCTCAGGAATTGGAACTTCTCCAGTCAAGCAATCTTCTTTTCCTCTGCCACAGATGAACATCCAGACAGATTGGGTCCACTTAAGATAGTTCTGTCCATTGAGTTTATGACTTGTGATTAGAAGAGATAGATTCTCAGATGTTCCAGAATTTCCAAAACTAGATTGGACTGGATTTGGGTTGGAAGGAGAAGATGTCTCAAAGATGAAACTGTCTGCTTCATTTTCCATTTCAGATTTTGTTTTCAAAGAGAAAAGAGAGAAAAAATTGAGATTTTCGGAGGAAAAAAACTGAGAATTCCGAGATGAGAAGGATGTCGAAATGTGAGGATGACGGCTAGGGTTTCCTAGGCTCTGATACCATGAAGATTCTGAATGAATTAATCTTCTTATTTAAAATCAGAATTGGTACATGATATATATATATACACACACACGTCTACATAACTAAATAAGGAAACTATTACCTATAAAATAGTAACACAATAAAGATTAATAAAGACAATAAAGACTGATTTCCTAATGTACAAAATAGGAAACTAACTCCTTGATTTCCTGATATCTACAAAATAGGAAACTAACTCCTAACTTTAAGGACTAAATATTCGACAATAAGCAATAACATAATAAATAACTTTGCAAAGATGCAGTTATCATATACATATATTTTAGGATTCATAAAAGAGGTTTGCCCCAGAGAAAGGTAAAAAAGTATCAACAACATAACAGCCTTAATAGCTCACCATTCTCCGCATGGTGCAAGAATCAACCGACATCAGTGATTGGTTCTGAAACAAAAGATCTTCTCCTATTGGCATTTCCTGAAGACAAATAACTTTACCATTTTCATCATCTGGAGTTTGCAAATCCATTCTTGATGAAACTAGAAAAAAGGAGTAGCTGTTAGATGCATACATGAGCAAAATGTAAAACAAACTAGACAACAATGACTACAGACGAAAAAAATAAAAGAAAACTTGCTTCATGCTGCAGTTATCTAGAAAAATATATTATAATTTACAACTGCAACACATCAATTTTGTAATCTCTTATGACTAAATACCTTCAAACAAAAATTTTTTACCGGGAACTTTGAGATGGAGACTGCTATTCAGTATGCATGGCTAGTTATGAGTAGATAATAAAATACTGGGTAACCTAAAGAGGTCATGATCAAAACAACAATTGATACTCTTTCAATCTACTAGCTTACCAGAAGCATCCAAACATTTCTGTATACACAATTCAGATTCCGTTGTTAGTCGAGAATAGGTAGAATGAGTGCATGACCTTTTGGCTATCACACTAGACTTTTCACACACACCAAGAAACTTTTTGTCTATTAAAGAAACCGTGCTTAATTTGGCCTTCATTTGTAATGCTGGCATTTGTTATGTTCTTGATATATGCACCACAATCTCGACTTCGAAACATCAGTGGGTAAAACCCCTAACCAATTGAAGCACCTGTCGAGACTGTTGCATAAAATAAAGAGAGAACATTAGTAAGAAGTGGAAATGGAGAAGTTACAACAAAGAAAACTTCTACAGAGTAAAATGTATTTGTTATGGACAACTGCAGTAGACTAGTGAAAATGTGACACAACAATAGAAGGTAGGAAGAACTTTAAATGCAAAGGTGTTATCACCTTGTGGCCATATAAGAACGCAACTACGATATCAAAAAATAACCCAAATTTTCAGGATTGACACCATGTCTGACAGGGAATATATTAATGAGTATGAAATGTAATTTTAATTTGTAACCATAGTTCTTTTACAGTTGTTCTAAAGTCAATATCAAGACTTCCTATGAAAATCTTAAAGGACCAGTTTAATCACCAAGCTCAATGGGAAATGGGGTGACTTAAATTCAATCTATGCAAATTTAAGAATCCAAAGCTAATCAACAAAGCAAATTACTGAGAACAGGGTATAAGTACGTTGGAGTTAAAAACATAACAAAATAGAAGTTGGTGAAACAGAATAAAAAAAGTCTTCAGTGAACAGTATTACGACTTTTCATACAAGCACAATTATTCATGTCTCACATTTCATATCAGATCTAAGTTATAGTCTCACTTTTAGCTTCTACTTAAAAGAAAATCTCTCTCGTGTCATAAATCTTTTTCTAAACAAGTTTTGCAGAAGGAGTAGAACAATATTTCCAGACACATATAAATCTGGGCAAATGGGATGACTAATGTTTCTCCTTGCAGTCAAACTGCAATTATAACCCTATAAAAGTTAATTATTATGTTGTTTCCCTTAAAACAAGAAGAAAAATGTTAAAATAAACCACAGAGAGGTATAAGTAATTAAGTTGAACGAGGATCCTAATATCAGAATATTGACCAAATACATCATAAAGACCAAAAAACAAAAACAAAAACAGAGATAAAGTTGCAATATACCGAGTATCAATTTTTGACAAAATAAGCCATCCTGAACATTATGGTCAAATAAGATATGAAAAATGATTGGGGAAGGAAGGCAGGAAACACTAAATTTAGATCTCAAAACTCGAAATCCAGTTAGAAATGTCATAACTCCTTACATAAACAAGCTCATACAAAAGTCAACCCAGTGCAAGCGTAATCGAAGCCAGCAGTAACAACCCAATATACACATAAAAAGCAACAAAAAGAACGGAAAAATGCACAAAGCGCAACGAAACATGGAAAGAAACTCTAGAAAATGAACCAGCTCAAGACACTAGCATCAGCAAAAACCAAACCAAGTATTTGAACTTTAAAATTTTCAGACAAGGAGATCAGCAAGCAATAGCTTCTGATTGGAGTTATATTCACCAGATAAAATTAGGAAGAAATAGTTTAGTCTTAAAGGGGAACAAACCTGTGAAACTTGTTTCTTTCTAGCTCAATCTCTCTCCGACTCGCTCTAAGGTAAGGAGTCGGTCTATTTTGTTTTATTTATCTCTCCAAAGTAATATTAAAGAAGAGAACACAAAGACTACAGGAAGGGCTTGGAGGAATTCAACGCTAGGAGTTGAGTCCAGTCCAGATTGAACCGATGAATTATATTATAGCCACGTAAATGTTTTAACAGCTCAGCCTGACTTGCCGACACGTGCTGGTTCCAGGAAAGAGAGCTGCTTTGTGAAGGAACCCCCTCCTCCGCTCCCGTACAACTGCATCTGCATGCATTCGCGCGTCACGGCGCGTATGGATTACCATTCCAGTGATGTAAATTGTAACGCTCGTTTTTATAGATACATCTTAGGGGCTAAAAGAGTCAAATGCTTTAGATTTTATTAATTTAGGATCAAATTCTGATTAATTAAAATAAATTCTGCTTAATATTAAACTATTTTGGACAGAAGTCATACACGAGCCTTTATGTCGATATGTCTGATGTTAAATTTATGAATTTTCAAATTATCTTTTTTTAATTTTTTAACAAATTACCTTTGACCTCTTTTCTCTTTTTTTTTCCTTGCGTAGATTTTAGATGCCATGTCGAACTGGTCTCAAAGTCATCACTGAAGGCTTGGACTCCATGGACGAAACGCCAGTTCCTTCTTTCCACTTGCCATTATCATCCACCGTGAAGCCTGAAACTCACATGTTCTTTCCTTCCACCACAGATAACACAGCTTCATGGGCAACTTTTCCCCTTTGCTGATAACACGGCATGAGCGACCTTAACACCGACAAGCGCAGGCATCGCTCGACGGTGATGTCAGACATTCGGTGTTGGCCATCTTGGTTTATCTCCTCCGATGTGGTCTTTGCCGCTTGTTGCTTCTCGAAGATGTTTCAAGCTCTGTCTCCGACTCCTGCAAGGCACTGGAAGATGCAGAATTCTGCGACCTTAATCTTCTCGTTTCAACTTCTCTCCTTGGACTTGACGACATCATCCAATGGCGAGACAGGAGGAAACTCGGAGAGCAGATCACCTGTCTAGTTTTGGCGACGCTGTCTAGGCTCTCGAAAATCGTGAAGAGGTCATCACCGTCCAAAGTCGTGTCGACAAATTCGGATTCATCAAGAAAATGGGACAAACTTTCACACATGGTTTCGACTTGGACTCGAAGTCTTGCCTTTCACTGAAAAGTTTTTAGTTCTATTGATAGAATGGTGATGATCATCGACTGGAAAAAAGACACAGAAAACCGTGAAAAGGGATTGTCAAGATCAAGAAAAGGATATGACGAAAAGAGTAAATAAGAGAGCTGACGTGAAAGGGACTAAACTATCACCATCAACCTTTTAGGTTTCTCGGATGAGGCTAGGTTAACCGTTGCCGTTATTCTCGCAGAGGTTTCAGAAATGGCAACACAAAGCTCCAGAATAGTACAAAGAGAGCCAGTGAAAATAGATAGCCACCAAAAGAAGCCGTTAGAGAGAGACAGAGAGCAAGAGAGAGGAGGAAGACAAGAGTTACATAAGCGAAGAGGTAGTAAAGGAAGAAGACCTCAAAGCACTTTCCGTGATCTTTATGTTTGGATAAGAATTAAGATAATAAAGATAAACAGATTAACCTTTCGATTAAATATAATGGATAGTTCAAAACGCTCTGAAGCCGCGCAAGGAGACTCCAGCCACTCTACTATAGATGGACATACAGCTAAAAAGGTTCGATTACGTGATCGGGAGGAGCAACCTACCATTATGCAACAACCCGACTTACAGTGCTGAAGTTACCGGACCAAATCCAGCAGTTGATGAGGATGAAATCGCATGGCCTGAAGAACCCCCGACAGAGGTAGAAGAAGGAGATATTACCAGAGTACAAGGATCTTTCGGAAACACGATTGAACTGTTTGCTACTTTTAAAAACTGACTAGATAAAATCCGAGAACGCGCAGTCATTGTTAAATTACTGGGGAGGCGCATTGGGTATCGACTACTGACAAACCGACTCAAAACTATGTGGAATCTTTCTGGCCCTCTAAAGGTGATTGATCTGGATAATGATTTCTTCCTAGTTAACTTGGTCGAAACAGAAGATTACTTGACAGCCCTAACCAAGGGACCATGGGTCATTTTCAGACACGCATTAGCGATGCAACCTTGGAGCTGCAGTTCCGGTCGGCACATGGGAAAGTCACGCGAGCCGTCGTGTGGGTGCGATTTCCTAAGCTACCAATGTCACGGTATCACCCAGTTATCCTTAACGCACTGGGCAATCTAGTAGGGCACACAGTGAGAATCGATGCCACTACACAACAAACACAAAGGGGAAAATTCGCCGGAGTTGTAGTGGACATTGATCTAACAGAACCCATAGTTTCACTCGTCAAACAAGACAGGGAAGAGATAAAGGTGCCATATGAAGGTTTACCTCAAATTTGTTTCTCTTGCGGGAGAGTAGGCCATAGCGCCGATATGTGTCCGACAAAAGCATAGACCACCCACGAAATTCCTACAGCGGACGAAGGAAGAACCATCACAGAGGTAGGCGTACAACATACTTCACCTGCTACCGGAGAGGATATTCAAGTTGCATATGGCCCGTGGGTACAAGTGTTGGTTTATAGGTTTATACCTACAGTCAATTTTGGTTGTAATTTTAATTGTATAAAATTTGTTTTATTCAATAAAAGATATTTTTTATCTTTGTGTATTTTAATTATTTAATTATTAATCATAAAGATAAAATTTCTGGAATAATTATTATACAATTAGAAATTATAATGTGATTATAATTATGAGATTTAAATTGCATTTTGTATTATTCCTAAAATGTTACGAGTCATAGTTTCATCAAGATGGGGTATTAATGAAATGGTTAGACTAGCACATATTTGTTTCTTTCTTACGAAGAAAGTAATCGATCTCATAGATTAAAGTATGGAGATACTTAAACAAATATGTGGGTGCTTATTAGAGAATAAGTTCACTGAACAGACCCTATTATGAGAATCCCAAATGGAACATTACTTATGTGTCTGCGGATTATCTCAATATGATGGTTGTATAATTGATCCTTGGACTTGAGATTACCCACTACAAGAAATAAGTAATTTGCCGACGGAAATTACCGTCGGTAAACATAAGATTTCCGTCGGTGGAATTAATCACCGACGGAATATGGTGGAAATAAATTCGGTCGGTGAAATGCCCGAAGCTAAAATTACCGACCGAATTTTTCCGTCGCAATTTCACGATGGAATTACCGACCGAAACATTGTTGTCGGTATTTATTTTACGACGGAATGGCAATCATGATTCCGTCGGAGAAATATTGCTACGGTCACTAAGACCGTCGGCGAGGCGGACGACATTTACCGACGGAATAATCTACCGTCGGTGATTAAGTGGCACATTTCCGACGGAAATTGTTCCGTCGGTAATGATTGATAAAAATTTGTTTTTGCTTTTGTTGTGATAATAATCATTATATTATATATTCACTTTATTAATTTGTGTTGCGTTAAAATAATGAGAAAAATTAGTAATTAATAAAATATAAAATAAAATTAATATAATTTTTAAAAGTAAGAAATAACAAATCTCTGATATTTTTTAATTAAAAACACATGACAATGTTATAGTAATTATTGTCGTAATGATCATGAATGCTCTGAACTGTTTCCCCCCCTCTTTAACATTTCCATCTCCTGCCTAAGCTTAGTCATCTCCTCCGCATGCTGTTTGTCCTTGGCCATCTGCTCCATCTCCGCTCTCATCTTAGTCAGCCGCTCCATCTCCTCTCTCATCCTAGCTGCTTGCTCCATCTGCTCCAGCGACTCTTTGATCTTTGAAACTTGCTGCAGCTCCGCTCTTAACTTTTCTGTCATCTGCAGACTCATCTCCTCCCTCACCTTAGCTATGTCCTCCATATGCTGCTGATGTTGAGTAATCAGCTGCTCGTTTTGACTAGCCAGCTGCTCGTTTTGATTAGCTATCTGTTCCTTTAATGAGTCCACTGTGGCCCGGAGCTCCGATACATCATGAGATTGAGATGGCCGAGCAGATGCTGCTGTACTAGAAAGGGAAGAGCGCGAATAACAAGTGTTTGCATATGAGCCCAGGCCGAATATTCTTCCACGACGGTCCCAACCACCCACGACATCAAGATATGTCTGAGTCTCGTCCACAGGAAGTTCCTCCTGAGATTGTCGCTGGATATTTTCTTGTATTTGATCCTATTAGGAAGCAATCTTTACGTTAGTAAATAAGCTATAATTGTTAAAAAATTATTAAAATATGTTAATTTCACTAACATTGACTTCGCGACAGCGACTGTTGATGAAGGTGACACCATCATGTTTCTTCGTGTGGGTGTGGACAAATACCTGCATAGGTGTAGGCTTCGTGCCTAATGCCTTTTCCTACACGTATAACTTAAATTGTCAGATGTTAACTAGTATTTAAAAAAATTTCGCCAGAGTTTCCTC
>JANZLD010000002.1:40512164-40526697 GCA_026413575.1 Erythroxylum carthagenense
AAAAGGTTTGTATTCTGAAACTTAGGGGGCGGTTGGTTCGTACAGGAGAATGATAATAGGAATAAGAATGAATATAGGCGACCTCGACTATCGCTCGGCCAAGTCGTCAAGACAAGATCCTTGGGACCATAGCTCGGCCTCGACCATAGATCGACCAGGTTGCCAAGACAAGATCCTTGGAACCTTCGATCGACCTCGACGTAGCTCGGCTAGGATCCCAAAACAAAATCTCGGAATGTTCGGCCTCATTATCGCTTGGCCTAATTCACTCGATCAGCGTACACCAAGTTCGCTCGTTCGCGACCTGCTATTCGAAGAGATAGTCTAACCTTTAACGTAAGAGGTAATGAAAAACGAGCCTCTATTCATTCGAATTAAAAGCTCTGGTCACATGCCCGACCAGATAAGCCTTACAAGGGGAAACACTCATTTTGATCCTTTCAGAGGAGAAGAAGGGCCAGCAGCAGGAGCAACCGGGTCGGTAGAGAAAGGGCCAGCAGTCGGTTCGGCAGAGAAAGGGCCAGCAGCCGGATCGGGAGGAGTAGACAGCGGAGAGACATCCTCCTCCTCTTCTGAGCTAAGGTCCAGCGCCTCGTCCGGAATTAAGGTCCGCTCTCCCTCGGCCCTCTCCCTCATTTCCTCCAAAGAAAGGCCGAGTTTTGCAGGAAGCATCGGCTCGGCATAATCCTTAAATGGAGGACACTCCAACCCGTCAGGAACGTGAACGTCATGGCACCTCCTTAGGACCAAAAGGGTTAAGTCGCAAGCGAACTCCAAGCACTCATCATATAGAAACCGTTTTTTCCACCGCTTTATCGCCTCAACCCTCTGCTCTTTGATGGAACATCGCAACTCTCTCAATATATCCTCGATCCTGTGTTTACCCTCCGCCGCCTCATGACAATCTTGGAGGTACTTCTTACCGCCCTCCTGCTCCGCCCTCACCTCTTTCTTCAAGCCCTCGCACTCCTCAGCTAGCCGATCCTTCTTCGCAATCAACCGGCGCCTCTTCTCCTCCCCAGTGGCAAGTTGAGCTTGTAGAACGCTCCTCCCCTCCTCCCAAGATTTCTTCTCCTCCTCCAAGGAAGAGAGTTGAGCCTGGAAGACGTCTCTCTCTTCCTTAGCCTCCGACTGCTCGCCCCTCAAAGTTTTCACCTGCTCGAGGAGATCGCAGACTTCCTGATCTTGCGACTGAGTGACCCCGTCGAGCTGTTTAATACGTTGGTGCATCGCGAAAGACATCACCAGACTTCTTACACATCTACGGATGAGACGGGACGCCAACTCCCGATTGCTCAACGAATCCAGAAGCTCCTCATCTACGGGGGGAGTGACCCTCTCAGCAATGTGAAGGGACACATCAAGGTCCCTGATCGATGCAGTTTTGGCCAAGCTGATCGCAGACTCCCACTTGTCGGCGCTCTCCACCACTCCTTTCTCCTTGCTTCTTTTCTCCTTCTCTTTCCTGCCCTGACTCGACGGGTCGGACGGAAGGTCAGCAAGCCGGGCAATCCTCTTCCTCTTAAGAGGTGGCCCCACCTCCTCTCCCTTCTCCTCTTCCAAACCCGCTCGGCCCACACTCACTGGCACGGTCGACGATGACGCCGACACGACAGGACGGTCTTCAGTAAGCGGAGGGGCCAGCAACACTGTAAAATGGCCTGGCTCCACTGGAGGAGCGGCGCCTTCACCGGTCTCTGCCTCGTTCCTCTGTCTCTTCCCTTTGGCCTGTCTTTTGGATTTAGGGGGAGGGGTCGGCAAATCCTCTATCCTTACCATGACTGCACAGCAATAAAAACAGGTTAGAAATCGAAACCGATACTTACAAATATGGTAAATAGTTCAAACACGAAGAGTCAACCGGAGGGGACAATTTCCTCTCCCAGCCCGCTAATCCGGGGCGGGGGATCAATCAGTAATGAGTCAGCCGAGGCCCCCCCGTGATATCCTTGAACGAGACGATCGAAGTCATACCGACTGAGTCCCTTGATACGGCCAACTACCTCCCATTCCTCCCTCGAGAGAGACAAGCTCGACACATCATTCCACTGCTCGGCTAGAGGGTACCTCCACGGCTGGGACTCAAAAGAAGAGCCCGGAGGCTTCACGAAAAAGTACTTCGTTCGCCAAGCGGAGACCTTTGAAGTCGTCCCGGCTGGATGATATCGAGCATCTCTGTATTGAAGAGAGGGGACCCCAGCCCCAGTGCTTGGGCTCTGGTTCATTCTCAAAAAGTGGCGAAGGATACCGACTAAAGGGGGACAACCGAACTGATGGCATAGCAATACCAAACCGTTAATAAATCTCCATCCATTCAGAGGAATCTGGCTCGGCCTCAACTGGTAGGACGCACACACCTCGTCAATGATCGAGGCATATGGAAGCCTCATGCCACCGACAAAGAAAAAGCTGTCAGAGACAGCGAAATATCCTCCCAGGTTACTGTGGATCCTTTCGGTCCTCCAAGCCAGCCGAGGTCCCCAAGACATAGGAATATTGTTCCTAATAACTGACCGGTTCAACTCCCCCACGGTCATCGTCGATTCGTTTATTGACGGTTTCTCGACGACTAGCCCATCCTTCCGTTTTCTCGTTGAGATTTCTTCGACGTCTCTCATCCCCGACGTCACCACTACTTCCACCACTACTTCATGTGCATTCTCGACGATATCATCCCTTGGGCAAACCCCACTTCTAGAACCGGTGGACGATATGTTCACCAAGAGGAAATTTAGAAGAGGAAACAAGAAAAAAGACGTACCTATTCGATGATGTGAGATCGAAAATTTGAACGGTGGTCGAGAGATAAACTCCAGAGACTGTAAGCAAGAACGAGAAGAAAACCTACGATCTGTCGAGACTAGGTATTTATAGAAGGCCGGCTAAACGGACGTTTCAACCAACACTTGACGCGTGGAGAAAATCCAAACCGAGCTCGGACATGTGGCAGAATCTGAGTTGAGGTGAATTAGGGTTGTTCAAAATCTGGAGCGGCGCAACAGCTGAAAGGACGTACGTGACAGCTGCACAACGGTTACGAAGACGATTCGTTTCAGATTCTGAAAATCTTTCAGAGGGCACGCGCCGTCAGTAATAATTAGATTAAGTACCTTCATGCGCTTAGCATAGATGTTTGCCTGAACTCTCTTGGTACGAGCTGTCACGCAATAAATGTCGATGCCAACCGATCGGGACACTCAGCCGCCCGGTCCCAATATGAGCAGTCACGCACTATGCATCGATACCCAACCGATCGGACCTACTACGAATTGTCCTATAGGCGAGCTACAACGTTAATGTCTGACCGATCGGGCCTACACCCGAGCTGTCCCACAGACGAGCGACAAGATCTTGGTATACTCCTTCGATCCTTCTCCTTGCTCAAACTCGAGGAGTAGGGGGCTTATAGTTGGGTCGGTCGTGTTTGGCCCGGACCCAATCATAACGACCCATGGGTCGATCGGTCTATCTCTAGAAGATTGGTCTCACGCCTATCGGCTAAGCTAGGCCCAGGCTCAGTCCACGCATCCATAGCCCACTAGCAGGTGGAAGTCTCTCATGCATACGTAAAGACTTAAACCTAACAACCATCCCATATATAAGGTACAGCTTTGCCATGATATGGGTACGTGATCATAACCTTAATTTTCTCCACTCACAGCGATCTTACCCTCACAAAAAGACTAACTTGAGCGTTGGAGGGGCTTATCGGGAAACAACTCCGACGTGCTTTCCTTGTTTTGTAGGAACTTTGAAGCCGGAGCTCTCGTGAGAAGCAGTCAACTCCATAGATCCAAACTGCAATGTGCAGTTCCGCCAAAACCAGGCTGAACCACATACTATGGAAAGAAATGTGAGTATTTTTAAGAATCAATTGCAAGAGTTGCTAGTTGCTATTCAAAGGAACCTAAATAGGATAAGAAAAAAGATAAAGGGCTTTTTTCTTCTCAGGTATTATCATTAGATAGAATCTCTAAAACTTGAAATCTTTGATACGAAATTTGATAGCTCGCAAGTTTTGTTTTAGTTGCCACACTCGTGGCTTCAGTTATTAAGATTGGCTGATGCAGTTCAACTTTAGCTATATTTTTTACTTGCTGTTTTCCTTATAATAATACATAAATTTTTTAATTTAAAAGAAATGATGAATTCGTATATTTTCTACAAAAACATAATGTTGAGTGTCACATTCATTGAATTTTTTTTCTATTTATACTTTTATACATATCATATATTATTATATTTTATCTTTTAATATCATATTAACTGAAAAACCTTTTCTAGATAATAGAGGGGTATATAATTATAACTTATCTTTTGAATTAAATCAATTACTTATAGTGTTTTCATTTTTTATATACTAAAAAAGAATTTGGTAGATTGAGTGACAAACAATTTTCATTTAATTTTTATACACTTACAAATGATGATAAATCTTTTTGCGTTATTAATTATTTAATTTGAGTATTATGAAAAAATAATGAAAGTAATTTTGACATTAAATTCATACAAAAATAATTGATTTGTCAATTAGTTTTATTTTATTTTATAGATTTTTAAATTTTTGATAACCATATTTAATCTAATAAAAATATAATTTCTTTAGGAAACGTTTGATTCATAAAGAGTAATGGGAATGAGAATATGAATGACTATAGTGAGGAATAGGAATGGAGTATTGTCAACAATGAATCTCGTTCTTCTAGTAGTCTAGATGAATGGAGTATTGTTGAAAATAGAGAAATGAATGTGTTACTTCCTTAATAATAGGTTACCAAAAGAATGGAGTATTACTGAAAATGAAAAAATAAAAGTGTTACCTCTTTAATAATAAGTTACCAGAAGAATAAAATATTACTAAAAATAAGAGAATAAAAATTTTACCTCTTCAATAATAAATTAATATCAATCATAAATTTTTATTTCCTACCCACGTCTTTTTTCGCATTACTCCAAACAAGCACACCTTAGTGTCCCACAGATTATATTTCTAATTGCTGGGCTCTTTTTAAACAATGATTATTCAAAACAGGGCTGATGCAGAACAGTCAAAAGATTTTCGGGAGACACACGCCCCGAGGGTCCAAAGTTCCGATGTTTGACCTCTTGACTACGGGCATCTGAATCTTGTTTCATCTTTAGTAAAATAAAAGAACTAAAAAAGGCCCACACGGATAGCTTAGTTGGTCATTAGGAAAAAAAGTGAGTCCAAAGTTTTAAATTTTAGTCTCGGCAATATAGTGTGAGAGCTCATTTAATATGGTGACTCCTTATATGCACTGAACACTGAGCTGTTTTTTCGAAAAACTGATTAGGATCAAACTGTGATTTACATCACTGACACGATATCAGACCGAAATGTAGAGACTGTGCGTTCCAAGTCCAAAGAACTAAAAAGAGGAGAGAAAGTATGCCGACAACGTTGAGGTTAGACCTTAACCGATAAGTTACAAACTTACAAACGAAGTTGTAAGACGGGAACAACTGTGCAAGTGCCACGCAGGGAGATGATAAGGACTTACAGAAGTATTTGATGTCAGAATCAGCGTCCATCAAAAGCCAAAAACGGTGAGCAGTAAGGAAGTACACTTATGATAAGCGAGCAGCAAGGAAGGTCCACCAACATTATCCTCACCCACATGAGATTTTAAGAAACATTCACATCAATGAGCAGACCCCCATTTACATGGGATTTCAGAGCAGCGGAGAAAGAGGCATAGCTACTCTCTTAATGAGCTGTAAGCAACATGAGACCCTTTAACAATAAAAACCAAGGCGAAGCCAACATTGCCCAGCACAATGCAGATGCTGGACTTTTAGCTGAGTTTGAACAGTCTGCTGTTTCTGGTAAGTCGTTTAACTACTCCAGATCAGTTCCTTTTGCTCCACAAACTGTACCTGAAGAGCAAATCACTACTTATCTTTCGAGAATCCAAAGGGGTGGTCTTATTCAGCCTTTTGGCTGTATGTTTGCAATTGAAGAATCCACGTTTAAGATCATTACCTACAGTGATAATTGTTTTGAAATGCTGGATATAAATCCAAGCACGGAGTTGGACAGGAGCCAAGTTAAGGGTTTGATTGGAATTGATGCAAGAACCCTTTTTACGCCTCATTCAGGGGCTTCATTGGCAAAAGCTGCTCTTTCTAGGGAGATTTCATTGTTAAATCCAGTATGGGTTTGCACCAAGAGCGCTCAAAGGCCTTTCTATGCCATCTTACATCGAATTGATGTCGGAATTGTGATTGACTTGGAGCCTGCAGTGTCTGATGATCCTGCACTGTCACTTGCTGGTGCTGTGCAGTCGCAGAAAATTGCGGTTAGGGCAATCTCTAGGCTGCAGGCTCTCCCTGGTGGTGATATTGGTGTTTTATGTGATACAGTTGTAGAAGACGTTCAGAAAATTACTGGATATGATAGGGTTATGGTTTACAGGTTTCACGATGATGATAATGGTGAAGTTGTGTCAGAAATAAGGAGGTCTGATTTAGAACCTTTCTTGGGTTTGCATTTTCCTGCCACAGACATTCCCCAGGCAGCACGTTTCTTGTTCAAGCAAAATCGTGTTAGGATAATTTGTGATTGCCAAGCCAATCCAGTTAGAGTTATCCAAAGTGAAGAATTGAAGCAACCCCTTTGTTTAGTCAGTTCAACACTCCGGGCACCCCATGGATGCCACACTCAGTACATGGCAAATATGGGGTCCATTGCTTCATTGGTAATGGCAGTAATCATAAATAGTAACGACTCAGCCAAACTTTGGGGGCTAGTTGCATGCCATCACACTTCCCCACGTTATGTCCCCTTTCCCCTTCGATATGCCTGCGAATTCCTCATCCAGGCATTTGGACTACAGCTATACATGGAGCTTCAATTGGCATCACAATCAGTTGAGAAAAAGATACTCAAGACGCAAACCTTACTTTGCGACATGCTTCTCCGAGATGCCCCTTTCGGTATTGTTACCAAATCCCCTAGCATAATGGATCTTGTTAAGTGTGATGGCGCCGCATTATACTACAGAGGAAAGTGTTGGTTGCTTGGCATCACTCCGACTGAATTGCAGATAAAAGACATGGCGGAGTGGCTGCTGAACAATCATGGAGATGCTACGGGGTTTAGTACTGAAAGTTTGGCAGATGCTGGTTACCATGGTTCCGCTTCACTTGGTGATGCTGTTTGTGGCATGGCTGCTGCTAGAATCACTTCAAAAGATTTTTTATTCTGGTTCAGGTCTCACAATGCCAAGGAAGTTAAATGGGGAGGTGCCAAGCATCATCCAGATGATAAGGATGATGGTGGAAGAATGCATCCAAGGTCATCATTTAATGCCTTTATTGAGGTGGTGAAAAGTAGAAGTTTGCCTTGGGAGGTTTCAGAAATTAATGCTATTCACTCCTTACAACTGATAATGAGAGATTCATTTCAGGAAATGGAGGATAGTAATCCAAACGCAATGTCTTCGACATACCAAACTGACATTGAAATGCAGGAAATAGATGAACTCAGTTCAGTGGTGCGTCAAATGGTTAGATTGATTGAAACAGCTACAGCCCCTATATTTGGGGTTGATTCAACTGGTCATATCAATGGATGGAACAGAAAGGTTGCTGAATTGACGGGATTACAAGCAAGTGAGGCAACAGGGAAGTCTCTGATTCATGAAATAGTTCATGAGGATTCACGTGAAGCCATTGAAAATGTTCTAAATAGAGCTTTGAAAGGTAATCGATATTTTCCTTCTTAATTATATTGGATTAATCTGGATACTTTTGTGTACAATGTCTGACTCGGGCATTTTGCTTTTCATGATATATTGATTCCTATCAGTGATTCTGTCATATTTTGAATGTTTGATTTCATATTAATTGGTGAAATGATTATCTTAAGATTCACCTGCATCCCATCCTAGCCGAAAAGTATCTTGTGACTTCAAATCGGCTTCTTTCCTCTTTTCCCTTTGTCCCTTCAGTTGCATCAATCGTGTTTTTGTACAGTTTTACGTTCTTAATATCTAACAACAATGGCTTCTATCTTTTCCAGGACAAGAAGGCACAAATCTTGAGCTAAAACTGAGGAAATTTGATCTTCATGCAGAAAATTCAATTGTACATATTGTGGCCAATGCCTGCACAAGTAGGGACTATGCAAACAATGCCATAGGGGTATGTTTTGTGGGTCAAGATGTCACGCATGAGAAAGTTTTCATGGATAAATTTATTCGCTTGCAAGGTGATTACAAAGCAATCATACAAAGTCTCAATCCACTTATTCCACCAATATTTGCCTCTGATGAGAATGCTTGCTGTTCTGAATGGAATGCTGCCATGGAAGATTTAACAGGCAGAACAAGAGAGGAGGTTATTGGTAAAATGCTTCCTGGGGAAATCTTTGGGGTTCTATGCTCGCTGAAAAACCAAGACGCTCTAACTAAGTTTATGATTCTACTGTATCGAGGAATCAGTGGTCAAGATACAGAGAAGTCTCCCTTTGGGTTTTTTGATAGGGAAGGTAAGTATGTGGAGGCGTTCCTAACAGCAAGTAAAAGGACTGATGCAGATGGGAATGTAGTTGGATGTTTCTGCTTCTTGAGGATTGTGAAGCCAGCGCTGCAGCATACCCTTGATGGCCATAGGCATGAAAAAGAGATGAAACTCAAAGAGTTTGCGTATATACGGCAAGAAATAAAAAATCCTTTAAGTGGCATAAAGTTTACCCACAAACTTCTTGAGACTACGGCAGCATCAGAAAATCAGAAGCAATTCCTGGAAACAAGTTATGCATGTGAAAAACAAATCATGACCGTACTTGAGGATATGGATCTGGGAGGCATAGAGGAAGGGTAAGCATTTTGCTCTGTCTTTTCATCTAGTACTTGTACTCCCAAGTCCATGTCTATAGCCTCTTGGTGTAGCACCGACCAAGGACACCAGATCCTTGACATCAGGCGGTGCTAATAATGTTGGAGTAACATGATTAATTGTTTCTTGACATGCTGGTGTTTGATAAATGCTCCTTAAGCTAGCTAATGGTAACAGCTTTTTATCTGGAAAGCATTTCTTATGTTAGTCTCTTCAAAATAAGGTGCAATAAGTATTTCGAGTATAAATAGGGTGGAGGGTAGGCCATAATTTTAATCACTAAAGAACCTCCCTCCTTCACTTGGCTCTCAATTCCCTGAGCACGCAACAAACAAGTGCTGGAAGATCACCTCCTATGAGAAGGAACATGTAGATTTATCGTGCACGCATCAAATAGTGTGAAGCTATGTTGTAAAATTACAAGTTAATGTAACTTGACTATGCTTCAACTTCTGTTACTGCCTCTACCAGATTGTCATTAAGAACTTATGTGGACCTGGACCTCATCTTCACCATAGTGTAGATACTGTTGATTCTATTATGCTACTACTAAATCCATATTGAACATATCTACAATTTTATCCTGTCAAATTAATGCAGCTCTGTGGAACTCAACATGGAAGAATTTTTTTTGGGAAACGTTATAGATGCTATTGTTAGTCAAGTAATGATCCTCCTGAAAGAAAAGAGCATACAGCTTTTTCACGAGATTCCTGAGGAAATCAAATCATTGGCCCTTTTTGGTGACCAAATCAGACTTCAGTTAGTCTTGGTAGATTTCTTGCTCAGTGTGGTTAAATTTGCACCTTGGCCAAATGGCTGGGTAGAGATCAAGATTTCACCTGGTCTGAAATTGATACAGGAGGGGAATCAATATATACGTCTACAGATCAGGTGCAATGCCTATATTCTACTCTTACATGAGCTTTCCACTTCTGTTGTATTCGTTGAAGGTCATTTTTTAATTGAGTTATGAGCTCTTAATTACTCTCAGTTCTTTATAGTGGTATAGTTATGCTGCTGGTATCGATTACTCTATAGAGAAGATACAATTATGGGAACATCTTATTAACGCAGACTACCTTCCATGTCTGGTGTTTTGCAGGATGACTCACTCTGGTCAAGGCCTTCCTTGTGCTGTCATCAAAGATATGTTAGAGGGAGGAGATCCATGGTGTACACAGGAAGGTCTTGGGCTATACCTGTCTCGAAAACTACTCAATTTAATGAATGGTCAAGTTCACTACCTTAGAGAACACAATAAATGCTACTTCCTTATAGACCTTCAATTCAGATTAAAGAGAGGAAGTGGTAAGGACGTGTAGAATGATAAAAGCAGACATACCTAAGGATGATGACTCTTTTAACTGTATAGAGTAACAAATAATAATAATAATAAAATTGCAAACCTCTTGTTATTTATCTATTCTATTGGACACTGCAAGCCCCCGTTAATATGGTGCTTATTTTTCCAAGCCAAATAACACTGGAATGATGAGACTAATTAAATAATCTTTTGTGTAAAAGATCTGTACCTTTCATATAATTTTCGAAATTTAAAAAATCATAATATGATATTTTCTATTTTAATTTTTACAAAAAAATTATTTTCTTAAATTTCAATTGAATATGTAATTATAGAAAAATAAAAGTAAAATGTATGTGTAGGATTTATTAGCAGGAAAAATTGTTAGGGAAGTTAGAGACTGGTTTTAAGTGTATTATTGCCACGTGAATAGTAACATGCACGTGAACACTAGCATATTATTTCTTCTATACATTCTCCTGTATAAATATCTCGGAAGAAATAGCAGAAGAAGAATACCAAAAGAGAGCGGTTATTTTTTCTCTACCAAATGTTTTTCTTTTCATCTTTCGTTTTTGTTTTCTAGTTAGCCAAATGCTAAACTTGGGTTTTCTGTATGGTATCAGAGTAAAGTTAGTATAAACAAAGTTCAATCCTAATGTGAGAAACCTAAACCCAAGGAGGAAACATCACTACAAACAAAGTTCAATCCTAATGTGAGAAACCTAAACCCAAGGAGGAAACATCACTACAACCCTGGAGTAAGTCTCGTTACTGCACAATTAGGGATGACAGTAGATTTTTAACCCGATTAATATCTGTATTATCCAGTGACAGAGCCAAGAATTTAAGATAGGAGGGTCCAAAATTTTATTTTTTAAAATTTTGGGGGGCCAATGCACCAATAAATTTCAAATAACTCTATACTTATATATATATATCAAAAATAATATATATTTAATTTTTTAAAATATTGGGGGGCCCAATGCACCATTGGCCCCCACATAGCTACGTCCCTGGTATTACCCGACCAAAAAAAATGAATATGGAGGCTAAAAAATAGATTTTAAATGAATATTGAAAAATAGATATGGACATAAATTTGGATATGAGTCTAGTGATAACCTGAACTGATGAATACTTATATCTTACCCGTTTTTATTAACTATTTTTTTTTGTTTTTTAATATTTATGATTAAATATAATAAAATATTAATATTTTATGAGAAGAAACAACTTTAAAATTCTCACTTTACTCTTTAATCTTCACCTTTTTCATCATATTTTATTTTCTTATAGGATAATAATAATGCAAATGATATGGAGATAGAGTTTTGAATGTTGTAGAGTTCACACAAAAACATTTTGAAGCTTTGGATATTTTAGTCTTTGTTTCAATTCTTGATTGTGAAAAATATATATTATCTTTGTACTAGACATTATGATTTTATTATTCCAATTTTACGATTTTTTAAGACATACAAATCAAAATCTTGACTTATTATTATTAAAGTAATTTTGATTTGGAACGTTCGCAAAAACATGCTCTTTATATTTTCTATTTAGAAGTTATATTTTTATGTGCTATACAACCCGATGGATATCTAAAAATCCAAACAATCCAATAAATTTGGATATGAGTAGTAAATCATAAAACCGATAGATCTGGATATGAAAATGGGTTGAGTCATAAAAAGTAGATATGAATATTAGTAGAGTAATACCCAAACCGAACCCTACCCATTGCCATCTCTATACACAACTCAATGGTGATAACTATGGGCATGGAGACAGGCGATGCAGATTGCTCTAGGAGTTAGAAACAAAATTGGCTTTATTGATGGAACTATCTAATCGATGCAGAAAGGAGCAGTCAACTACGATAAATGAAAACATAATGACTTGATGGTGACTTCATAGATCTTAAATTCCTTATGTAAGGAAATCTGTGGAAGGAGATAGAAGAATGGTTTGGAGATACTAACACGTCTTATCTTTCATATCTAGAGAAAGATTTCATCGATTACACAAGGGAACTGTTAGGATATATGTTATATATTTAAATAATTAGTTTTGGCATTATTTATTAATTGGACATATAAGATAGTAATTGGATAATAACTTGGATTCAAAAGCTATGTGGATATTGCATTGGGCTGGATTGCATGGATATTTTGGATAGAAGAAAGCAAAAGGAAGTGGTTGTTTCGTGTTTGTATTTGAGACGTTGCTGTTGCGTGGTTGTTAAGTGTGTTGGTGTTGTACACGTCTCCTATCACAGCTGAAGTGAATCTCTTGTGTGGGTGGAAGAATGACGTGAAGTGTATTATTTTTGTTATTGAAAAAAAGAGTTGCACATGCATGTCTTCGGGCATTGAAAACACCGTGGGTTAATGTGTTGATTTTTCTAGACTTATTGATTCAAGGTTGTGCACGTGCTATGAGTAAAATACACAGTAGGCGTTAATTGGGTGTTCTTTGCACATATGGAGCTTTTGAGATTATGGTTTTAAGGGATAGGAGAGAACGTTGCTGGAATTTTTTATAAAAGGAGGTGTGGGTGTTAATTGGTTTAAGGCTGAATTGTATTGTGTTCATAAGGAGGGCGTTAATTGGTTTAAGGCTGTAATGTATTGTGTGCATAAGGTGAGCGTTAATTAGTTTAAGGCTGTAGTGTATTGTGTGCATAAGAAGAGCGTTAATTGGTTTAAGGCTACAGTGTATTGTGTGTGTAACGCGAGCGATAATTGGTTTAAGGCTGTAGTGTATTGTGTGCGTAATGGACTCCTTACGTGATTGATCTCTCTAATTTCAAGAGCTATATAAATATGCATTCAATGTAGCTTGTTTGTTATCAAATCAATGGACAGTAGTGAATGAGCATTCCATCTTGGTGTTGCCATTCCTTTAATTAGTTGGTTGATTTTGGATGTGGGCATGAAAATCTTTTTGTCTACGGCTTAGAATCCATTTAAGAGGAGCGAAACTCATCGAGAAGTTGTTCTTGTCTATCTCAAGTGTATTTAATTTTCATTCTTTATTATTTTAATCACTTGAGTTATTTGTTTATTTTTCTTTCGTTAAAAGATTGATTGAGAAAATTCTCTGTTGAGGTTAGTATGAGACGGTCATACTATTGGGTGTGAAATTCTTTCACAGAAAGTGAGGTTGAGAGATAGTGCCAAGGGTTGAGTGGTGTCAGCTTAGTAAAGCTTTGGGTAAATCTATTGTACTTCGATGAAAGTTATTAAGCTGAGTGAGGGCCTCGTAGATGTAAACAAGGTGTGTTGAATCACGTTACCAAATTTTCGGTGTTGATTTATTTTTGGTTCTCTTAATTTTTCTGATTTTTTTGTTTGCTAGAAACGAATCGGAAAGTTTGTAAAACTACTACCCCCTTCGGGTTTTTCAATTGGTATCAGAGAAAGGTCACTGATTCAGAACTTAGTAGCAAGTTGGTGCAGATCCTAGTTTCACAAACATGGCCATAAGAGAAGGAGCATCAATTATCAGGCTGTCGCTATTGGACGATTCTAACTACCCTACATGGAAATCACAGATGAAAGTCTTCATCCAAACTCAGGGCTTAAAAGCTTGTCATTCGGTAGTACATCGATGGACACATCCGATGATCACTGATGATAAAGTAGAGAAAGTTTTAAAAGATCCATCTGAATGGACAAGAGCCGAAGAAGAAAGAACACTTAGAAACTTACAAGCATTGCACGCAATTTTCAGTGCTGTTGATGAAGGATGCTTTTCAATGATATCAGCTTGTGAATTGGCTAAAGAAGTGTAGGATACTTTGCAAACTATTCATGAAGGGTCCAAATCTGTGATAGCGTCAAAACTACAGATGTTAGCTGTGAAGTTTGAAGAACTAAAGATGGATGAAAATGAGACTATTGGAGACTTTCATGAAAGAATGCGAGATATAGCGAATCAGGCACATCAACTCTAGAAGAAATATTCCAATTTGAAACTAGTCAAGAAAACAATGAGATCATTACCTTCGAGATTTACTCAGAAAATTGTAGCAATAAAGGAGGCCCATGATATTAATGATTTGTCATTGGAGAAGGTAATTGGAATTCTTACCAATTTCGAAATGAATTTGTTGAGGGACAATCGAGAGAAGAAGAAATGATTAGCATTGCAAGCTAATATTGATAAAGTCGTGAATGACTTAGAATATGAATCCGACGAGAATGAGGATGTTGGACCCCGTTACCGGAGCCCAACGGTCCCGAGACAGGAGCCCTACTGAGACCCCTTCCCGAGACCTGAACCTTGCTGACACCCTGAAGGTGAATCCTGCTGTCTAACCTTCCCCAAATTTGCTCTTGAAACATCCCAAAAACGAAA
>JANZLD010000002.1:40528332-40540367 GCA_026413575.1 Erythroxylum carthagenense
TAATCCTTCACTTTAACTTCAAAATTCTAATCCCAATCATACTTGCTAATTCCAAGACTCAACAAATATATATATATGTATATATATATATATTCAATTAAAACACTTAAAGCAAAATAAAGAGTAATTAAAGTAATAGAATAATTAATTAATTAATTAATTAATTAAATAAATGAAAAAAAATTTCGGGGCCCAACAGTTGGACGGTTCTAGCTATCCTGCGTGGAAATTAAGGATGAAAGTCTTCATCCAAGCTCAGTGCACAAAAGCTTAACATTCGGTAGTACATGGGTGGACACATCTGATGATTACTGATGATAAATAAGAGGCAGTTCAAAAAGATCAATCTGAATAGACAAGAGCCGAAGAAGAAAGTGCAGCTGGAAACTCACAAGCAATGTATGCAATTTTTAGTGTTGTTGATGAATGACGCTTCTCAGTGATATCAGCCTATGAATTAGCTATAGAAGCATGAGATGCTTTGCAGACTATTCATGAAGGGTCCAAATTTGTGATAGCATCAAAACAAAAGATGTTAGCTGTGAGGTGTGAAGAATTGAAGATGGATGAAAATGAGACTATTGAAGATTTTCATAAAAGATTGTGCGATATAGCAAGTCAGGAACATCAACTCGGGAAGAAATATTCCAATCTAAAACTACTCAAGAAGACGTTAAGATCACTACCTCCAAGATTTATTCCAAAAATTGCAGTAATTGAGGAGGCTCATGACATCAATGACTTGTCATTGGAGAAGTTAATTGGAATTCTTACCAATTTCGAAATAAATTTGTTGAGGGACAATCGAGAGAAGAAGAAAGAATTAGCATTGCAAGCTGAGATTGGTAAAGTCGTGAATCACTTGGAAGATGAATCCGACGAGAATGAGGATATGGAGCTATTAACACAAGAGTTCAACAAGTGGCTGAAGAGAGTGAAAAAGGGCAGACCGAGTTTAGGCAAAAAGGCGGGAGCTCATCTAACAACAAGTTCAAACAACAAACCAAAACTCAAAAGGGAGAAAGAAAGGTAAAGAGAATTCAATGCCATGAGTGTCAAGGCTTCGGCCATTTTCAAGCGGAGTGTGCTAACATCTTGAAGAAGAGAAAAGGAAAATCCTATACAAGCACTTGGAGTGATAACGAATCCAGAAGTGAAGAAGAAGTTGTGAATAGTGATGCTTTAATTACTTTGTACAACAAAAGTCTAATTACTTGTTTAATAGTAATCGAGAAGGAAGTAATTGAAGATAAAAGAGTGAGTAAATCAGGAAATTTCGAGAAACATGCAGACGATTCAGCTCAAAGCTTGATATCAGATTATGACAGTGATGAAAGTGGTTCAAGTGATAAAAAGGGGAACATTTACGAGGCTTACGAATTAATGTGCAAAAAATGGGTGAAAAATATGTAGAAATAATGAAAGATTGAAGGAAGAGAATCTCTCCATGAAGAACACCATCCAAAAGTTAGAAAAGAAATTGATGTTGACATCAAATGAGCTTGGTGAAGCTAAAATGAAATTAGTAAGTACCGAAAAAGGATTGAGAATGTTGAATGGAGGCACAAAAAGACTAGAAGAGTTAATGAAAATTGGTAAGGTTAAATAGGATCTTCAAGGCATTGGCTATAAGGGTGAGTGTTCTAAAGTGAACAAGGAGAAAAATGATATGTCTAGATCTGTTCGAGAAGAAGAAACATTGAGAAAGAAACAAAGATTTGTACCCACGTGTCATTTTTGTAGAATTATCTGGCACATAAGGCCGAGATGCCATAAGATGTTACAAATTATGATTCAAAGGGGTGAAAATTGAAAATATCAACACTCTTCATTAAATTTCCAATAGTAGCCTATGGTACCAAAGCAAACTTGGATTAGAAAGGGTCAATTGTAGGCATAAAGACATTGTGATAGAAAAATAAGAAATTGTCTAGATTCACAGTTAATTACTTCTAGTGAAGAAACTATTCAGACAAAGAATAAATCAGGTACTTCAGAAGAAGAAACCGATGACAAAGATAATGTGATGAGGAATAAGCCCAGGTTTGAAATTCTTCAAGGGGAATAGGGACTGTGTACTTTGAATTTTTGAAGTATTTTTTGTATTGTTAAAAAAAAAGACAAAATGTAAAAAAATTGTCTTCTTTAGTTTCTTTTTAATGTTGCCTTTATCGTCCTATCCTTTTAGTAGTTTGCATTGTGAGTTCTATTTGGATCCATCGAAGACTCTTTAGCTCTCTCATCAGTATGGATCTCTCTTGGATATCTCTCTCTCTTTTAGGCATATCTTTCAGTGTTTTGAATGGTGGTAATTTGTCTTGTTGGTGTGCTTATGATTCTTCCGCTGCACCTATTGTTGATTATTATGATTATGTGTTTTGACAATGTTTTGTCCCAAGGGGAAGATATCAGATTGTTTATTGTGAATGTTCCATTCAGGGGGAGATTTCAAGGTATACATGTGACTATTCGTCGTGCTTTTCGCATCTTTTTGTCCCAAGGGGGAGAAATTCGGATGATTAGATATTTGATGGATATTCATTATTGCCTCTTTGGATGTTTCTTGAAGTTGAAGAAATTGATGGATATTTTTTTGGAACTTGACCTTGGATTGAGGGGGAGTATTTGTCATATGAATTGTGACTTTAATACTTATATGTCCAATTATGTTATTTAGGTGGAGTTTCATATTTGTGACAAACAATGCTAAAAAGGGGGAGATAAAAATTTGGATGATTAGATATTTGATGGATGTTCATTATTGCCTCTTTGGATATTTCTTGAACTTGAAGAATTTGATGGATATTTTTTTTGGAACTTGACCTTGGATTGAGGGAGAGTATTTGTCATATGAATTGTGAATTTGATACTTATATCTCCAATTATGTTATTTAGGTGGAGTTTCATATTTGTGACAAACAATGCCAAAAAGAGGGAGATTGTTAGGATATACGTTATATATCTAAGTAATTAGTTTTGACATTCTTTATTAATTGGACCTATAAGATAATAATTGGATGATGATAGCTAACCAGTAATCCTTATTTGACTTGGATTCAAAAAGCTATTTTGGATAATGTTGTAGATGTTGTAGAATCCTATCTTGAATAGATGTGTATCTTGAGAAGATGTGTGGTGAAAATATGGCTGTGTATTCGGTGGACAGAAGAAAAACAGCAATGGTTGTTGCGTATTTGAATTTGACGTGTTAGTTATGTGGTTGAAGTTGGACTCTCCTTGCTTGAATGTGTTTGTGTCGTACACATCTCCAATTAATAGCTGAAGTGAATCTCTTTTGTGGTGAAACAATTGCTGCGGGGGTGTGCGTTAGTTGTTAATTGAAGAAACACTGTAGCATGGTGCATGTCTTGAAAGAAAGCTAAACAATGTGTGTTGAGTGAGAGATGCTATGATGAAAAGAGTGGAGTAAAGGTATAGTGGGTGTTATGTTTTCATATATACACATATACACTGTGATTTAAAATAGTGGACACTTATATGCTAAGTTAGTGCTTCGATAACTTTTTAAATAGGCCAATGTGAAGGCAAAATCACCAATATTTGTGCACCAGTTGCAGGCACATTACCAATTTGTTATATTTTCTTATGATGGACTTTGGGAGCATGCAAGCAATCAAGAAGCAGTTGATTTAGTACAAAACCATGCACGAAGTAGTGGAGCACGACCGGAAGTTTTGGTGTGTGGGTTTTATATAAGGTGTAATGGGCATTAATTGGTTTCTGGTTTTGGTGAGTCACATGGCTATATTTATGAGTGAGCATTGTGAGTACCTTGGGCATTGTGTGGATTGATGGGTTATTACTGAAGACGTGGGTTGTTTGTTTGTGTGTTCTTTGGTGGTGTGTTGCTTGCTTAATTGATAACAATTAAAGAGTGCAATACATATTTTCTGAGTGGGAGATTCATGGCTCTGTGTTGATCGTGTGGAGATTGCTCACGTTGGACTGTCATCTTTGTGGAGTGCCTCACGGTTGGACTGCCATCTTTGTAAAGTGGCTCACGGTTGGAGTGATTGTTTGTGAAAAACTTTCAGATCAATTTTGGAGGAGTTAAACCTATAAGAAAGTTGTTCTGTTTCAATCCTAAGTGTGTTCAGATTTTGCTATTAATTTTTAGATACTTGAGTCTTTTATTTATTGTTTTTCAATTAATAGATTGTTGAGATAAATCCTCTGTCGAGGTTAGTATGAGTTGGTTGTACTATTGAGTGTGAAATTTTTTCACGAAAAGTGAGGTTGAGAGACAGTGCCAAGGGTTAAGTGGTGTCGACTCAGTAAAGCCTTGGATAAATCTATTGTACTTCGGTGAAAGTATTAAGTTGGGTGAGGGTTTCGTAGACGTAGGCAAGGTTTTCTTAATTTTTCTAATTTTTTGTTTGCTAGAAATGAATTGGAAAGTTTACGAAACTACTACCTCCTTCGGTTTTTCAAATAGGATATCATTCCATTGGAAATTGACAAGTGTTTTTTTTTTGTAACCATTTATACAAGGTCAACATGCAAATCCATCACATGGTACTTATGTATGAAGAACATGATCCATCTTATGACTAAAGAATGCATTAATAATTGAATTTTAGTGGAAGAATATACCTCTCATCTTCCTTTCTAAATAACAAAATGTATTTTCCAATTAAACAAAGAGATTTGTTAATAGAAAATGTAAAAGTTCTATTCTTTATCGAAGTTCAAGTTACAAAGAATTATTTATGTATGCTTTTTAACAAATTATAGAGAGATAATAATGTCTGCATTTGCCCGTTACAGGTAGAGTAAAGAGTCTTAATAATACAGTATAAATCCTATCAATTAATATCGTCTGGATTATATGAAATCTATTAAATTAAAACAAGTGTGAATTAACAAATTATTAACTTATAGAATGTACTTCCAACAATGAACATATATTCATCAATTAAAAGTCTATTATGTTTTTACCATTCTAATTAATTGAATATGAATTTAATGCAATAAAAACTAAAAAGTATACATTAAATTAACCAAAAATAAGTACAATGAAATTCTAATAATCTAACTATTGTTGCTTAATGAATTAGGTTAAAATAGTTTTTACATAAACAAACACAAAGTAGCCAATAATACTTTAATGATTTTTTTGTAAGATTTGATAATTTAACTTCAAGACTTCTAAGTGAAATAAAAAGATTATAGATGAGGTTTAAATAATTTTAGATATTAAAATAGTCCATATCTATTTATAAGTTTACATTTATAACAAAAATCACATATACTTTGATTATGTGAGAGTATTACACTATTGTTGGAAATACTATTTGGTTAAAACATAATCAAAATAATAAATAAGGATAAATAAATTTTAAAACTTGAAATTTATTTAATTTTACAGTATTAATTAGAAGTATAAAATATAAATTAAAGATAAAAATTATTTTATTATAAATAGAACTAAAGAATTAACTCTATTAATTCTCTTACTGGTATTAATTAAAGGTAGGTATTAATAAAGACTAGTATTAATTAAAGGCAAAGGCAGGTATTAATTAAAGGCAGGTATTAATTAATACCTGCCTTTGCCTAGGGCCAGGCTTGCTGACTATAGCGAAATAATTATGACATATTTTTGTACTTTTTTATTTCTCAAAAACCAATTAAGATCTCTTTAATTCTATAAAATGATTAACACGTGAGTCATAATAAAGCATAATCTTAATTCGTACCTTATTCTGAAGCTTGATCTTTGTCTTGTCATATCTCTCGAATCATTTATGAAATTGATTTATCTCAACCACCATAGCAATACAAATGTTTGGCCTCTAATAGTATCCACACAATATGTTAAGAGAATTATTTAACTCTTATAGACAGTGTTAAGCAAGAAGTTCTAACTCCATAAAACTTAAGCCTATTTATAATAAGTTTTGAATATTTTAATAATTTAATTGAAATTAAAATTTGATTTCAATTAAATTTTAATTAGAATTATTTATCAATCATGCTCAAATAAGATTTAATATCTCATATTGATTCTTATTTATTAAATATCTTTTATTTAATTATAAAGTTTCTCAAACTTTACAATCAAATCCACCTTGATTAATATCTTTGCTCTCTTCAACCCATTCTTTATATGAGACCCATTAGGTTTCCAAATATGTTGACAATGATTATAAATAACAATTCTAATTCATGATTAGAATTAGATTAGTTAAAGCTTTTTTAAATTTATCTTTAATTCTCTAATTAAACAATCTATAATCATAGATTATGATTGACATCTAGAAACGCATGACCAACCAAATATTTAGGAATGTCACAATATTTTTTCACTAACCTTTCCATTCATGATTTTTTTCGTATAATTCAATCATTTCATCATACAATATTTCGATTAGACAGAGCATGAAATTAATGTTTACTCTTTTTGATTCCAATCATATTAGTTCTCTACCATGAGCTATCGATTTAATTAATGACATTTGTAAAATATTTACAAAATGTCATTCTACCTTGGCTAAAAATTTCTGGAGTCAACACTAATCAGGAACAACAGAAAATTCTTCCCAATTACTTTAGGGTGATAAATCCTTTCGTGAATACACATAAACCTCGTTATAGTTCATGTTACATCCAATGACTACCGATTGAAGGACCCATGATTAAGCAGATCATAAGTTGTAGCAAATAGTAATCCTTATACAAGATAACTTTGGATACCTCAAGTCAAAGGATCACTTATACAATCACCACAACGACAATTCCATAGACATACAAGTAATGTTCCAAATGGATTTCTCATATCGGGTCTGTTAAGTGAACTTGTTATCTAACAAGAATCTACATATTTGTTTAAGTATCTTCATACTTTAGTCTATAAGATCGACTAATTCATTCATAAGGAAAAACATAATGTGTGTTAGTCTTTTTATGTTCTATTAATGTCCTATCTTAATAGAACAATGACTTGGAACAATTTATGGATAATAAATAACTGTAAAATAAATCTCATAATTATAATCTTATTATAATTTCATTTGCAATGTATAATTATCCTATGGACTTTATCATATACAACTAAACATGTATAATATAAGGAATGCTTTTAAATAATTGTCATTAAACTACAACCAAACTGATTGGCTATAAGACATAAACCAACATCTGTCGAGAGTTCTTGAATTCAATAATGGATGTTGTCTTTGCCTAATCGTGGAAAACAAATTGAAGGTGAGATGAGTCACTGATACCAGCCTGCTAAATGTGTTTCTTTTCCCCTTTCGTACAACAATAGCTAGAAATTGATGTTTAAATTTATCAAAGTTTACTAGTTAAATGCTTTACGATTCAAAATGACCATGAATTATATAGTTGGAAGCTTAACTTAATCTTTATCAAGAAGAGAAAAAATAACTTAAATCAAATCAGATGGTGCAAGCAATATCAATAAAATCCAAATTTGAATATTGACATAGTAGTGATAATATGAAAAGATATAAAACTTGCAAACTATCATTGTAACGCCCCATATTAGGGGTTAGAGTATTGAGGAATTTCAATGCATAGTATGCTTTACATAATTAAGTTTTGCTTATCCAGGTATATGCATTTTTAGACTCTTGCAAATTTTGAACATGCATTCATGAAATTTTTCGAGGCATAAATTGAGTTATAGAATGTGATTAAAATGTGATTTAACAAGTGTAGTATATTTTGGGTATTTTAGAATTTTGGCTTCTTTATTATACATATATATATATATATATTGAAAGTTGGACCAATCCTAGTGTGACATGTGACAACATAAGTATATGACAAATGGCTTGTGTGTGTGGTGATAAGTGGCAGACTTGTCTAAATGACAGATTGGAGACATGCAAAAAGCCACGTAATTCACTTTTTAACAAAGAAACCAATTCTGCAGGTCTCTCATTCCTCTATTGTTTGTTTCTCCACCGATGACTCTAGCTTGGTTATCCTCTATTCTGCACATGTGATTCACCCTCATTGCTGGAACTTATTGCTGAATCAAGTAAGTTATGTTATAGTTTCTAGATGTGTTGTAAATGAATTTGATGTTGTTGTAGTACTGGAATTGGGCACATACTTGAGCTGGGAGAGAAACAAATTCGGTAAGAGTGATAATATAGTGCAGATGTTTTAACACTGATTGCATGCAACTTAAAAGAGAAACTTTGTAAAGTGGAAAGGTTTCAAATGTTTTGGGAGGTGTTTAGAATGGATTGAATGAGGTGAAGGCTTAGAGGAAGATGAGAATGTAATATACGCAGTAGTAAGAGAAAGTGAATAGGTAGTTTCGGATTTCGAATGTGTTTATGGAATCTAGAATTTTAGTTTATTTGAAGTTGTAGAGTTGAAATGGAAGTAGAAAAATTGGTTTAAATGTGTTATATCTTATTTGAATATGTTAGAATTAAGAAATCTGGGAAAAGAAAGAGAGGAAGAAGATGACTAGTGAAGTTTGCCGCGGCCAACTCTTTAGCTCGCCGCGACAAACTTTTATAAGTTCGCCGCGACAAAGTTTCCTAACATCTTGCATATACTTTGATATTTTAAGCATAACTTTCTCTGTAGTTATCCGAATAGAGTGATTTTTGATTTGGAGTAAACTAGAGACATAAGGATACAAATTGTATGAAAAGATTAAAATCTAATTCTATCTCTAAAAATTTCATAATCTGATTGGAATTTGAGATAAGAATTCTGTTAAAGCTCAAGACCAACCTGAAATCTTTTGAGTATAACTTCCAGTATACTAAACCAAATTGGACGAACTTAGTATCATTGGAAACCTTAGAAAAATAGCGAAAACTTTCTAGAAGGAAGCATTACCTAATTACCTCAACTATTTGATGAGAATAATTAAGCAAGGTGGACTTGAAAGTGAGTGTAAAATAAATTTGGATTGAGCAATTGAGTATGGTTTCATATGAATGATAATATGAGAATATTAAGGATAAGAAACCCGAATTTGTCATAAGCATGCATCATACATATTTAATATACATGTGCATAATTGAATTTATAATTGTGCACAATAGTAATATATGTTTGTATTGAATGCTATAGAGGAACGCATCGAGCAATTGATTCCAGATATTGCCGGGACTTCGAGGCAATAAACAATAAGGGAGATTTAGTAAGTAATCTTAGATGGTATTTTGTGTAAGTAATTTAGATGGTCAAATTTGATAGTTTTTCTTTGACTGTTTGTTTGCTACTGTTTTTGGTCCATTGAATGATTTGCAAAGCTGTCAGATTGATATGTTGAATGTTTGGCATGAAAGCCATGATTGGCTAATTATGTTGGACATGAAATGAATTGTTTGGTTTTAAAATTGTCAAGTCCAAGTTGTGGGTAAATAGGCATGCCTAGAAGGATCTGCAGCAGCTCCTGTTATCGACACTTCGGTATCTCCTGTATCGACACGTTAGTGGCTCCTGTATTGACACTTTGGTGTCTCTTGATATTGAGACATATGTCTCTCCTGTTGATACCAATCATGGTATCTCCTGTATAAGTCCCGTTACACGCTTTTGTAAATGGATTTAATAGTTATATGATTTTGTATTTTAATTTTTGTTTGACTCTGATATAAACAAGAAATTGTGTTCTGATTATGAAGGGTCTATACCCTCTCTTGATACTCAGTTTTATTTTTTGTACAACTGTTTGAGAACCAATATAATATGTTGAATTGTTTGTTCCGATAAATTGTTAATGCATGCTTCTGATATATCATGATTGTGTATATTTACTTGTCAGTTTAAGCATAGATTAGTTATTACTCACTAAGCTATATGCTTAGTATGGTGGATTTGCCCCGTGTAGGTTCAGAGAGAATGACATAAGGACTGGGACGAGTCAACCGCAATGGCAAATGAAGTCTAAGTCTTGTTTTTTTAAAATTCTATTTTTGGAGTTTGTTTTTAGCTTGCTTTGATGTATATGACTTTTGATTTATTTGAAGGTTTGTAATAACCCTAATTCAGGTTAGTTTATGAAATTATGACATGTTTTATATGTTTTGATTTTGTCTCAATTTTGTATGCATCTTATGTTATGTTGTGTTGGACCCCGATCTTTTAGAGGAGTTTAGAAATATTAAACATATGAAATGAGTGTTTTTTTATATGTATCGTGTTATGGATGCTTTTGTATTTTAAGGAAATTGATGCGAAAAGTATTGATTGATTTTGATGACTTTGGGTTTTGAATAGATTTGTATGGGTTATGAAAGTTCAAGTGGAAGAGTTGATTGAAATGAAGTTGAAAAGCAAGAATTAGATAGAAAAAGTATGTGATTTTGGAGAATTAAGAAAAAGTTTGACTTTTTGGTCATACAGAGTTGATTTTTTCATTTAGGCACAATTTGAGGAAATGATCTTCATGGAATTTGTAGAATATGTTGGAAGCTTTCTGTCGCTATAAAGTTTGATATTTTTTTATATCAGTATTGAAAGTTATGACCATTCGAAGTTAAGGTTATTATGCTTTGTTTTGAAAATATTCATAAGTGTACATTTGTGTAACCTGTGTTTTGAGGAAAAATTCTAGACTGATGTTGTTTGAATTGGATTAAGTGGTCTACATGAAGGTTGAAGTTTGTGTTTTGATCTTTGCATTGATTTATATATATCTTTTGATCTATATGTCATTCTGGGCATGTTCGCCGCGGCGAACTTCTTCCCTCGCCACGGCGAGCTCTACAATTTTCGCCGCGGCGAGCTTCTGTTTTTTCCGCGGAGAAATCCTGTTCTCCGCATTGATATGAAGTTTCCAATTACCTCGAGACTAAATTGACCTTTGCATTCTTCATGGAAGTTGTAGAGTTTCCTTTTATTTTTCTTTTGATACCAAGTTTGTAAATTTTGAACTCTTGAGTTACAAGTTATGTATTTTGTGATTTTTGTGACTCGTTCTTTGCTTATAACTTTTCTGTCCGACATCTGATTGACTTGATTTTTGAAGTGTTAGATTCCTAAGACAATTATCTACATCTTCGTGGGAAATTTATGATTATTGAGATTAAATAGAGGAAGATTGATTTTAATAACTGTGAGATGGGAAATCTTTTGAACATGGTTCAGCCTGATGAGAAATTCGTGATCTGTGGAGATCCGATTGACATGATTCTTATTGAAAGATAAACTAGAGACATGGATCTACAAGTTATCTGAAGGAATTGAATTTCAATTCAGTCCCTAAGATTTTCAATTTCTGAATTGATGTATTAGAGTTATAAGAATGTATAAGGGGCAAACTTGGAAGGCTTGCATGGAGGGGCATTAGGGTCATTTAGTACCAATTAAATTAATGAATAAGGGGTTGTCGTTTTTATAGAAGTGAAGCCCGTAACTTAAGAGAAAAAGGGAGAAAGAAAAAGAAAGAAGGAAAGAAAGGAGAAGAGGGAAGCTTCGGTGATGGAAGAGAAGAAGAGAAAAGCTAGGGTTTTGGAGATCTTGAAGATTTTGAAGCTCCAACAAGTAAGTTATGCTTTAAATTTCATGGGTATGGTTAAATGAAACTCAAGTATAGCTTAAGATGTATGGAAAGTGTTAGTGAATGAAATATGCAAGAGTTACCTTAGGGTTAATGATCAAAGATAGATTTTGATGTTTTATTAATGAATTTGGGTTGAAATGAGTTTGAAAATGAGGTAAGAATTTTGATTTAGGGTTAAGATAAGTTATTTGTGAAATATGGGAAGTATGAAGATGGAAATGTCGAAAATCAGTCTTCGGGAGGTCTCGCACGTCGCGGCGCACACAGACGCCCACGACGTGGCTCGCGTAGGCGCCCACGTCGCGGCGCGACACTCACGCTTGCATGCACCCATGCTGCGGCACGCTCATGCACCCACGACACGGCATGTGGTAACGCCCTCGCCGCGGCAGGCTTTGGTTTTTTGCCGCGACGAGCTTCTGCTTTCCTAACAAACATGTTTTGGTATTTTAGCCATAAATTTTGATGTAGATGTCCAAATGAGGTGATTTTTGATTCGTTGTGAAATTGA